>CM053579.1:88269021-88483731 GCA_028646485.1 Cryptoprocta ferox
ATTTCTTCACTGGATTATTTGTTTTTCGGGTGTGGATTTTGGTGAGTTCCTTATAACAGTAGAACTCCCCTATGACCCAGCCATAGCCCTGCTGGGGATCTACCCAAGGGATACAGAAATGCTGATGCATAGGGGCACATGCACCCCAATGTCCGTAGTCGCACTTTCAACAATAGCCAAATCATGGAAAGAGCCTAAATGTCTATCAACTGATGAATGGATCAAGAAGATGTGGTTTATATATACAGTGGAATACTACATGGCCATGAGAAAGAATGAAATGTGGCCATTTGTAGCAACGTGGATGGACCTCGAGGGTGTCATGCTAAGTGAAATAAGTCAGGCGGAGAAGGACAGATACCATATGTTTTCACTCATAAGTGTAACAGGAGAAACTTAACAGAGGACTGTGGGAGAGGGGAAGGGAGAAAAATAGTTGGGAAGAGGGAGGGAGGTAAACCATGAGAGACCCTTGAATACTGAGAACAAACTGAGGGCTGATGGGGGAGGGGGAGAGGAGAAGCGGGAGTGATGGACATGGAGGAGGGCACATGTGGGGATGAGCACTGGGTGTTACATGGAAACCAACTTGACAATAAACTATAAAAGAAAAAAAAACTAACACAAGCAAAGGAAAAAAAAAGAGTGAGCCTTTCAAAAAGACCAGGTATAAGCTGTACTGCCTACCTGCTGATCTAGCTTGAGCAGTTGTATTGTGTCTCCTCTGCCATAATCACAGGCCCTCCCAGATTGAAGAGGTAGGGGTATATACTCCGCCTTTTTTTTTTTCTCCACCTCTTGATGGGAGAGTGTCAGTGGTGCATTTTGAGAAAAGTATGTGGCATGGGATATACTGATGCAGCTATCTTCGGAAAATACACTCTGCTACAGGGTACAAGTAGTTTATTTGGGAGATGGTCCCACGAAGGCCCTGCAAGGAATGGGGAAGTGAGACAGGAAGGGAGAAAAGCCACTCAAAGGTATATGAGTGAGCAGGTTACCACTGGGGCTCAGTCCCAACCAGACCTTGTAAAGACCATGGAACACACACGGGAGTTATTTCACTTAAGGGTAGGAAGGTGGAGTATTTGTCCACCAACTCCTGTCCCTCATTGATTAAGGGTTGCTCTTGTGGTGTTAACTCTTCAGCTCTTCAAGTCTGCCTTGCAGGGTGTTGAACATATTCCTGTAGCCAGAAAAATTCCTTGGCTTGAGTGACACGGGTGCTTGCTGTAGGAAGCTGCCCTGTCTGGGAACTGTCCACACAGCTGCAGGTGATTTCTGGGGCAGGCCTGAGGGTGATCGATGAGACATGAACAGCTTCATCTACCAAAACACTCCCTAGTCCCCTGTAAAATAGCATCTCATCATGGGGCTTATATTGTGATATGTATCATAAAATTGATAAATAATAAATGACTGCTTTATCTACTGATACTTTACCATAATTAACTTCCTAGTTAACTATGGAATTATCAGACCATATGAATACTATCACAGGACCTAGTTCTGATCTGTAGTGGAGCTTCTTTATAGTCATAAAATTGTCTAAATTGGATAAAAACCAGTTTTCCCTGTTCTGTGAATAATAGGTATCTTTTGCAGTTATGAGGACGAAATCCCTAGCCAGAATTGGGCTGAGGTTGGGCACATTAAAAAGACAGTAAAAATAAGATGGCATCATGCTATTGGTTACCACTTGAGAATGTCTCTGGAATTTTCTGTAAGTCATTTACTCTCCTGGAGCTTCTGTTTCCTCATCTGGCAAATGGATAAAATGATGCCTAATTCATAGGGCTACTGTGAGCAGTGTATCAGATGGAATGACATTGCCCAGATAGGGCAACCTGAAAATGCACACTCAGTAAATGTAAGGTGGATAAATGACTAGATAATTTATCCAGTAAGTAGCATCTATAAAATTTTTGTGGTTTGTTGTGTTTATGTTCAGTTTAATGGTCACTGTGCTTGATTTTCATATTTCAATGGGCCATATTTGTCTTAAAAGTGTGTGGCATCTTAGAGCTAAAAGCTTTAAGTTAAGATACTTGGCCATTAATAACAGATCTAAATGCTGAGTGGTTTAAGATTTTGATAGAGCATCTGGTGGTTTTAAGAGGAGAAGCAGGCCTGAAAGAATGATCCTGTCTTTGTTGCCGCCATTGTCATTGCTTCTGCCTTTGTCTTTGTGTGTTTATGTGTGTGTGGGGGGTATACATACATGCACACATGCACGATGTGTGTAGTATCATGTATTGGAAGGAGGTAGAGAGGATGAGATAAGATCAGATGGAAGAAGAAAAAAATTGTAGAGAGTAGGGGTGAGATTTGTGCTGTTGGGACATGCAAGGTCAGGACCGATGTCAAATTCTCCGTCCATAATTGAAGAAGGTCATGGGGGTTTAGGCATGAGAGAGGCAAGTAGGTTTATTAGCCCCAAGGCAATACCCACAGTTCCTATTCAGAGAGATATGGACACATTTTCATCTTGAGAGATTTAGCACAGTATACATGTGGTTAATATTAACATAGCTGCACCAATTTAAATGTGCTTTGGTGTAATTTAAACCACCCACACAGTTTTCCTTTGAAAACACAAACATGTGACCCTTTCAAAATTCTCACCCACGCTCATTGCTTGTGCTTTGGACTCTTGCAAACTTATTTGGCAATCTATTAAGTAACGTTTCTGAACTCTTGGATCTTTGAATGCCTTTAACTTTGAAGTCAAGAGCGTACCATTTGTTAAATACAATTTTTTACTTGTTATTTAAAAAAACACAAAATTGAAATAAAGTGTTTTAAAAAGGCAGTCTCCCTGTCAACTTTATTTTCTCATTCTGCCTTGTGCCATAGCATTTATACTAATCTAGGGGTTCCCTTTCCTTGACCCACGTACAATGTGGGGAATGAGAGGCATTGTCTCTCTTTTTCACGATGTCGTGGGTCAGGAATTTAGGCGGCGCTCCACTGGATCATTCTCAGAATGTTGCTGTTTGAGGTCACTCAGTGGTATTCAGCTGGTAGCTGGGCTGGTCGGAAGGGTTCAAGACAACTCCTCTTAGGCCTCGTACCTTGGCAGGGATGTCTGGAAACATGGGCTCAGCTGGATCACTTTTCCTTTCCGCACCCAGCACCTTTCCGCATGGTCTCTCCACCACCGCACTTTCTATACCCAGCGCCTTTCCACGTGGTCTCTCCCTCACCGCACTTCAGCTTCTTTAATGGTGGTTCAGAGCATCATAAAACAGAAGTGGAAGCTGCCAGGCCTTTTAAAGACTAGGCCAGGAAGTGGCACATTGTTACTTCCACATTTTTTGTTATTTGTGAAACAGGGAGAGGCCTGCCCAGATTCAAAAGTTGGGGAAGTAGATCCCCAAACAATTTCATCCATCTTTAATCCACTTCTGCTGAAGACTTAAAAATAACTCACTTATAGAATCTTTGTCCTTCTTAATCCTAAGTGTTAGGCTCAAAAGGAAGATCCCAGAAAGATTTAGAATTACAGAAGTGAATCATACCATGCCTTAGAAAACAGAATCTGAAGCCAATGTGTTAGGTCTTAAGTCTCGGTTCTGCCACATTGTAGCTGTGGGACTTTCAGCAAGTTGCATAATCTTTTCATGCCTGAATTTCTTCATTTGGAAAATGGAACGATAGTACTTACTTTATAGAGTTGAGAGAATTACATAAAGTAACACATCCGAGGAATCGTACCTAGAACATGATGAACGTTCTGGGAAGGAAGGGGTTCGGCAACTAGTCTGCAATTCATTTCTCTTGTTACTGGGGGAACATTCACGGGAAAGCAAGGAGGCAAATGACCTGGCTTAATCTCCTTATAAACTTGATAATAAATGATCTGGTGAACAGACTAATGGTGTTGGCAAGGAGGAGTCGTGTCTATGGACTGCTTTTGGCAGGGTGTGTCTGGTTTAGGATTCCTTGTGGTAAACACATCTAGGGTCCGTGGATTTATGGGGCATGGCTCTCTGGAAAATGCCATGTGAGCAATGTAACACTCTGGCTGTAAATGGAGTTGTTTCATAACTTAAGATACTCCCTGCTCTTTGAGGTGACTGCATACCCAAATTGGAGAAGTCCTCTTTGAACACAGGTCAGAGGGTACATCTCTAATGTGGGAAGGAAGCAGCTGGGAAGCCTGGGCTCCATATCCTGAACCTCTCCCTGCCTAACCTATCCCTCTGGGTGCTTGTATCCTTGAAGTTATTATAAAGCATGTTACTGGATAATATCTCTGACTCATAGGAGTCTGATTTGGTAGTCTGATTGTATTAACTCATGCTCTCTAGATGTTAAGTAAAACAATTATTAAAATGACATACAATTTTAATTTTGGGTTTTCCCCATGGAAAAATGAGGGAGGAGGAGCAGTCTTAAATATTTTCCCGCTTTTACCACTTTTATTTTAATTAAGTTACTGGAGGCCCCACTGGAATGTATTTACTTGAGGGCAGAATATGTTATTCTTTTGTGGGTATCCATGGTGTCATGAGCCATACATTTATTGTATGGCTGATGTGCTTTCGTTTGATCTTGAGGCTGGTTGCCTTATTTCAAATGATTCAGAAAGACCAGCTGTGGTATGAAGGGATTCGTTGCTATAATTTTCTCTATTATATTGTCGATTATTATAGCCAAACTTCTGAACTAAGGCCTTTAATTTAGAATGCATGTAAGCATATCTCCTCTGTTTTCTACCTTGTTGATGATTCCAAATGGTTTTTAATCCCAAAACAAGTTCTTTTTGGTTTAGGAATTTGCATTAACATTTGCATATGGCTATGCCGGGGTTCCAGAACCCTTCACATGTCAGAGAGCTACCGACTAAATGCAACCCAAGAAGAAACACCCAGTTGCTCTAGACATGCAATTTATAGAGTACTTTTACCGCCATTTACAAAAACAATCCTATGTGGGAGTGAGAGAACCCACCTAGGTTCTCTGCACCATTTCTCTCCCTTCTTGCTGATGACCTTGAATTACTGATGCTAAGGGCCTCTGCAGAAGATGTTTGGGATGTCTCTGAGCTTATTCGATACCTAAATAAGAGATAATTACGTAAGAAGGAAGACTAAACTGCGTTCTTCTGTTAGAAGGGCACTACTGAAGTGAGCACAGTTTAGCCTGGGTGGCAGTGACACAGTGACAGTGCTGCAAAGGAGTACTTGGTTGGATGGTACGATTTCACAGAGTCACTAGGGGTAAATAAGAGAGAAAAGCTAGTACACAGGCACACAGATAACAATAACCTCTTACAAAAGATATTTTAGAGATTTCCCTCATTTGATCCATCAGTGACACCCGGAGATGAGTTGGACAAAAAAAGTTGAGTTTCTGTTAATGAGAAACCAAGGCTTAGAGAGGTTGATAAACCCATCTCATGTGGTAGTGAGCGGCAGAACTGAGGTTCTCTCCACCCTGAAACCTTGTCTGTCTCTCAAAAGTCACCTCATAAATAGCCTGAAAGACTGAGTGAATTCAAATGAAACAGCTTTGACTGAGTGGATGTACAAGGCAGAGTGGTAGAGGCTTCAGGGGATAAAAAGGTGATCGCCATGCTCTTTCTGTCTTTGAAAATCTTTAAAGCTTGAAGAGAGAGAAGGAGGGGGGGAGGCATTGGTTTAGATAACCTGAACCAAAGGCACAATGGTGAGGCATTATGCAAGTGATTTGATTTGTCCAATTTTTGAATGATATAAATGAGAAACTCTGTGTATATGATGATATCCCTTTGGATAGAGGGGAAAAAAGGAATAATTTGTACTCTATGTACACAGATGCCAGCTCATCATAATAACAATGATGCTCTTCTGTCTGAAAATGAGTGGGACTATCGCTTAGTTCCCTGGTGCGTTCAAACTAATTCTAGTCCAGTATGATTCGTAGCTTCCCATTGAAATCTGGCATAAATATTTAGAGGAGAAATGGGACAGGCTGCTACTAGATATTGTTATCATGGTTTTGAAGACTGGGTGCTTGAACTAAGTGTGGCTTTGAAATGTGAGTTTGTCCTTATGATGTAAATCGGGACTCAGAGTCCTCAGCTGTTTTCCCTGAGTACACACAAAGCTTGACTGCAGGCTCCAACGAGCTTTCATAGTCTTCTCCAGCTGTCTTGGCAACATTAATTCCTGTAGAAGCCAATAGAATGTGTTCTGGCTTTGCCTAGAATATTAAAAAAAGAATAGAAAAACAAAACTGTACTTAGGGATGTTGATTAAGATAATGGGACAGGGAGTTTGATGTGAAATAGTCTTGGATGTGATGATGTGATATCTTATTAGGTCCAAATTTAGTTTTATAGCGTAGGACCTTATTAATGAACTTTGAACCTTTATTATTTGATAATGTTTGGTTGGTGTATGATCACTACAATAAGAGAGAAAAATGGAAGCTTGGAGGTTGCAGTCCAGGGCAGGTATGCTGGTCCCACCAGCATTTCCTGTCACTTGCCTTGCAACTTTAGTTTTTGGCTTCCATCTGCAAAAGAGGACTGCCACAACTTTGGTCTTGCCAGCCGTGTTTCAGACACCTTAAAGAAGGAAAGATATGTGGCAGTACCTGAATCATTCTTTCCTGAAGAGATCCTATAAGCCCCACCTGGAGACTTCTTTTTTTTTTTTTTTAATGTTTATTTTTGAGAGAGACAGAGCACAAGCAAGGGAGGGGCAGAGAGAGAGGGAGACACAGAATCCGAAGCAGGCTCCAGGCTCTGAGCCGTCAGCACAGAGCCTGATGTGGGGCTTGAATTCACGAACTGTGAGATCATGACCTGAGCCAAAGTTGGACGCTTAACCGACTGAGCCACCCAGCCTCCCCAAGGAGACTTCTGTTTCCATCTCCATGACTACCATTATGTTTCTGAGGCTGAGACTTGTAGGCTTCTTCATTCCCTCATTTTTCCATCCCTCCATCTCTGCACACCTTTCTCTCTTCCATCCTATGTAACTACCATCTGTCATACAAGGTTATGAGGAAGAAAACCAGTAAATGGGCAGTAGACATGACAGTCTTTGTGACACATAGGCTTGTATTAAATAAATCGTACTTTCTTCTAAACATTAGTGGATAAAAAAAGCTTACAAATGATAAGAGAAAGCAATTTTTTCAATTTGTTTATTTATTTTTTTTTATAGTTTTTTTGTCAAGTTGGTTTCCATATAACACCCAGTGCTCATCCCCACATGTGCCCTCCTCCATGTCCATCACTCCCACTTCTCCTCTCCCCCTCCCCCATCAGCCCTCCGTTTGTTCTCAGTATTCAAGGGTCTCTCATGGTTTGCCTCCCAACTATTTTCCCCCCTTCCCCTCCCCCATGGTCCTCTGTTAAGTTTCTCCTGTTACACTTATGAGTGAAAACATATGGTATCTGTCCTTCTCTGCCTGACTTATTTCACTTAGCATGACACCCTCGAGGTCCATCCACGTTGCTATGAATGGCCACATTTCATTCTTTCTCATGGCCATGTAGTATTCCATTGTATAGATGAACCACATCTTCTTGATCCATTCATCAGTTGATGGACATTTAGGCTCAGAAAGCGATTTCTCTACAGACTCCATTGTGACCAAAGATATAATTGTGCTTACCATACATCTTGGGGTGGAAATGATTAGTAACTTTCCTTTTTCTTTTTAAAATTTATTTACTTTTTCCTGCCAATATGGTCACATGTTATTACTACTACACTTCAGGGACCTTTTCCCCTGTCCTGTGACCATTGTCTTCCAGAAATGAATTCCTTAGTGTTACAGTTGTTAGTCACAAAATACATTCACATTTATTGTCTCATTTTTCCTCCAACAACCCTGCTGTTGTGAAGGTAGCTGGACAAAAATTATCCCAACTTTACATCTGAGGAAACTGAGTCTCAGAGAGTTTCAGTGGTCTGCTCAAGGGCATGAAAGTAATTCATAGCAGAGTTGGGATTTAAAATGAATTATTCCATTTTTAAGACCATGACACAAATTTGTTTCATATTTGATGGGGGGTTTTGTTGGCTTGTCCCAGTTGCTTTCTTTGAGCCTCCTTAATTGTACCTATTCATTGCTAAGCTCCCTCTGCTTCCCATGAGTTCACATTGTTGACTCATAGCCTATTTCATATCCTTTTGTGATCCAGCTAACACTGAACATGGGTTTTTGAGGTAGACTTGGAGGGTTGGTATTCCATTGAAAACTTTGATTCCCCAACTATTTATGCGTTTTGAGAGGTTTGTAGGGACAGGACCCAATAATGATAGGGCATGACTAAAAATTATACTTGTGTGAAATGCCTAAGATTAGGCTTGGCCAAGGGAGATTGCTGGATGAACTGATAAGCTGTGTCACATCCTCTGGCATGTTACATGAAGATGACCTTGTTTCAAAGACTTTTACTAGGTTAGTGGAATTTGTTTCTTTCTGAAAAGAATAGAAAACTATTGGATTGATACCCTACCAGAGGGTAAAAATAAATCTTACCAAGACTACTTGGAACTATCTTCCAGCTCCTTGACTCTTTCTTGTGATTAGAATACTGGCTTTAAATGACACTTCAGAGTCAGGATTTTGCATTTGTGTTAATGTTCCTCTCACTGCCACTCAGAAGTTGACTTTCACGAGAGGGCAGGGACTGAGAGATTATAGAATACTACTGCTAGTCAAGAACTAACTAAAACATAGTCTTCCCCAGGGACACCTGGTTGACTCAGTTGGTTAAGTATCTGACTCTTTATTTCAGCTCAGGTCATGATCCTACGGTTTGTGAGTTTGAGCCCCACATCGGACTTTGTGCTGACAGTGCAGAGTCAGCTTGGGATTCTCTTTCTCTCTCTCTCCCTCTCTCTCTGTCCCTCCCCCACTTGTGCTCGCTCTCTCTCAAAATATTAAAAAATATGTATATAGATAGATAGATGAAAATAATCTTCCCCAAAGTCACCTTCAATATGTTTATAGCATATTTTACATCCATTTCCTAGAAGTTGATGGGTACATCAACTCATATGTTATTCTGGAATATCAAATATATGACAGGCGTCTTCCTCTTCACCATACTGTACATAGAATTGTTATCTTCCTTCCAACCCTGAAGTTGAATATGACTATAAATACGGTCATCTGTTTTAATGAAATAGTAACAGATCCAGTGTTTCTAATCATACTAGAGTTGAGTGATGCATCCCATTTGAGTTGCATGGCTCTTCTCAACCTACTTTCGATGATACAGTAGCTATAGGGTGAGAAAGACAAGTACTGAGAGGTTTCAAATAGGGGACTGCCATTTGAACAGCAGCAGGTTATGGTGGTAGTGTTCGACAGAATGAAAATAATGCCCCTTGTTGATGCTTATTCAGATGTATGGATGCAAATAATATAGTGGTCAAACATTCTGTTAGGTGACATATTCACATTTGAATCCAAATTGCCTCTGAAGTTAAGCAACTCTCAGGAGTGCAGAAATGCATGGGTCCAAAGGCTTCCCATTCACAGTGTAGACCGTGTGAGTGCTGTGCTCTACATTTGTGTAGTGTACAGCTTATACAACTGTATGTAATGATTCTGTATATTCATATTCTATTAAGTCCTTTAAAATGCTACATAACTTTGGGGATTGAAGCTCCTCAAGTTACATTGCTGCAATTCCAGTGAGTAGCTTTGCTTTCTCATAAGAAACATTGCCACAAAAGTTAGGGTCAAGAATTAATTTTTTCCTTCAGTTTTTTAAATTGAGATATAGTATTATATTAGTTTCAGGTGTACAACATAGCGATTTGACAAGTATATACATTACTCAGTGCTCACCATGATAACTATAGTTACTGTCTGTCACCATACAAAGTTAATACAATATTATTCACTGTATTTCTTGTGTTGCTGTTTTCATCCTCATGATTTAATTATTTTAAAACTGAAAATTTGTACCTCTTAATCCCCTTCAACTTCAATTTTTATATACAAAATACTAGGAATAGAAAAAAAGGAAAAGTTCTGTAGTAATTCGAAGGTCTTTTCCTAATGTTTTTACAGACAAGATTTCTTGAAAAGGCACACCATTTAAGTATTAGCTGTGTGGTCAGATAAGAGGTACTGAAAAGTAGGTAATACCACATTCAGCACATTCACAGGAGTCTCTTTGTATTAGTGAATATTGAGGAAGTAGGGCATGGGGGCAAAAGGAGTTGTACAAAACCCAGCCAGCAACCAAATGGTTTTTATGGTTGGTCTTCACTGTATATTTTTCATCAGCAATAGTTCAGTAATCTCATTCAAGATAAAAGTGTATTCATTTTTATAAGCCCCCAGTACCTAGCACAATGTCTTCTAAGAATAAACACTAAGTCAATTATTTTTATTTTGATTTAAACAATTACTGAAAATATATAAATCCACATACCAGAATTCTCTAGGCCATGTCACATTGCCAGAAATTCATCAAACTGAGTGGTATATTATTCCTCCCTGTCATACTATTTTTTTCTGTCATCTTACTATATTATTTGATATAATTTAATGTTTTAGAATAGCTTGAAGGTATGAGTCTTAAAACAATACATGTAATTTTATTTGAAAATTTTATTAGTAATAACGTTCTTTCAATTGTCCATCACTTCGCTGAAAATATTATACAAAATTTGAGTCAAGAAAGATTTTATTCCATAATGTTCATTATACTATTAATTGATCTAGAATTGAGGGCCTTGGTTATTATTTTTAATCTCTTAATGGCTCCATTGAATTATTTTTCTTAAGGCACAGAAGATCTCTTTATTCTTGAGATTGCATGCACTAGAATCAGAATTCCTCTTGTTTGTTTGTTTGTTCTATAAATACAAGCAAGCACACAACATGAATTCAACAAGAAGGCACCTCTGCAGTTTTGGGATCTGAGGTGGGAGGGAAAGTGGACTGAAACAAACTTGCTGGTCGTGGTTTGAGTGGGTTAAAGGAAGCTTGCAGGTTGTCATGTAGGTTTCCTTCCCTCTTCTCCCATGCTCTTTGCCATTGGTAGGCTAGAGTGTGATAATTGCTTCTTGATGTTGGAAGTACACTATGGATCACTAATGAGATCACTAGCGATGGAGAAGGATGGCCTTCATCAAAGTAAGTCAGAGGAACTCCCATGAGAGAAGTCAAGGTGTCATTTCCTGAGCCCCAATGGTCAGTATTCTCTTATTTCCTCTTTCCCAGGAGGCTGCTCTTTGGGTCACCTGACAAATGCACTTTTCCTTCTCAGATCCTGTCTGAATGTACTCACAACTGACACTCTAAAAATGTCATGCCGCACATGATTGCCTGTGTCAGTTGCCAATCGATTTTGTGGGTGACCAGTCAGTTTCTTTGATGAGGGCGCAAAGTAAATGTGACCAGAGTTACTGGTTGATTTCTCCTTTGTGGTTACATATTGGATCACCATCAGGCCTGAGTCATGAGACCCAAGGACAAATGCCACAAGCAGATTCGATGCCATATTGCCGTATTAAAAAACAGAGTAAATTTGAAGATCTGATTGGCTTTGTTAAGTGATTGATGAATGGGGCAGTATCCTGTCTAGCAAGTGGGGAGAGGCACTCGGGCTTCGTACAAAAATCAAAGGTTTTTATAGGTAAGAAGGTGAGGCAAGGAAGTTCTTAGCAAAAGAAAAGAGAGGATTGTTTCAGGCCTGGACATCTTCTTTTTTGGGAGAAGAGTGGCAGAGTTTTTATCATAAAGATTGTGTCACTCGCACTGATCAGGAAATTTCATACTGATGAAAAATCACATTCCTGGGATAGGTTGAAACTGTAACTAAGTCTTGGTTTGCAGTTGTGAGATCAAATGGTTCCACTTTGTGGTAGAGAATCCAAAAGAGAGCTAAAATCAAGCAGGATCCTTGTTTCTAATCAACGTGACGAATTTTATACCAGGAATAACCAAGTTCAGTGGGATGGGAGCTAGTAACAGTCTCCTGGAGGTCCTGGAATGTTAGTATGATTATCAAAACAAGGATGAAGTCAGATGTCCAGTTATCAAAAATGGGATATTAATATGGGGACTGAAACAAGATGAATCTCAAAGAATTCCAAACTTGATTCCAATATCACAGCTGAAGCTGTCTGCTGTAACATGTTCTGTACCTAGGACCTAGGGGAGGGCTTGGCCTATACATGGGTATCAGTGATCCTTAGCTCAAGATGGGGGAGGATGGCGGCTGTTGGGAATCGCACTGGACCTGGTGTGTCCTGGCCAGTGGAGCTGCAAATAGGTGTCCTTGGCCCCGGGGATATGGATGAGCATGTGTGTGCTTCAGAGATTCTTAAACATGAACGTGCAACAGATCACTGGAGGTCTTATTAAAACACAGAATATTGGGCCCCACCTTCATAGTTTCTAATTTAGTAGGCCCAGTGTCAGAGAATTTGCATTTCTAGCGTGTTTCTAATGGGTGATGCTGATACTCATGTTCCTGTCACTGGGGTAGATAAATGCTATTTTATTATTAGTGAAAGAACAGTAGAAAAATCCTTTCTGGCTTCTGCTTCATGAAAGCAGACCAGGCCCTTCCCTTATGTTGTACTTTGCCTCTTCATGAGAGGGCAATAAAATGACGGTAAAGTAATAAGCCCCAAATACAGAAGAGAACTTCAGATTAGTAGAAGAAAGAACTGTATGCTATCCAAGAAAGAATTTATGGCTGTTTATAGATAAAATAAAATGGCATAACTAGGAAATGAGAAAGGATCTGTGTCATTTTTCTCAGATGATCCTTGGAGAGCTCCAGGCTCAGAGTTAGCAGCAACAGTAGAAACTGGAAGTTGAAAGGGTAATTTAAAAAGGGAGAGGAATGCACAGGAGGTGATTACATGAAACGTGACCAACAGAATGATTGTAACAGTTGGCTACCCACAACCTAGTAGGGGCTAAATCTTTTAGTGTTGATTTATTTTTGAGACACAGAGCATGAGCAGGGGAGGGGCAGAGAGAGAGGAAGACATAGAATCTGAAGCAGGCTCCAGGCTCTGAGCTGTCAGCACAGCTCACCAACCATGAGATCGTGACCTGAGCCGAAGTCGGACGCTTAACCGACTGAGCCACCAAAGTGCCCCACTTAGCATTTCACTCTAAGACAAAAATGAAAACAAACCACAAAGACTTGAAAGACTTTGAAAGAAAAATGAATAATTTGTCTGAGAAGAAATCAAACTACTGTGATGGATGCTGTTATTATGATTTTTGAATTTGGGGGGCTTGTAAAAGGAAGTCTTCCACTTAATAAACCCCAACTATGTACAGGAGTTTGTTTATCCGTGGAGAAGTCTAACACTGTAAGATCTCCGTGTAGACCAGAAAGTGGTTTTAAATATGAAAGTATAACAGGAGGGCACCTGGGTGGCTCATTTGGTTAAGCATCAGACTCTTGATTTCAGTTCAGGTCATGATCTCACAGTTTGTGGGTTTAAGCCCCACATCAGGCTCTGCACTGATGGTGCGGAGCCTGCTTGAGATTCTCTCTCTTTCTTTCTCTCTCTGCCCGCATTTGCGCTCGCTCGTGCTCTGTCTCTGTCTCTCTCTCTGTCTCTCTCTCTCTCTCTCTCTGCCAAAACAAATAAATGAACTTAAAAAAAAAACAAGAACATATGAGCAAAGACCACAAGGCATGTGACAAAACAGAAACAGATAAAAGAGACCAACTGACCCTAGAAGAAACAGAGATAGTTATGGAAACCAAATAACAGAAATTTCTAGTTGATATCTTCATAGTGATGAAGAGACACTGACTATAACACAAGAGCAGAAAAATATGGAAAAGAAAATTAAAGAACAAGATAGAGCTCTTGGGGATTAAGTATGTGATTGCCAACATGTAATTTCAAATAGAAGTTTTAGAACATGAAGTCAAGGAGAGCTCTCAGAATAGGGAGAAAATGCATAAAAAATATGAGCGAATAGATAAGCAACACAAAGGATCCATCTGGGAGGACTAACATCTGGCTTGTAAGAGTTCTAGAAAGATAATGGCAAATAAAGGGTAAGAAATAATCCAACACATATTAGAGGTACATTTCCTAAAGCTGAAAAAAGAAATGCTTATCATATTGAAGGAATCCAATGAATATGGAGTAAAGGAATAAAAAAAGACCAAGATAGACCTGTTCTAAGATTTAAGGACACAGCTGATAAAAGATCAAAAAAAGCTTTGGTGAGGAGGAACAGGAGGTTGCCTGCAAAAAATCAGAGAATCAGATTTGCATCTGATTTCTCTTTAGCAATCTGGAAGATAAGAAACAATGGAGAGAGAAATAAAAGGGAAAACCATTTTAAACTTAGAATGGTACACCCTGCCAAGAGGACTAACATTAATACTTTCCAAAATTGGAAAGAGGGTAGAGTGAAATAAGTTTTATAAAGACTTGGGAAGAGGACTACCAGAAAAAATTAAAATTCTATTACAGATAATTTGCTTCTGGAGAGCGGGACTGATGCGTGTCTGTGGCAGAGCACAGGAGGGATTGTTGTTTTTCGTAATAAGGTCTTCAGATTTATTTATTTTTTTAACCAAGTACATGCATTAGTTTTCCAAAAATCCAAAAGGTCTTTGCTACTACAGGGAGACTGCAGCTTTAAGATAACATGCATGATGTACACACGATTTTTGTTATGAATTCTTCCATTAAGGAAGCATTGGCTGAAAGAGCCGCCTGTTTTAGAAGAATACCTTAAGAATTACAGTGCCTGGCTAGCTGTTTATATCAGCACCAGCAATCCTTTCCCCAGTTCTTTAAAGTCTATCTGCTTAGCAATATAGGAATCCAGGAGTCAAATTAAAGAGGGATACTCTCTTTTCTTCTTATAAGTAGTGAGCTCAAGGCTTAGAATTTTGAGAACTCATAAAATGTGCAAATACAGATGAAAATATTCGAATATAGAGCACCAGTACTCAAAAGGAAAACATAAATCAAATTAGCTTTCTCATATGCCAAAATCAGGGAATGCCTCACCATGCGATCCAGTTGTACATATGGAGTATATTGGTCAGCAACGACTGTAGCTTCAGAAAAAGTGAGCCCTCTTACATCTAATTACTTCCTGTAACAGAGAGAGGGGCTTGGCAAATGAGAGGCAAAACAGTGATAACAACTGACTACAGGAGAACTCACAGATGGGGAGGGGGATGCTGTGTACCCTACGTGACTGTGAACTAGTACCCAGGTTCCTGATGAATGTAATTCAGAGAGGAGTACACGAATGCACCACCATTCCCTAGAGAAATTATTAAGTGGGATCTTTTCATCGTAAGTTTAGAGATAAGTTGTCTGATAATCTCATCTGTGATTTGTGATGGAGTAGGGGACCTTTCTTAAAAGGGCAATGAGGGACACCTGGGTGGGTCAGTTAAGTGTCTGACTTCGGCTCAGGTCATGATCTCACGGTTCGTGGGTTCGAGTCCTGCGTCGAGCTCTCTGCTGACCGTTCAGAGCCTGGAGCCTGCTTCGAATTCTGTGTCTCCCTCTCTTTCTGCCCCTCCCATGCTCGTGCTCTGTCTCTCTGTCAAAAATGAAATAAACATTACCAAAAAGGCTCACCGAAAAATAAGGTGAGGAGGAAGATGAGAGTGAGCAGAAACCTTGGACAGAGTCTACAGGTAACCCCATACCTTGGCCAATTCTGTCCCCAACTAGTTCTGACCCATTTGACTATGTTTACATATTTATATATTTTTATGTAATAAAATTTATGGCCTATTACATATTACATCATTCATATATTATTTATTTACATATTAAATGAATGACTGTAATAATGGTTAAATTGGCACATGTAGGCAGAGAGGGGTCAGAATTTAAAGTAAAATAGTTGGAGGAGAGGATGACCAGTGAAGAAATAAAATAGGCCCCGTGTAACAGAGCAGGGAACTCCCCTCCAGATACAAGGAAATCCAGAGATGGTATCTGGGTTTTAACAAGTAACAAACTGACCGCAGTATTGGGAGATAGTCTTCAATTAAAGTGTACTTACTTGAGTGCTATGCAATTCATTACTTACAAAACCTAAAGGATGGGGAGAGCACAGATACATAGGGTTCATATTAAAAGAAAGTTAAGACCTGTGAGGAGAGGATGAAGAAAGTAGAATTGTCGAGAATAAAAGAGAAAATACCTGAGGAGGATTTCATAATGATCTTTGGAAATAAGATAGAGTTTCTGTGAGGCATGGACTTTATTTATTTATTTATTTATTTTTGAGAGAAAGGGAGAGGGAGAGGGAGGGAGAGAATCTTAAGCAGGTTCTACACCCAGCATGGAGCCTGACGCCTGGCTTGATCTCATGACCGTGAGATCATGATCTGAGCCAAAATCATGAGTCAGATGCTTAACCGATTGAGCCACCCAGGTAACCTGCATGGGCTTTATTTTACACTGAGAACAAAACAGTAGGAACTACTCAGGTAACATGTAGGAGGAAGCTCTCTTATTAGTGCTAACATCAAATGGACAGCAGTTAAGCTTCTTGTGAGGTTTAAACAATATGGCAGACATCATTCCTAACAGTAACTCAATTAGTGCAGCATTGCTTGAGAATAAATTGGTAGTTTTTAGTTTGTGATTGTATTAGCGTTCTCCAGAGAATGTTAAATAAGTATATATATGGAGGTGGGGAGAAGAAGGGATTGATTGATTGTAAGGAAGGAATTGAAGACATGGTTATGGAGGCTGACAAGTCCCAAGGTCTGCATTTGGCAAACGGAAAACCTGAAAGAGTTGATGATGTAGGTCAGTCTGAATGCTGGTACACTGGAAATTCACAAAGAGATGTTTCAGTTTGAGTCTGTCTGGAAGGATTTACTTTCCCTTTCAAAGTCCTTCTAGGTGCATTAAGATTCAAAGAAATTGACATGAGATGGATTAACAGAAGAAAGTCAAATTTAATATCATACACATGGGGAATCCACACAGATATGGAAATTCCAAAGACAGGCACAGTGAGGTGTATATATATGTCATTCTGAACTAAGGAGTGGGGGCTAAGGGACTGGGACCTCAATGCAATTCATAGCAAGATGAAAAAGAATAAATGTTTGGTAAACAAGTGTCTGCCGGACCATTCACATAGAGTGGGGCATAGGCACAGGTGGATCAAACAGGTCTGTCTAGGTCCTCCCTGTTTACTAGACCTAGTCCATATAGTATAATGTAGCTTTATCTATGGTGATAGCTCTCTTCCTGGAGCCGGTCCTCTAAATTATTTTTTTTTTAGCAGTTGAGGAGAGAGGTTATAAAGCTTTTCTTGAATCTGCTGGGTTTTGATTGCTTATAACTCAAAATAATCTTCATGCCAAAGTGGCCCATTTTGGGGTGTGCTGCCCTTGGCCTCTATAAATCCAAAGGCAGAAGAGAAGCAAAGTTCAGCTCCAGGGAGTCAGGCAAGTTTCCTGTAACTCAGCCTTTTTATTCTATTCAGGTCCTCGGTTGACTAGAAGAAGACCACCCACATTAGTGGCATATCCTGGTTACTCAGATGCAAAAGTAAGACAGGGCAAGTATTACAAATAGCAATTGATATTTCTATGAGGGAGTATTGGAAATAATGGAAATGGCATGCACATAATAATGCTCCCTAGAAACATTTTATGAAATATAGAGCTTCAGACAAATGTTAGTGGATATAATGATGTTAGAAAACTAGATCATATTATCTTCTAGCTCAACCTAAAGATTTTGAAGTCCTCTACAGAAACAGATTAATACAAAGAGCAAGTCAATTGAAACATTAAAAATGAACACAGAGTGATAGAGTATGATATAAAGATCATAACATTAAATGTGAACAAGAAAGGTCAATAGCTATATTAAAATACCAAATCAAAACAAGACACAGAAAACTAATATGCATTGACAGATAAAAAATAACTGGATCATGTAAGGTCTATTTTATTAATGCAGAATGTGACATGAGTTGTATTCTGGTATTAGAGAAAGTAAATTCGGCAAATTATCACAATGAAAGATAAATTAAGGAACCCAAACCCAAATGTTGAATTCGTGTGTACCTAAAACAGTATCTGAAAAAACAAAACAAAATAAAAAAAACCTGGCTCTTCTATGGACAGAATTTTGATTGTCATCAGACAGTTAGATCCTGCTCACATTTCATTTTCCTCTTTGACTTTATATTTGTTAGATACCGTCCTCTCATTAGGCAGTATATCCACAAATCCACCTCAGTGTGGTATGACTCCTTCGGTCTAATCCTGGACCTCAGGAACACAGCCGACTATAGTTTCTGTATTTAATATCAGAACAGGACTAACTAAGAGAATAAAGACTTAAACTAGAAATTATATTATGTAGCAATTCAAAAAAGAAAAAAAAGAAAACTTGGTCTTAGCGAATGGAAAAAATGTATTTTATCTTTAAGTATACCCAACTATTTGTGGAAAATAATCACACGTGGGCACAAAGATACTAAGAGAATCTACCACATTTTAAGATAAGTAAAATTTTTAAATATTGGAAAATAGGGCACCCACATAGAAATAGACTCTAAGTAATTTCCGAATCAGGAAGGAAGTGTCGTACAATAGCAATAAAAAGTGAACATGTAACATCAAAATTAATGTGTCAGCCAAAATAGTAGATAAGTTCCTTCTCTCTTAGTATGCTTATTAAGAAAAAAAAATTAAGTCTAAAACAGAAAAATAAAAATGAGTAAAAGAAAGAATTAAACTGAAATAAAAGAAGGGAAAACTATGTCATGTTTGATAACCAGTAATTTATGATGAAAATTAACAGTTTTTTAATCATTGGCTCAATTAATGAAAAATATAAACTAATAAAATCACAAAAATATAAAAGTCATAGACCAATGTAATGCCACAGAAAATAATTGAAGAATTTCTCAAATATTGACCCTTAAAATAGCTACCAGCTCCAGGTAGTTGACATATTATAAGTTCTACCAAATCATTAAGGAATAATTTGCATATTCAAGAAACTGTTTCAACATACATCAGTAAGATAAAAACAATGATAATACCATTCAATGAGATGGGAAATAAAACAAAAGAACAGAAAGTTGGGAGTGGGAGATGATCAATTCAGTTTTTAATACACTGAGCTTGAAAAGCCTGATGGACTTTTTATTTGGTGAAGTCTAGTGGGATGTTGGCTATTGACTCATCCGTTTATACATGAACTTTTTCTTGAAAGCCTCTTTGTGTCAAGCAGTGAGTGCAAAATGGTCTGCATCCTCAAAATTATTACTATATAATAAAGGAAACAAAGAATGGCAGATAAAATGATGCAAGGCTAAAGATGCTCTTAGTTTATACAGGTCTGCAACTTGTCGTGAGTAGTGGGCAACCTTTGCAGAGTAGAATCAGGCTTGTAAGAATTCATCTTGTTACCTCAAAACCGAGTTCGCCTCTTGGTGGGTGTCAAGCCAAAAGACACAACCAAGCCAAAGAATAGGAAAAGAAAGGATTTTACTTCCAACAAGTAAAGGAGGATATCACAGTTTTTACCAAAGCGGTGTCTCTTTAAACAACAAACCTGGGGAAGTTTCCAGCAAAGGGTGCATAGGTATTCACGAAGGGGCTTGCACAGTGGAGGATTTGGCATGGAACTGGGAAGAGTCATCTTACTGTGACAGAGTCCAGGTCTTAGTTGAGCCAAGTCACGAGGGCCGGCAAGGGTCAGCATCATTAATTCTCTCTCTTTAGTTGGTCCAGTATTTGAGTGCCCGAAGGGGTTTCAGTCCTGCAAAGATAACTCAAAAAGGTATGTCAAGTCACTCTTTACTTATGAACCATTGCTACTAGTTAAACCACTGATCTATTGTCCCTGATATGATTGGGCTATCTCCTGGCCTGACAGAGGCTGTTTGTTCTTCTATTCTTTTGTCTTCTTGAAATTGTTATCCACTGGTGTCTATTGTTTTGCATTTCCAACACATCCCAGGAAGTTCTGCAAGAAATGTGCTTTGGGCAAGTTGTGCCTGGCAGGCATAGATTGCAGTTCAGGGGCCTAAAAAAATACTTTTTTTTTTTTTTTTTTTTTTTTTTTACGTCAAGAAAGCTAGGTCTTGCCTTTTTTCTGGGAACCCCTAACTCTTTCTGCTTTTATAACCTGGCTTTAGAAATGGTTTTGACATCAGTTAATTGTTAGTCTAATGTATGGTGCTTAAGGAAGTTGGGGAACACAAGTCTGATCTAAACATCCCCGTTAACTAGTCTACTGACGCCAGCATGGGACATTTCAGCTTCTCTCTTTGTCCTACTTTAGAAACTCTCTCGCTGTTGGCATAGAGACCTGGGATGGATTTAACCCTGGGGAGAGGTGATTGTCACAGCTAACAAAATTGCCAAAATTCCTATTCCCTTACCTTGGATTCTTCCAAAACAGACCCTCTGACAAGGCTACATGTGCAAGTAGTTCGTTTGGGAGGTGACCCCAAGAGCTATGGTGAGAGACCTAGGAAATGGAGGGAAGTGAATAAAATGGAAATTTGTGATCAGCTGGGCTGATCTGGGGGCGGGTACACTGAAAGACTGGGGGAAACATGCTTCAGAATTGTTGGTCCTACTGAGAGGCGAGGAAGCTGGAGCATTTATCCGCTCTCATCAGTCGAGGTTGATACTGTGTTAATTACGCCACACTTTGGGGCTGCCCCAGGAGCAGTCCCAGCAGGTTCCTCCAGCCAGAGAATGCGTGTAGGCACAGACGACACAAAAGCAGGAGAACTCCAGGGTAGGCCCTGGAGCTATTGGTTGGGCCCTGACAGCTTCTGTGAGGCCTTTCAAATTAATGTCCAGCCCTGGGTCAGGCTCCTGTTACACTTAAGAAAGGAGTCCAGCAACAGGAATCCTGCTAGAATCTGTTAACATGAATGGTGAAGATGGGGGTGGCGGTGGCATTTTCAAAGAAAGCTGCAGTTGGATAAGTGCGTGGGCCGCAAGCATTCGTCTTGGGAATGCCCATTTCAGTCTCCAGCCTTCAGGGGCCTGAGTCTCCTGACTCAGTGGACCATAACTGAATGAAGGACAGAAGTGTCATTGATTTGCCTTTATTTTCAGTGCCAAGTCAGTGCTTGACACGTGTCTAGACCCTTAGGTGTTGGTCGAACTGAATAGGTTACCGTACTCTTGGTTAGGAGGCAGATGGGGCTATATCTGCAGGAAGGGATTGGGAAAGACCTGGGGTGACATGGTTTACATGTTTAAATTGTCAATCAGATTCATACAAGATAGAAATCTTAGCTTTGCGATTTGCCGCTGATTAGCAAAGGGTACGTGAAAGGAGCCTCAGCAAACAGCACATGGATGTCTGGGGTGCTCATATCCATGAGCTGCAGCTTCCTAATCCCTTCTCCATGTCCGGATATGATCGTGGTAGGACTAATGAGGACTAACTGTGAGTGGTAAAAGTTAGTCCTGGAAATCCACTTAATTAGGAGGTCTCATTTTTAGACCTCACTAGCCATGTTGCCAAAAGGCTTAGGAAACAAACTTCCATTCTCCCATCAGCTCATTTATCCACAAACTGCAGAGTTATTTACAATTAACAGTTCAAACAGATCAGGTATACCCTGGGAAAAGGACTCCTCAGATAAGTCCCGGAAAAGTTAGTTTATGTTCTAGCTAGTAACGTGCATCAGGATATTTATAAAGAGGTCTGGTTGAGATGAAAATGGATTCAGGTATCCCCAAAGGAGGAAGGAATCCAGTTATAGACCCATTGTTAATCCTGCTCTTCCCTGGCATGGATCCACAATTCTTCAGTACGATGTTAGCATATAGAATATGTTAGTACATTACTATAAGTTTGCATTTGGACTAAAATGTTATCTTCCCAGTGAAAATTAAGTTTGATGAGAGCAAGGGCTTTATTTACTGGGTTCACCAGGGCCTTTCTACCAGTGCTGACAACAGAACTCAGCAAGTGTTTGTTGAATGAACCCATAAACGAACCAAGGAATTCCTTGTCATCGCTCATCGTAGTTTATGACACACTAAAAGGTAAAAAGTCACATTACAGTTGACTCTTGAATATGTGTTTGAGCTGCACAGGTCCACTGACAGATTAAAAAAAAAAATAAACACAGTGTAGTACTGTAAATTTATTTCTCTTATGATTTTCTTAATATTTTCTTTAGTTATGATTTTTTTTAACTGTATACTTTATTGTCAGGTTGGTTTCCATAGAACACCCTGTGCTCTTCCCCACAAGTGTCCTCCTCCTCCACCATGACCATCACCCCCCTTCCCCTTTCCCCCTCCCCCTTCCGCCCTCAGTTTGTTTTCAGTATTCAAGAGTCTCTTGTGCTTTGTCTCCCTCCCTCTCCCTCTTTTTCCTCCTTCCTTAATATTTTCTTTAGCTTACATTGTAAGAATACGTTAATACATATAACATATGGAATATATGTTAATCAATTATTATCAGTAAGACTTTCAGTCAATAGTATGCAATTAGTAGTAAAGTTTTTTGGGGAGTCAAAAGTTATGGATTTTGGACTGAGAGGGGCAGTCAGTGCCCCAATACCCTCATTGTTCAAGTGTCAACTGTATTTCAGTTGGATGCCAAGAACTCATATAAGAAAATAGCTATTAATTTAAACTTTAAAACATCCACAAATCTTATTTAAAACTAGTGAATAACATAGAGAACAATGGAGTTATTGCTTAAAGACAAAATTTCAGGATTGCCACTTGAAAGAACCCTTGCTGGACAGTATTAGAGGGGCACCTGAGTGGCTCAGTTGGTTAAGCGACTGACTGTTGATTTCTGCTCAGGTCATGATCTCATATTGGTGAGGTCGAGCCCTGCATCAGGCTCCGTGTCTGGCTCTGTGCTGGGCTAGGTATGGAGCCTCCTTGGGGTTCTCTCTGTCTCTCCCTCTGCCCCTCCCCACTCAAAACGAGAGTATTCGAAATGCTGGCAATAGCTCCCTTTAAAGAAAAGAAAAATTAAAGGTACATGTGATTTGTTATACCTTCTATACATGTCCTAGGGTATTAACCAAAGGAATTATGAGGAATAAACTGGGGGAGGAAAGTTGCAGGCTATAAAATGAATTCACAAGTACTCACTTTATACCGATATATTAATGAAAGACAGCCTGAAGATGCTGTGAATAGAGAATCCACTCACAATAACTTCAGAATGATTTGATATTAATATAATTCAGGACACCTGGAATTTATTACAGACTATAATAACGGGGGGAATGAAGAAAGATGTACAAATAAGGTGATATATCTTAACTACAATAGAGATTGCAGCTTTTCTCTGTATTTTGTAGACCTAATATAATCTAATTAATGTCTTTATTAGAATAATTCATAAATTTTGAATGAAATGGTGATTTTTCATCTGGAAAAATACATGACTAATAATACTAATAAACATGAAAAAGTAAAAATAATCGTGGATGGTCCCCATCAGATTTAATAAATATATTCAAATCTCAAAATGTATTCTAAGTAGATTAAAAAAAAAAACCATTAACGAGTTAGAAGGAAAGCCATTGAAGGGCAGCACAGAACAGAGCTTCCTGAAAAATACATCACTATGTGTGTCGGGGTGGGGGGCGGTAATGGAAAGATTCTAAATCAGGACAAGAACCATGGCTCTTGTTAGGGCTCTGTCATACACTGATGGTATCACTTTGGGCATTTTACTGGATCTTTTTGAATTATTTCAGTTTCTTCATTTGTGAAATAGGGTATTTCTGCTTTATTACAAAAAGCTATTGATATTTGAGATTATGACATACTTCATAAACTCTGTGTAAAATGTATTATATGCCTTCCAACTTACAAAAAATACATGAAAAGTTAGAAACAGCTAAATTAGGGGAAAAAGAACCGAAATTTAACATACCTGATTGGGAAAACTGGAAGGCAATATGGAGATTCATTACGTAATCCCAAGCCAAACCTCAAAGTACATGCTGTAAAAATTTTGAGTTGGAATCAAGAGTTAATATGCAAATATTAATATCAAGAGAACATGCAAAGGTAGAAATGCCATGTGATATTTTCATGCTCTTCAGAGAGGAGATGCTTTTTCGATTATTGAAGAAATGGAGATTTTGGTTCCAGATCAACTTAAAGGTATACAACTAAAAAGCTTTTGCCATTCAAAATGTAATACAGCAAACACAAAAAGCAGAGAAGCAGAAGAGCATCAGTGAAGCTCAGTGTGTCCAACACACCTGCTATTTTCTCTTACTCTAATATATGTAAACATTCATAAAATGCTCCTCCTCTTAATGAATGAATATGAAAAGCCAATTTACATGTGAGGAAATCATCCCATGAAAAAGAAATGCTTAGCCTTGGGAGTAGTTACAATTAAAATTTTAAAGTTTTAGGAATACACATTAAACTTAAACCATCAAAAGGAAAATGCTGATATAACCAGTGTTAGTGGAGCCCTGGAAAAAAGCCTGCATTTAAAAGAGTAAGAGGCACACGTATTAACATTTTATTTTTAGGGATCAGGATGCCTCTTATGATAGATGGCATCATGACATTGAGTCATCATTGAATTGGCAGCTTTTTTTTTTTTTAACTTTCTAAATGGCCTAGAAAACAATGGAGTACCTTACAAGTGATGGTGTCTTATATTTGATTAAATACAGTGGGCGTTGCTACCTGACTTTACATTGATTTTACCCTGTGAGGAACAGCCTGGCAGCCTATTACAAGAGTCATAACACTTTGACCTGGTTTATATGCTTCTGGGAACATACTCAGATGAAAAGTCTCAAATTAAAAACTAAATTATATACTAGTGGGATAAAAATACCCACTAGTTTGTGAACAACAAAATGTGTGGTATGTTAACACAAAGCATGATGCACAAACATGAATATGACACACATACAGATCATGTTGATCCACAGAAATGTGTTTATTAATCATAAACTAAAAAAGAGTATCAAAAATTACATAAACATCAGTTAAAACTAGTAAAAGTAATTTCCATGTATATCCTAAGAAGTAACTTAGAAATTGTACAAATAAATGTAATGATCATAAGACTTTTTTTTCTGTGAAGTCAATTGAGTTTATAAAAATGCATTTTTACCAGATAGCTCCAGGGGAACAAGGTTATTTCTTTTAATATATCCATGAAGCTATTTAAATATATATATTTTTTAATCTGGAGAAAAGCAGTACTTAAATTTTTCTGTATTTCTCTGGAGGCCAACTATTCAATTTAGAAACTCTAATATAGAAACAAATCCCAAAACTTTAAATGCATTGCAAAATACTGTGTTCCAATGGTAAAACTTAAGTCTTTTTTGCTTTGCTTGAGATTTGGAAGAAATCTGAATATTGCTTTGATTCAACAGTTAAAGTGGAGCATTTTCCCCCAATGTAGCCAGGGCTAAAAACCCTGTTTAAAATGTCCCCAAACTATTTTTGGATCTGAGGCAAAAGGCAGAATTTACCTTTTTTTCTGACTCTTTGGTACCATGATAACTACCTCAGAGCCGTGGTGGATTCTCCACAATTATCTCTGTGATCATTTCCATGTCTGAAGTACCGTGTGTCGAAGATAATTTGGCTGTAGCAAGTCTGACAAATTTGGATAACAAATGCACTCATTACTAAAATAGTGTAATTTGTTTAGAAGCCTATTGTTGAATCGGGCCTATTATCTGTAGATCGTATAATAAGATGAATTTTATACCCACATTAGGTACATAGTTCTCAGAAGTTAGATTTTAAAATAATAGTATCATGAAACAAGAGAGCCATAATGGATGAAATTATGTTTTAGTTAACAATGCTGATTTCCTTCTAATTGTGTGTGTGTGTGTGTGGAGAGAGAGAGAGAGAGAGAGAGAGAGAGGCACCTCAGAGAAACTGGGAATACTTCCTATGAGTTAAAGGGCATGTAAGCTTGGCCATTTAGTGGTATTGGATCCCTCTAACGTGTTTTGAATGTACTAAAAGTATAGCGATCTTAGTGCCAGGGTGAGAACACCCTGAAGAGTTTTTTTGTGTTTACTTGGTGCCTTGCACTGCTCTAACTGGGGAAAGGGAGATGCCTATGGCTTCCTGCAAATATTTGTTATTTTTCCCTCTGGACTTTCCAATAAAGGAACATATACTGGGTCTTTTCTGTTTCTAGGCACTGAGCTAAGTGCTGGGGATAAATATAAATATGAACAAGAGATGGTCCCAGTTAAGTGGCGAGGCAAGACAGCTGATGTCAGTGTAGTACAACTGGAAGTGTTCATGGAGGCAAGAGCCAAGCATAGAGGATACACGGAGGGGGAAACAAATAAGGATTATCTTTAATTGGATCCCCTTGTACAAACATGAGGACACCACCATTTTCTGTGGAGATGGCCTCTCTCTATTCTTCCACCAGTTTTATATAATGGGCTTTCATTGTCCCTTTGAAATATAGTCCTCACTTTGCTCAATCTAGACTCATAGTTCAGAGTCCAGGTTGGATTGTGTCTCCTCCTGAAGTATCCTGTGTGCCTGAAACTCTTGATATTTTGTTACCTCTGTCAGACAGAACCAGGATTCTGTCCAATTTGTGTTGGTGTTTCCTATTCTGAATATTTAACTGACCAATACGAATATTTACTAATTATTGAAGTCGTGTTGGGCCCAGATGCCTATTTCTCCCGGAAATGAGATAACTCTCTCTGCATATTGCATGTGTTTGGTATTTTGTGGTATCATGAATAAAGTCAATATATTTTCTCATTCAAAAACATAGAAATATTATTTGACACAGTCTGTCCTTCAAGTCAGAATATCAACAATTTGATATGCTTTGTAAAACTTAGTTTTTGCCTAGGGTTCACTCCCCAAAATTTCATAGCTCTCATCTTTTCTCAGTAAGTTGGCTCAACAGCTGGAGGCAATGGTTTTACCTGTCACTTCTGATGAAATATTCTCTAGTTCCTAATTGCTTAATGAATATTTTGTGGAATGAGTGAATGACTTTTATAGCATGTGAAAGGAAGTAATGAAAATATCATAAGGAATATATATTTGCTTTCAGGGAATGTTATCTTAGTTGTTCATACTCATTTCAGGACGTTAGTACAGCATCTATTGTCTTCCGTAAGCATGGACCTGCTGGAGTGTCTGACGAGGAGGACGGATGACCTACACTGCGTCTCCTTTCTTGGGGCAGAATCCCCTTTACTCCCTGGATGCCAGCACCAGAAAAGCTTTCTCTTGCTCTGGAATTGTCTAACAATGTGAGTCTTAGGCAGTTAATTCTGACAACTGTGTAATGAGAGATGCCTCTGCCTCTGATCGCCTGCAAATAGTGATGACAGCTGCAGTGTATTAAGGTGATGAGATCTGGTGGAAGAGAGATCTCTAGCTCTCGGCCCCTTAACAGAGTAAAAATGTATTTCTCATTCACAGTGGTCCTCCTCATTAGCAGGCAGTTTAACTGCGATGATTTGGATACCTGGAATCCTTCCATCTTAGTGTTCCATCATCTTCTGTTCTTAACTTCCAAGACCACATAGGGAAGGGGCCAGGACCTGGAGGAATGTGTGTGGGATGGTTTTGATGGGCCAAGCTTGGAAGTGGAATGTGTCTCTTGTCACATTTTATTGGATACAAATGATTTGATCGCTGCACCTGCCTGTAAGGAGAGCTAGGAAATAGAGGCGAGCTCTGGACGTCCAGGAAGAAGAAATGAATGGTCAACAAGCAGCTCCTTTTAGACATAGAGACACATTTTTCCAATTCAGGCCCAGCATAAATCATAAACACTTCAGCTTTTGCCAAGAAACCCTAAATTTAGATCTGGAGTTGTGCAGCTCAACTAGATTGCTCCCTCATAATTGCATGACAAGGGTTAAAGTTTGTCACCTGGTGGGAAGTAGCACAAGAGGCAATCAACTATTTTGAAAGTCAGGCTTCCAGGAAACAGACTTTGGTTGAAAGATGCTACAGGATTTTCCTATCTCATAACAGCGTTCCTGAGAAGGAGTTCTCCCCAGCTTGGAACAAAAGGGTAGTTCTCAGTTAATCAGTATTCAGTCAGACTCTCTTTTATGCAGTGGTTGCTTTTAGCCTATTGCCTCACTATCTTTGAATTACCTCATTGATCTCTGAGACCCTCTTAAATTTTAATATATTGTAGTTAGGTTTTTTAATTGACTATTATCAATTTGTATTTTTTTTAGTCTTGTAAACATAGCTGCTTAGTTCTGTGGATTTATGCGTCTGGAAAAAATCAACACAGCTTACCTTAGGCATAAAAGAAACCACGAGTAGGTTTTTCAAAGGCCCTAAAGTAAATACAAATGCATTTTAAAGTTGGAGGATGTTAAATGAGGGGGAAATTGCTTTATAGGCCATTGGCCAGGGCTTTCCAATTTGATTAATACCCCACATTATTATTGTGGAACAGTCATTACATAGAGGCCTGATATAATGGAATTTCACTTTCTAGAAGAATGACCATGTAATTCCTGTGTTCAACACAAAGTTTTATGAAACCTGGATCATTGTGTAATGCCTGGTGTCAAAGCTTCCTTTTGCCTTTTTGCTTTTAGTGTTTGGAATTTGTTTTGCCTTCCCAGTACTAACATCAAAATGATTCTTGTATGACATAAAGTCAAAATAGAAGCTACACAGGAATTAAAGTATTTTTAACAGAGCACAACAAATTAAAATTTTAGGTTAACTGTTTCCAAGTTCCCCACTTAGGTTCCTAAACTCAGATGAAAATATAACTAGCAATAAATGGTATGTAGAGAGGATATGAATTATTTATATTGGGAGGACACCTAAGATTAGTCATGGTTTCATTTCTTCTTCCAAATGCCTGGAAAAAGTGGCTTTTTCTTCAGAACCTGGAGGACAAGAAAGAAGGGGACATAGTGACCCTAACCATTTTTCCTCGCTGCGAATATTTACTTAGAGTGAGCAAGAAAGTTCAGAAAACCCCCTGCTCACAAATATCCTAGTAAGCCCTTTGGTTGGAAAATCTAGGGGGCTTAAGCAGGCCAGTTAATCACACCTTCTCTGGCTCAAGTAAATCTCTGATTTTAGATTTCCTAGATCATGTGATCTGTAGGAATGTTGGTATATTGAGTTCTTTTACCATAAGATGGCACATATCTCTATGGAAAGTCCCAGTTAGAAGGGAAGAAGATGCAGTAAAAAGTGAGGATAAAAGGAGAAAGTCAAAGCACAGAATATCTGAAAATTAGTTGACTACCTCGCCTGATAATTTCATTTCCCAGTAGACTGGGAACACATGGAGGAGTTGCCAAGCTGGACTTACTTTTAACTAGTGGCCAAGAGATGGTTGCTGATATGTAGGGAATTGGGAATGTGAGGGAATTGGATTGAACTTGGTATCTGGAAAATTACCAGCATAGCTAGACAAGGAAAGATGATTTCCAAAAAGCAAAGAAAAAACACGTGTTACTCATAAACTTGAAGAGGGAATATTGAAGGAGGGGTGGTTGGGAAACTGAAAAATGTTTTTCCAATTTCATGATTATGAATAATTCCTTCAGAGAGGAAAAGGGGGACATTTTAAGAAGCAAATGTGGATATACCTTTAAATGTTGCCTGAGTGCACTTTAAAAAATTGTGTTAATACATTTCCGTTTTATTTATTTTTATTATAGTTTATTGTCAAGTTGGTTTCCATATAACACCCAATGCTCATCCCAAATACATTTTCATTTTAAAACAATCCCAAACTTTCAGAGATTTTGGAGGCTTATTAGTACATAGAACATTTATTTTTTTGAAACCCTTTGGGAGCACATTGCCAACATGGTGCCCCATACTTCCTCAACACTTGAATGTGTATTTCCTAAAAACAAGGACGTTCTTCTACATATCTCCTGTACAACCATTGGCATGATGAAATGAACACCATTAGCACTGACAGGTTACTATCATCTAATCCTGAGATCCCATTCAAGTTTTACCAATTGTCCCAGCGATATCTTTATACCAAAAAGATCCAGTTGAGAAACATACAGTGCATTTAATGGTCACATGACTGTCTTTAGTCTGATGAGCTCAGATTTTTATTTAATGTTGATTTATTTTTGAGAGAGAGACAGAGCACGATCTGGGGAGGAGCAGAGAGAGGGAGACACAGAATCCGAAGCAGGCTGCAGGCTCTGAGCTGTCAGCACAGTTCGAGCTGACGCGGGGCTCGAACTCACAAATCGTGAGATCATGACCTGAGCCGAAGTTGGATGCTTAACTGACTGAGTCACCAAGGCACCCTATGATGAGCTCAGATTTAAGAGGACATTTTATAAAAGGTAAAAGAAAGAATACCTGACCAAGGACAAAGTCATAAGAGTGATTTATTCCCAAAAGGATAGTGTCAGTGAAAATAGAATCCAGAAATGCAAGTACCAAAGTAATTTTTTAAATACCTTATTTTTAGAGCAGCTTTAGGTTTACAAAAAAATAACAGGAAGACATAGTGATGTCCCATATATACCCTGTCCCCACACATATGTAACCTCTGCCATTATTGACTTCTTACTCACTAGAATGATACATATTTTTTTACCAAGGATGAACCTACAATGACACATCATAATTATCTTGAGTCCATAGTCTACCTAACAGCTGACTCTTGGTATTGTATATTCAATGGATTTTGGCAGTTTTTATACATGTATATGCTATACATGTATAATGATATATATCCATCATTATAAAATAGAGTGTTTTCACTGCCCTCAAAAACCTTTGTGTTCTGCTTATTCGTCTCTCTCCCCACCACCCCGGCAACCATTAATTTTTTTAATGTTTATTTTTGAGAGAGAGACAGTGTGAGTGGGGGAGGAACGAAGAGAGAGAAAGGGAGACACAGAATCTGAAACAGGCTCCAGGCTCTAAGCTGTCAGCACAGAGCCCGACACAGGCCTCAAACTCAGGACCGGTGAGATCATGACCTAGGCTGGACGCTTAACTGACTGAGCCACCCAGGCACCCCTCTTTTTTATTGTCTTCATAGTTTTGCCTTTTTTTAAGAATGTCGTTTGGTTGAAATCATAGAGTACATAGCCTTCTCAGATTGGCTTCTTTCAGTTAGTAATACGCATTTAAGATTTCTTCGTTTCTTTTAATAACTTGATAGCTCATTTCTTTTTAGCACTGAATAATATTCTCTCGTCTGGATGTACCACAGTGTATCCATTCACCTACTTAAAGACATCTTGGTTGCTTCAAAGTTCTGGCAATTATGAATAAAGCTGCCATGAACATTTGGGTGCAGGTTTCTGTGTGGACATAAATTTTCAACTCCTTTGGATACATACCAAAAAGCTCTATTACTGGATTTTATAAGAATATGTTTAAGTTTGGGGGAAAAAAAAAAAGAAGAATATGTTTAGGTTTGTAAGAACTGTCTTTAAAACTGGCTGTACCATTTTGCATTCCCACCAGCAGTGTATGAGAGTTCCTATTTTTCATGTCCTTGACAGCATTTGGTGGTGGTGGTCCAGATTTTGGCCACACTAAGAGGCCTGTGGTGGCATCTCTGTCGTGTTATTTTGTGTTTCCCTTATAGTCCTTTATAGCTGTGTCTTTGGAAAATATTTTCTCCCCATCTGTGGCTTTTCTTCTCTTTACATTCTTTTTCACAGAGCAGAAGTTTTTTAATATTAATGAAGTCTGCTTATCGATTATTTATTACATTGCTTGTGCCTTTGGTATTATACCTAAAAGGTTATGGCCATACCCAACCCAATCCAGATTTTCTTCTCTCTTACCTTTTAGGAGTTTCGTAGTTTTGGGGCACCTGGGTGGTCCAGTCGGTTAAGCGTCTGACTTCATTCAGCTCAGGTCATGATCTCACAGTTCGTGGGTTCGAGCCCTGCGTTGGGCTCTGTGCTGACAGCTCAGAGCCTGGAGCCTGCTTCAGATTCTGTGTCTTCCTCTCTCTCTTACCCTCCCCCGCTCATTCTCTGTCTCTCTCTCTCAAAAATAAATAAATGTTAAAAAATTGTAAAAAATGGAGTTGTATAGTTTTGCATTTTGTATTTAAGGCTAGGATCCATTTTGAATTAATTTTTGTGAAGAATGTAAGGTTGGACTAGATTCATTTTTGTTTTTTTGCATGTTGATGTCCAGTTCCACTGCCATTTGATGAAGAGATGATCTCTTCTCCATTGTTCTGGCTCTTATCTTCTGTCAGAGATCAGTTGATTATATTTATGTGGGTTTTTTGTAGACTCTCTCCTCTGTTCCATTGATCTATTTGTCTGCAAAAGATTTTTAGTTATCTTCTATGCAACATGAAATAAAAAAGGACTTTGGGAAGGTGATGTAATGATAATCCATAATATGGAGAAAAAAGAGCTACGCATCTTTAGAAATTAAACTCCTTCGAGGGCAAAATGAGACCTCAGATATAAGAGAAGGTAATAAAGATTATTTCCCAATGTCAAATGAGTTCAAGTTTGTCCAGATGAATTACCTCTGGGAAACTGTCAAAATCTGCATATGCATGGGTACCATCACTGTTTGAATATTTTAAAGAATTATGGAAAATAGCAGAAAAGCCAAATAAAAGTCTCAGTGCTGTCTTTTGAGGGGGCTGGATGTTTTGATTTTTTTCATTCAATTATAATTGACATACAGTATTCTATTAGTGTGAGATAGAACATCATATTGATTTGGCATTTTTATATGTTCTGAAATGATCCCCATGATAAGCCAAGTTACCATCTGTCAACCTGCAAAGTTATTAAAATCCTGCTGACTGTATTCCCTATGCTGTACATGACATTCGTGTTACTTACTTTATAACTGGAAGTTTGCATCACCTAATCTCCTTTACCTATTTTGCCTACCCACCAGCACTTTGCCTCTCTGGGAACCAGTAGTTTGTTTTTTGTATCTTTGAGTCAGTTTCTGTATTATTTTGTTTGTTCATTTCTTTTGTTGTTTGGATTCCACATATAAGCAAAATCATATGGTATTTGTCTTTCTGATTGCTTTATTTAACATAATACCTCTAGGTTCATTCATATTGTAACCAATGGCAAGATTTAATTCATTTCATGGCTGATTAATATTCTATTGTACATATACACCATGTCTTCTTAATTCATTTATCTATCCATGGACACTTGGGTTGCTTCTGTAACTTGGCTATTGTAAATCATCTGCAATAAAGAAAGGGGTGTATATACCTCTTGAAATTAGTGTTTTTCATTTTTTGTGGGTGTGTTAATACCCAGAAGTGAAATTGCTGGGTCAAATGGTATTTCTATTTTTAATTTTTGAGGAACCTCCATTCTATTTCAATAGTGGCTGCACCAATTTACATTTCCACTAACAGTGCACTAGGGTTCCCCTTTTTCCATATCCTCACAGACACTTGTTATTTTTTTGTCTTTTTGATAATAGCCAATCCGAGAGGTACGAGGTGGAATCTCATTGTGGTTATGATTTGCATTTCCCTCATGATCAGTGATGTTGAGCATCTTTTCATGTGCCTATTGACCATCTTTGTTTTCTTTGGAAAATTTTCTATTCAAGTCCTCTTTTACTCTTTAATTCAATCGTTTATTTTTGATAGTAAGTCATAGAAGTTTTTTATATATTTGGGATATTAACCCCTTATTGAATGTATGACTTGCAAGTATCTTCTCCCATTCAGTGGTTTGCCTTTTTGATTGATTGATGATTTTCTTTGCTATTCAAAAGCTTTTTAGTTGGACGTAATGTCATTTGCTGGTTTGAGATTTGCTGCACTTGACTAAGGGAGCCTATCCAAAAAACGATTTCCAAGACCAGTATGAAATGAGCTTGCTGCCTATGTTTTCTTCTAAGAGTTTTATGATTTGAGTTTTTACATTTAAGTCTTTAATCCATTTTGATTCATTTTTGTGTGTAGTGTAAGACAGTGATAAAGTTTCATTCTTCTGCACAGAGCTGTCCAGTTTTGTAGGCACCATTCACCGAAGACACTGTCTTACCCATTGAATGTTGTTGCTTCCTTTGTCATAGGTTAATTGACCATATATGTGTGGATTTATTTCTGGGCTCTCTCTTGCATTCCACTGACTGTGTGTCTCTTTTTGTGCCAGTATCAAACTGTTTTGATTATTATAGCTTTGTAGTATAGTCTAAAATGAAGGAGTGTGATATCTTCAGATTTGTTCTTTGTCAAGATTGCTTTGGCTCTTCAGGAATTTTTGCAGTTGTATACAAATTTTAGGATTCTGTGTTCTAGTTTTTTGAAAAATGCCATTGGTATTTTGATGGGGACTGCCCCGAAGCTGTAGATGGCTTTGGATAGTATGAACATTTTAGCAATATTAATTCTTCCAATCCATGATTGTGGTTTATCTTCCCACTTATTTGTATCATCTCCAGTTTCTTTCATCAGTATCTTATAGTTTGCAGAACACAGGTCTTTTACCTCTTTGGTTAAATGTTTTCCTGGTATTTTAGTCTTTTGATTCAGTCATAAATGGGATTGTTTTCGTAATTTCTCTTTTCTGACAGCTTGTTGTTAGTATAAAGAAACAAAGCTGATTTCTGTGTATTTATTTTTTAGCCTGTGACTTTACTGAATTCATTTATTCTAATAGTTTCTTGGTGGTATCTTTAGGGTTTTCTGTAGATCGTATCACATCGTCTGCAAATAGTGACTGTTTTACTTCTTCTGTTCCAATTTGAATGCTTTTATTTCTTTTACTTGGGTAATTGCTGTGGATAAGACTTTCAATACTATGTTAAATAAGAGTTGTGAGAGTGGGTATCCTTGTCTTGTTCTCGATCTTGGAAGAAAAGCTTACAGCTTTTTACCATTGAGTATGTTACACATGGGCTTGTTACATATGGTCTTTATTTTCTCCATCTATTGTGGCGATCATTTGATCTTTATCCTTAATTTTATTGATGTGGTGTGTCATGTGGATTGATTTGTGGATGTTGACCATTCTTGCATTCCTTGAATAAATCCCAGTCAGTCATGATGTATGATCCTTTTAGTGTATTGTTGAATTTATTTTGCTAATATTTTGTTGAGGACTTCTGCATCTCTGTTCATCAGGGAGATTGGACTGTAAATTTACTTTCTTTGTGATGTCTTTGTCTGGTTTTGGTGTCAGGGTTATGCTGGCCTCATAAAAGGATTTTGGAGGTGTTTATTCCTTACAATTTTGGGGGGGGAATAATTTGAGAAGGATAGGTACGAATTCTTCTTTAAATATTGGTTAGAATTCACCTGTGAAGCCATCTGGTACTGGACTTTTGGGGGATTTTTTGAGAGATTTTTAATTACTAATTCAGTTTAATTACTTGTAATCAGTCTATTCAGATGATTCATTTCTTTGCGATTCAGTCTTGTAGGTTGGTGCATTTCTAGGAATCTATCCATTTCTTATCGGTTTTACAATTTATTGGCATATAATTGTTCCTGGTAATGTTCTTTGATCCTTTTTATTTCTATGATGCCAGTTGTAACTTCTTTTTCATTTCTGAGTTTATTTGGGCCCTCTTTTTTTCTTGATACATCTTGCTAGAGGTTTATTGATTTTTAACTTTTCAGAGAACCAGCTTTTAGTTTCATTGATCTTTTATTTCTATTTTATTTATTTCCACTCTGATCATTGGTATTTTATTCCTTCTACCATCTTTGGACGTTCCCCCCCTCTTTTCCTAGTTATTTTTGGTGTATAAAATTAGATTGTGGGGCGCCTGGGTGGCTCAGTTGGTTAAGCATGTGACTTCAACCTAGGTCACGATCTTGCCGTTATAAGTTCAAACCCCACATCAGGCTCTTTGCTGATAGCTCAGAGCCTGGAGCCTGCTTCGGATTCTGTGTCTCCCTCTCTCTCTCTCTGCCCCTTTCCCGCTTGTACTCTCTCTCAAAAATAAAGAAACATTAAAAAATTTTGAAAAAAAAATTAGATTGTTTATTGGGGATTTTTCTTGTTCCTTGAGATAGACATGTATTGCTATGAACTTCCCTCTTAGAACTGCTTTTGCTACATCCCAAAAAATTTGGAAAGTTATATTTCCATTTTCTGTTACCTCCAGGTATTTTTTCATTTCCTCTTTCATTTTATCACTGAACCATTGGTTTTTTAGTAGCATGTTGTTTAGTTGCCACATGTTGGGTTTTTTTTTTTCTAATTTTTACCTTGTAATTTAAGTTTCATACTGTTGTGTTCAGAAAAGTTGCTGGATAAAGTTTCAGTCTTCCTTAATTTATTGAGACTTGTTTTGTGGCCTAACATACCATCTGTCCTAGAGAATGGTCCATGTGCACTTGAAAAGAATGTGTATTCTGTGGTTTGGGGATGAAATGTTCTGTATCTATCTATTAAGCCCCTCTGGTCTGAAGTGTCATTTGAAGCCAGTGTTTCCTTACTGATAATCTGTATGATTGATGTGTCCAGTGATGTAAGTGGGTGAGAATCTCTGTTCTTGAATCAACATTTACCTAAAGGAAGTTTCTGGTAGAATGCTTTAGGGCTCTGTCCACAGAGCTGAACTGTTTAACATGCTTGTCAAAGTGTTTGTTGGACAATATACCGATTAAATTATTGTTGGTTTTGGGATAAAAGATATACTGGCTGACAGAACAAAGACATGAAAGTATTTTGACTAGTTAGAATGATGGTTCACAATTTAATAAATATGTAAAAGGTGTAGTCAACTGATTTTTTACCAAAGTACAAAGGTTACTGACATGCAAGTGGTGAAAGCTGGAATGATCTACATGGTAACGGATCAGATTTGGGGATATCAGTATGAGCTCACATTTAGATGAATATGGACAGATAAATGTATTTGCAATATCTATAGATAAGTATACACACAGACACACACACACACATGCACACGCATATAATAGTTCACTGTTCTGTGAGCTGAGCTGGCCTAGAAGTTACAATACCCTGATAGAAATGAGTACATGCAGTGCCCGACTCTTGCTTATTTCAAATATCAGTTTCCAGTAAAAGGAGCCATAGCTTTTTGGGCAAGTGGCTAATTTTAAGGCTGAGGCATGGAATATAAAGATGAGCCTGGAGTATCGTATAGTGCCAGAAAGTTAGGAAGTACTAGAAAAAAACACCTCCCCCAAAGCACAAACAAGTGGAAACAGCAGCAGCAGCATCAACAGAGTTGGGGGAATATGTCAAAAGGATACAGAGGCCACCTGAAAGAGCTCCCGGGGCGAAAGCTAAAAAAATTTGAGCAACTAAATAAATAACATAATGTTGGATTATAACCCAGACTGTAAAATAAATATCCATGAGTCCAAACTGGTAGAAATAAATGGTTGAATTAATAAATGAAGGAGAAGACACAAATCTCTTGTGCATAAGAATTTGAGAACTTTGTGTGTATACCACCCTGTCAACGAGATGGAATTTAAATCTCCACCCCTTAAGTGTGGTTTGTGCACTGTGACTTCTTTCCAGAGAGGACTGGATGGAAAGTGGGGAAAAGATGAACTTTATAGTGAAGAATCCTGACAAACACTATGTCAGCCAGCTAATCAGGTTACCAGGCATGTTCAATACATGCACTCTTGATATGCTAGGATGAGAATAGCAATTCACCTCTGTGGTCCTCCTCCCCCAAACCCATTTTTCATGAGTAGAACATCAGATGAGCAAAACAGCAGATCTTGAATTGAGGGAATCCTACAAAAGACCTGAATAGTATTCTTGAAAACTACCAAAATGATAAAAAAAAAAAAAAAAAAAAAAAAAACCAGGGAAATTTTGTGAACCTGTCAAAGTTTAGAGGAGCCCAAGGAGACATGACAACTAAATGTAAATTACTCTCCTGGATGGAATTATGGAACAGAAAAAAAGGTATTAGGGAAAAACGAAAGAAATTTGGATGTAGTATCAACCTTAGTTAATAATTAATTATCAATATGATTTCATGAGTTGTAACAAAAGCACCCTAAAAATGTAAAATGTTTATAGAGGAAAGTGGGTATGGGGTATATTAGATCTCTCTTTATTATCTTTGCAACTTTGCATTAAATGTGTTACTATTTTGGGGCACCTGGGTGGCTCAGTCTGTTGCACATCTGACTCTTGGTTTCGGCTCAGGTCATGATCTCAGGGTCATGGGATTGAGTCCTGCATTGGGCTCTGCGCCGAGCATGGAGCCTGCTTAGGATTCTTTTTCCCTCTGCTCGCTCTCACTTGCTCTCTCTCTCTCTCTCTCTCTCTCTCTCTCAAATCAAATTTAAAAATTAAATCTGGAGCCATTTTAAAATAAAGAAGTTCAGTTAAAACTATAAATGAGGGGCGACTGGGTGGCTCAGTCAGTTGAGCATCCGACTTCAGCTCAAGTCATGATCTCACAGTTTGTGGGTTCGAGCCCCACATCAGGCTCTGTGCTGGCAGCTCAGAGCCTGGAGCCTACTTCTGATTCTGTGTCTCCCTCTCTCTCTGCCCCTCCCTGCTCATGATCTGTCTCTCTCTGTCTCTCAAAAATAAATAAATGTTAAAAAAAATTAAAAAAAAAACTATAAATGAGATTGGGGTGCCTGGGTTGCTTAGTTGGTTAAGTGTCTGACTTCAGCTAAGGTCATGATCTCATGGTTGGTGATTTTGAGCCCCATCCTAGCAGAGAGTCTGCTTCAAATCCTCTTTTGCCTTCTGTCTCTCTGCACCTCCCCAGCTTGCCCCCCATCGCTCCCTCCTTCTCTCTCTCCCTCTCCCACCTCCCTCTCTCCCTCTCTCTCTCAAAAATATTTTAAAAAATCTAATTGATTTTGTGTATTTAAACCAAATACCTGTGTATTTGGTTTAAAACCGTATCCAAATACTCATCCTTTCTCACTGGTATATTGTAGAAGTCTTCTGCTCCCATTCTTGTCCCTTCTCCACTGAGTAGCCAGAGAAATTTTTATTCTAAATGTAAATCAGAAATCCCATCATGTTGGTTAAAACCCTACAGTGGTTTTCTATAATAACTGGGATAAAATTGAAATCAGTAACAATGGTATATAAAACCTTACATGTTCTGGTTGCTCTTTTCCTACCATCCTTCCCCTTTGTCTCTCTTTGCTGGTTACAGTGGCCTCTTGCTTTTTTCAAATATTCCAGTTGTTCTTCCTAACATATGTAGTTTTGTTGCCTAGGAAGCTCTTTTTCAGATTTTTGCATGGCTTGTTATTTTATATATGTCACATGCTGGTTCATATATCATTTCCTGAGAGAGGTCTTCTCTAACACCTTGATTTCTCTTGCCCTCTTTCTCATTGCCGCTGTTTTTTTTTTTTTTTTAAGTGAATCCTGTGCCCAACATGGGGCTCAAACTCACAACCCTGAGAGTTACATGATCAACCAATTGAGCCAGTCAGGTGCCCCATTTCTCATCCCTTTTTAACTCTTTATTTATTTTTTGGTGGTGCTTATTATTCATCATTATTGTATTTATGCACATATTTGTTCATTGTTACCTTTTTGCATTAATAGAGCTTTCTTTTAAAATAGTATCAACCTTTCAGAAAAAGTTGCACGTTCATAATGGCAGGTCTTTGGCTTGTCTTGTGTATTCTGTATCCCCACTGTTCCCACCAGTCTGGGCAATAAGGTAGTGAATGAACAGATTAAAAATCTGAGTATTTTAATTCAGTTCAAGTTTTATGTGAGACAGTGGTGAGGTTGTCACACATACTAACTCACACTTAAATTACATTAATAGAAATACAGTCCTTTTTTTAAAAAAAAAGAGTAGACACATTTTGCCATTCTTATCCACCTATTTCTGGAGCTATGGGTTCAATCCTGATTATCACGTTTTTAGATTATCATGTACACATTGAATTTGCCCAAATGAGTGCAGTCAATTATAAGATGCTTAGAAACCATCAATTGAAGATTAAGAGAATTGGTCATAATTGTCCTGAAGGCTTGGACAGATGTTGATATTCTGTAGGTGTCTTGAAATGTTTTATTCATTTAAATTCTTCAGTAACTGGGATAGCCTTTTATGTGCCAGGTGCTGTGCTGAGTCCTGGAAATGAAATGAGTAAACAGATGAAGGAGAGAAAGATTGCTTGGATACACACCTTTTGCCTCCTATGAGAGTTACTGACTTCAGCTGCTGGATGTTTTAGTTGAGATTTGGTTTCAACATATGGAAACAAATTTTTAATAATAGATGTAGTGTTAATAGAATATTTAAAAGCTCATATTAGGTTCTCTGACACACTAGAAATGCTTAAGCAGTGACTGCCTATTTATCTTTTCTGGATCTTAGAGGAAAAATTCTTCATCAGGAAAAATAAATACTGAACCAGTTGCCTGTGTATCTCTAATCCTAACTGCTATTATTCTGGGGGATGGTAGGTTTCATGTATGTGATAACATAAGCTATTAAGTAGAGTAATCCTGAGATCTTACTTAGAAAATGCCACATTTTTCCTACTGCTGGGAGGAGATTGCCTAACCAATATTTTCTCTGTGTGGCATTCTGACAGCCTCAGGGGCATAGAATATTTGAGCAGAGAAGAGATTTAGATTAACTATTGTTAAAATTCTTTATAAGGAAGTGGAAGAGTTCCAAGACTTGATTTACAATCTGGTCTCCTTGGCATAGAAATAATGAATGACAGAAAAGAAAGAAAGGCCTTGAAAATACTCTATTTATACTCCAATTAGAGCTCCAATCTCCCCTTCAAATGGGAAAGATAACTGAAAAAGATAATGACTACTAAACTCCTGAGTAAGTGTCCAGTCCCTTCAACCTCCACTCTCAAAAAAGATGCCCCTTGGTATAGTAGAGAATAGAGTTATTTTTAGGAGTACTATTTTACAGAGTTTTTTTTTTTAAGTTGATATATTTATTTTGAGAGCAAGAGAGAGAGAGAGAACAAGGAAGAGAGGGACAGAGAGAGAGAGAAAGAGAGCGAGAGAGAAAATCCCAAGAAGGCTCCATGCTGTCAGAGCAGAGCCCGATTTGGGGCTTGAACACAAACACCATGAGATCATGACCTGATCTGAAACCAAGAGTCTGTTGCACAACTAACTGACTGAGCCACCTAGGTGCCCTCAGAATTATTTTTACAAGAATTTTTGCATAGTTAGGGAAATCGTACACATGACTGAAAAAATCTGTATGGTTAGAGAAGTATAAGAGTGGAAAGAGTGTTTTTGGTACTGTTTCCCGTTATATCATTTAGGATCTCAGTGGGAAACAGGTGACATGTCCCAAGGAGTATCTGGAGAGAGAGAGAGAGAGAGAGAGAGAGAGAGAGAGAGAAAGTGTGTGTGTGTGTGTGTGTGTTTAAAATATTTACTTATTTTTGAGAGAGAGGGAGAAGGAGAGGGAGGATGAGCAGGGGAGGGACAGAGAGAGGGGGACAGAGGATCTGAAGCAGGCTCTGAGCTGACAGCAGAGATCCTAGTGTAGGACTTGAACTCACAAACCGTGAGATCATGACTTGAGCTGAAGCCAAATGCTTAACCAACTGAGCCACTCAGGCATCCCTGGTATGTGTTATTTTTTTAATCATTTATTGTCAAATTGGCTTACATACAACACCCAGTGCTCATCCCAACAGTGTTTAAATGAAGTGAGCGTTTACAGAGGGGTAGGCAGTGTTAAGGGAAACAACAGGAGATGGTTAAATACTGAGCCTTGGTTACAGCAAGGAGCCATTGCCACCGTGGGGATGGGGGGAGTTGTTGTCAGAACCAGGTGAGGAGTGTGACTGCCTGTGGGCGTCCCCGGCGGGGTCTGTGGTCATAGGTAGATGAATGTAGCTGCTACTTCACTGCAGCCTAGCAGAGAGGAAGTTGGGGGATAATCACTCCAAACTCTCTCTTCTGTCCTTTGCTCTCCTGCTGCTGGTTACCACTGGCCAAACTTACGTGGAAGCCAGAGGGCAAGGAGACTTGGTTGACTCACAAAGGTCAGCATCCTGAGACACAAAGCAGTGTGAAGAAGGACAGAGAATGGATTCAGAGGGGCAAATGGAAAAGAACCAGCACTCTATTTATCGCCCTGAAAGTGACCTCCGTGGAAACTGAAAGCAAATCATAGTGCCTTTGTAGATGGATTAAGGTTCTAGCCATCATGTTGTGTTGACATTTCCTAGAGTGCTGTTCTTATTTGCATAGATGTAGCGGTCTCGCAGTCCTAGGTTCGTGTTTCAGCCTGTGAGAAGGGGGACGGTTTGAATGTAATGGCATGGTCAGGATGTCGTACACCTCATCTCTAGTCAGTCTGTTGCTATGAAGTTATTCACGTTCACTTAGCACATACTTACTCAATGCCTATTGCATGCCGGGATTTCCAGGCACTTGGCGTATCAAGGGAACAAAACGAAGATTCCTGTCTTGGCGGAGTTTGCGCTCTAGTGGAGGAAGACAGACAATAACTAATAATAAGTTTTTAAATCAGAGACTATGTAAGGAGGTGGTAAGTGCTATGTAAAGAATTAAAACTTGAACAGGGTAAGGAGCAGTGGAAATGCTGAGGAAGCAGGGTTACGATTTCAGATATGGTTGTCAGGGCTTGTTGAGACAATGACTTTTGAGCAAAACCTTGGTGGAGGTGACAGACTGTTACCCATGCAGTTATCTGGGCAATGAGCAGTCTAGGCAGAGGGAAGAGCCTTAGCACAGGACACAGGGGCATGCCATCAGCACACTAAAGGTCCAGGAAGGAGGTACGTGGGACTGGAGTGCATTGAGTACCAAGCAGGTGAGGACAGAGGAAGCAGGGGCCCAGATCAAATGGGGTTTTGTAGGACATTTGCAAGCGTTTTGTCTCTTACTCTGAAATGGAGGCCTTTACAGGTCTGGATCGGGGAAGTGAATGACTTGATGTGTTTTGAAAAAATTACACAGGCTGCTCTATTGAGAAGAGACTGTAGGAGTCAAGGGTAGAAGCAGAGAGTGATGTAGGAGGCTATTGAAGTAATCCAGGTGAGAGATGATGGTAGGGAGAAGCATACCTCTTGGGGCCTCATGCCCCTTTCGGAAGTCCACGGTGGCTTTGCATTTCACGCCGAGTAAAACGCAACATATGGCAAACATGTGGGTCTGGAACCATACGGTATGAAACTGAAATGATGCCTAATTTAGGGAATCAAAGTCCAAGTAGAATTATAATGTTGGGGAACAGTAGCAGAGTTTTGGAGGAGTGTGGTTGGAGTTGGAACATTTACAGAAGAGAAGGTAAAGAGTTGGCAGTAATCACAGCGTACATGTACATAAAATCATCACATCATGCACCGGAAATATGGGCAATTTTTGTCAATATCTCAGTAAAGCTGGAAATTGTTTTTAAAAAGATTAGACTTCTGGGGGCGCCTGGGTGGCTCGTCGGTTAAGCGTCCGGCTTCGGCTCAGGTCATGATCTCACGCTTCGTGGGTTCGAGCCCCGCGTCGGGCTCTGTGCTGACTGACAGCTCAGAGCCTGGAGCCTGTCTTCGGATTCTGTGTCTCCCTCTCTCTCTCTGACCCTCCCCCTGCTCGCGCTGTCTCTCTCTGTCTCTCAAAAAATAAATTAAAAAAAAAAAAAAAGATTAGACTTCTGAAGGTTTCAAATGTTTGGTATATTTTTCAGAAAGACCACTGTTGAGTAGACAGAGACCCTATTTTTTAAAAAAAGTAGAAGGAAAAAAATAATTGAAGAAAGAAAGCACCATAACCAATTTTTCAGAAAAAGGGCAAGAGGGTTGGGGAGGAATTAGGAAAGCAGGAAAAATAGTAAGGACAACATAGGATTGTGAAATGCAAATGAGCCTGTACGTGTATCACATTGTATGTAAATGGACGGTCTTTTCAGTTAAAAGGCAGAGTTAGTTTGAATTTAAAAAATCATACAGCTAGATTATGTTATGAGAATCCTATCTAACCAAAAAACCGAACCCCCCCCCCCAAAAAAAACCCCACCCTGAAACACACAATCTTGAAAGTAAAAGGATGCTACATCATAGGCCATGTAAATACTAGCCGCAAGGAAACATAGAGCTTTATAAATATGGGCCAGACTAGATTTTAAGGTAAAAAGTATTACTGAATACGAATAAGTTTACTACATGTTAATACAAGGGTGAGCTCAACGGGAAAATAGTTTATTTTTACTTGTATGCTGCTAATATTATAACTTCAAATATATACAGCAATGTATTAACAAATGGCATTCTTTTAGTAGTTTATCAGTTAAGCAAAAAAAAAAAAAAAAAAAAAAAATTCTGCTCCAAACTTAAGAATGTATATTGCTGTCTTTGAAAACATATGTGAATTGGCCTCATATTAGATTGTTAAAAATGTCTCACCAAATATCATGAATTGATATCTCAAAGACCACATTCTCCTATCACAGTGCACTGAAGTTGCAAAACAGATTTCTATATTAAACACCTCTAATTGTGCATCAAAAAAATAATGAAGATAAAAGTAAATGATAACTATAGATAACTCTAACGATCTATATCACAATTCATGTCACGCAGTTAAAGCAATGAGAGGGACATTTCTAACCTTAAATGTGTCGAGTAAATGAGAATAAAATAAATGACTGAACCCCTGAACTTGAGATGTTAGTGAAAGAATGGACTAAGCTCAAAGAATGAAGAAAATAAATATAAAAACAAAATTAAATAGGAAGAAAGATACAGTAGCCAAAAGCCATTTATTGTGTTTTTGAAAAGAATAATAAAATTTACAAACCTCTGGCAAGACTGACAAAGAGAGTGAAGAGGGTACAAATAAGCAATAAATCAGAGACCTAAAACTTGCCAATGCCAGCAAGTTTGAAAGCTCACGTGAAATGGATGAATTGCTAGAGAAATATTACTGAAACTGGGTCAAGAAACACATCAGTGGTCCTATCACCATTTAAAAAACATTGAATCATTAAAGGTAAAAATTCTTCCTGCAAAAAAAAAAAAAAACAAACAAAAAACAAAAACCACACAAGGCCCTGGTGATTTACCACACACTGCAGGAACTGATAAATCTAATCTGTGACAAATTCCCCCCAAACTCCCCAACTCATTCTGTGTGGCAGGTTTAACCAGTCTCCTCATAATAAATAAGGAGTAATGTAAGAAGGGGAAAATTAGAGGGCGACCTCATTCATGAATATGGATGTGAAACACTAAACAAGTTATTAGCAAATGAAACCAACAATGCATCATATTCATAATATGTCATGACTAAGTTGGGCTATTTTAGGCATGCAAGGTTGTTTTAACATTAGAAACATCTTATAATGTAATTCACCACATTAAGACATAAAAGATGAGAAAACATAATCATCTGGGTACATGCTTCCTAACCTGATGAAGGGTGCTACAGAATAGCAGGGGCTTGCTCAGCCGTGATGTGAGGTGCAGACAGGACCGTCCACTCTCATTCTGGGGAGCAGAGGGCCTCGGCGATCCCCTTCAGGTGGCTCAGGCAGAAGAAGGTATAAGGGTTGTACCTGGAGAAGCACAATGGCCATTCTCAGATGATTTGGTTTTCTACATAGAAAGAACATAAAAGAATCTACAGCCACACTTGGGAAATAAACAAGGATGTTTGGGAGGGTGATAACTGCATGTAAATACACTGCAACCATTAGAAAAAAAAATAATAGGGAAGAAAACATAGCAAGTTTTAAGTTTTCAGACCCAGTGAAGGCGCACAGGTGGCCAGCCTTCTTCCTCAAGTTCAGTCCTATAGAAACCCCAGAGAAGGGAGCAAGCGTGGGTTAGTGTTATCAACATAAAATCTGTGGGCAACCCTTGGGGGGCTGGAGGTTGTGGGGTAGGTGGTGGTAGGCTGCAGGGTCAGCAGATGGAGTACTGGAATGATAGTTTGGGGGGGGGAGGTAGCTTTAAAATCTACTTTTTGTCTCTCTCCGACCTTGCTGAGAGCGGATTGCTGCTTGACCCGTCTCCCCTGAATCAAAAATCAGCAGTGATTGGTCAGGCTTAGTCTCTTACACGGGCATTATGGTAGCATCATAGCACTCCTGGGGAATGAAGAACTAGTGAAAATAACTGCAACCCTTCCAGCACCTCCTGGGGGGACGTCTCCACTGCTCCCCTGCCAACCCACAGGACTACAGTGATGCTTCTTTCAAATGTTTATAGGCAAACCCTTGAGCCTGGTGAAGAGACAGCCATTGGGGGGTAGGCAGAGGGAGTGTGGGCGTGTGGGTGGCAGTCAAGTAACTCCCCTCTCCCTTGAAATCACTTTTATTGGATACATGTTGGACTTTCTTTTTCTTTCTCTTTCTTTCTTTCTTTCTTTCTTTCTTTTTTTTACATATTGGACCTTCCGATTTCCCTGTCTTTTAACCTCTCTTATTGTCTTTTGTATCTCTATATTGCTTTGTGCCTTGTTTTTCTGTTCTTTCTCTTAATTTTTAATGTTACTTTAAACATTTTTAAGTTTTAATTTTTCCATTGTGTATTACTGCTAACTCTCACTGATGGTGATTGTTTGCTATTGTGTTTTGTAATTTTGGATTATAAACCCATATTTAGTGGACTTGGCCTCACCTTGCCCCCATAAGAATCCTGTGACAAGGAATGGAAGCATTCCTCCAAAATAGGGGTTTTTTTTAACTTTATTTATTTATTTTGAGAGAGAGAGAGAGAGAGAGAGAGAGAGAGCACGAGAGAGCACGAGCAGGGAGGGGGCAGAGAGAGAAGGAGAGAAAGAGAAAAAGCACAGAGCCCAACACTGGGCTCGATCCCATGAACCCTGAGATCATGACCTGAACCGAAGTCAGAAACCGGACGCTCAACTGACTAAGCCGCCCAGGCGCCTCTCCTCCAAAATAGTTTTAATAGTTTTGCCTTTGCTTTTGCTGGGAGACCTGGGATATCACCATTCCAGGACCAACGTTTACTATTGATTTCTCAGTTTGAAGCTTTGTAGCTTGTGTGGGCTGTGTGAAAACTTAAACTTTCATGGGATTTGCAGAGCAGAAGGAATTTCCTCCTTAATATTCTCTACTGGTGTGCTGACTTTTTCTTGCAGATCCTTTCACTGAAGGTGCAGGTCTTCCAAGGTCCTGGGTTTCTGAATCTCATTTCCATTGTGTTCTTCATAAAGGCGAAGGTCTTACCTCCTTTGTTCTACGTGGATGTTAAAATTTAATCCCCTTAATTACTAGGGCTAACAATCAACACTACTTCCATTTGCTTCCATTTTAGATACACAGTAAATAATTATCAGATGATGAATGTATTACAGTTAATACACGGCAGCAAAGAAGTCAGATGAAGACATTTTGGGAAAAAAATCTCTTGGGTCTCTCAACCAAATGTTAAATGTTAGTTTCTCACTTATAACCATAGGATTATCCTGTGGTGCATTTCTTTCTGGGAGGGAGGTGTCTTGCGACAGTATCTTTAATTGTATACCCAGAGTCTGAGCACCACACAGGCATATTAAATATAATACTCATTCAGAGTTCACTAAGCAGCAAAATGGTTTATTTTCTTGATAAATTCAGATATTCTAAAGCTCATCTCAAAGAGCTAAAATTGGTTGAGTAATGAGAAAGTTACGTATTTGAATTATTCCAAGGTAATTCAAATACAGTCAACAACAATGAAGAAATTAATTTCATGTGGGGGGGGGTGTGTGTTTATCTAGGTAATGGAGCCCAGCTTTGACATACTACTCTATAGAAATATCTTAGAATTTTGAATGCCCAACTGATAAACATATAGTTATAAAATTTGAATAATACAGTATTTTATTTTTCAGATATAATCTACACATTTAATAGTACTACTGTGACTAAAAACTCCTATTTTATTCCTATTAAATATTGTATATATGTTACTTAAATGTTTCTCTAGTCCAGCATTACATATTATTTTAGAACTAAATTATCTATACATTTTAATGGTCAAAAACATGGAACTGTGCTCCATCTAAGCAGTTCCTTTCTTCTCATCTGTGTTTCCTTAACACATTTCATGAGTCCCTGTCTTTTTACATTTATTCTCTTTAGAAACACAACTTTAAGGCAACTAAAGCTAGAACATGGAGCATAAATTGTTATATTGCAGTTATACTAAGTTTAGGACTACACATGGAAAAATGCTTATATCCATTTAAAATGGCATTTATTTGTAAAATTTATGTACTTTGTTAAATCATTTAAACATTTTTAAAGTTTGATTTCATTGCAAATAACACTGAGGCAAAACTCACAGGCATATCACAGTCTTCATGATCTATAAGATATTTATGTCTCTGGAAAAGCAACCATGCTAAAATAATGTAACTCCAGCCTGTGGTGAGTCATAGATTAAATGATGCCTGGATTCCTGCCAACATATAGATTTTTGTCAGATTTATATCCCCCTGTTTATCTCTCAGATGAGTAGTATTAAGTCAGTAGGCAGACTTTGTGTGGATACAGTTGTGATTCTGAATTATATCAGTAAAGCTGCCCTGAATTGGTTGAAATTAACCAAATAGTGAGGTAGTAAGAACATTATTACTGCATAACCACCATGGACATAGATACCTGGGTTTCATTAGCGTGCTTTGGAAGTGAATATTTCAGAGTATTTAATATTTAGGAATATTCAAGATGGCTTCTGGGAGAGCAGTTGGGGGGTGCAGTTGGGAGTGGGCATAGGGAGTATCCACATTGGCTGGTAGTCACTTTTTCTGTAGGTTGGCAGTACGATGACTTCAAGACTTTGTGTATTTGCAGTATCTGAATCAGGATGTCTTGTTGATAAAGGTACCTTGGCACTTGCTCTTTCTCACTGGGCTTTCCTTGTATGCCTGTGAGATAAGTGAGGTAAGATCTCTAAATTAGGCCCCCAGTCCTAGTGGCAGCTGCTTACTTTCATCCTAAGTGGGAAATAATTGGGGGGGGGGGTTCACTGAAAATTTTGAGTAAATCAACATAGGCTTTTACTATGCTTTCCAGATTAAGCCAACACATTTTGTTCTATCATTAGAAACTCATAAAAAATGACTGTCTTAATAATGGCTAGGGTTTGTTCCTCTGTGGAACAATGAGTTTTATGTTGGATGTTGGTTGGTTGGTGGAGAAAAGAGCAATATGAGCATTCCCTACTCTTTGCTGATAATGTGAATGTGAAAGTGGGCACAAGTCAGCAGTGACCCTCACATATTTATATCCTGAACATGTACAAACCAAACACTAGCGACCAAATAACAACTTGTTATTAAGGATCTCACATCCACTTCTTTTACTATATCAAACCATTGGTGCTCATGAGTAAAGAACAGTGCTTTCGAAGTAGTTAAGTCATGCATTTCAGGGGTAGGGTCCAAAGTTATCTAGCTTATTCAACCACAGATGCCTATAATCAGGATTTATTTAACCCACTTTAGGTCATTGACAATTTGAGTCATTGATAATTGGAAAGCTTCATATATGCCAGTATTTGTAACTTCTGTGGGTTATCTCGCATCTCATATTGTGTTCTGTTTCTAAGCAAACTTGAAATTCTTAAGAATTAACTAGACAGGGGCACCTGGGTGGCTCATTCAGTTGAGCATCCGACTTCGGCCGATCTCATGACCGACTTCGGTCATGATCTCCTGGCTTGTGAGTTCGAGCCCCACGTCAGACTCTGTGCTGACAGCTCAGAGCCTGGAGCCTGCTTCAGATTCTGTGTCCCTCTTTCGCTCTGCCCCTCCCTTGCTCATGCTCTTTCTCTCTGTCTCTCTCTCTGTCTCTCTCTCTGTCTCTGTCTCTCTCTCTCAAGAACAAATACAACATTTAAAAATTAAAAGAATTAAGTAGACAAATTAGAAGTACATGAAGGTAAAAAAAACAGTTCAAAAAAACTCTAGGTAATTGTATAGAATAAGAACTAGAGGTCACTGTGATTCTTGTTTGCCACAGACTGCCTTTATGATAATGTAGTTTTTGTAATATTTCACACAAAGTAGACTTTTTTCCTCATTCAAATATACTATATTTTTGGGGGGGGGAACACTTTATAGCAGCTTTCTTGAAAATCAAATCTGTAAAACACTAAAATGTCCATCCACTGATAAATGAATAAACAGCCTACTATCTGTGATACAATGGAATAAGATTCAACAATAAAACACTATACTTTAAAAGAGACTTCAAGCAAATTCAGTATATTTAAAAAAAATCTAGATGCTGACTCATTTTCTTTTAAAACTTCAAACCTTTTAACTTAGAAAACATGCTGTTTAAAAGAAATTTCGTCTTTGCTCTAGCTGTTTCAGAACAGCTTCCTGTAGGTAGGAAACATAAATTTGAACTGCAGTAAACATATGGCATTTAGCAGGTAATTGGCTTTTCAACCTTAACCACGGCAGTGTCTTCCATATATGGTATTCTATTTTATGAACATAATTTAAAGTAGGGGTGTTCTGAGTTATCATTTACACAGATTAAAGTTCCCATCTAATGTACAAGTAACTAAAGGCACATTTACTTACATAATAGCTATTAGTCACAGGCTTTATGGTGGTCTTTCAGCCAGAAAATAGAGCTGCAGTTCTTAAAAGAAAACTCACATATTGGTATTACTTGGGAAAATTGAGACTCTCCTTCACTCAGTGTTGGGGCGGGGGGTGCTCTAGTGTCCCTGGGCCTTGTTGATTGGTTGCCGTTATTCCATGAACCTACCCCTCCCCCAATCAGCTACTTAAGATTGCAGGAAATTGATAGTATATTTTCAGAGAGGAAAGTGTTTTAACAGAAAAATTTGCAATCAAAACTGTTCCTCATATTGAGCAAAAACAGCATTTTAAGAGTGCGCATAGTCCTTCAAATTGAGGACTACATCCTGTAACCTTTTTGAGCTGGACTAAATTAAATATGTAACATCCCCAGGAGCAATTTCTGAGAACAGCATTGGACTTTACCTTGACTACTGAATCATTAAAACACGTGTGGAAACATTCCATATTACTTTGATCTGACCTTTTGGCAGTAAAAGGCCACCTCCTTGCAACTTATTTTGAAGTCTATTTCTCAAAAATAATTTACTCCCACCTGGTCTGCCTTTAGGCATTTTCTCATGTGTTCAAAAACATTGACATGTGTCCCCGGATTAATATAAGAGCCATAGTTTCTTCTTTTGACTCTGCAGCTGCCACTTTCTTATTTTTTAATCTACATAATAATATTTAAGTGTTAGTGACTTAAAAACTTGAGTTCTATGGATTTAAAGAAGGAAATATAGGTGGTTTGCCCTTTAATTAGTGAACTTTTACAGAGAATAAGAACAGCACAGTTTTCATTAGTCCCAGCTTGAGGGAAAACTCATTGTTATTCTTTTATTTTCTTCTGAAAATCTTCCTTATTACTTAGAGACTTGTCTAAAATTCCATAATTAATAAGTATTTTTAAACATACACTCCTCAAAATGAACATATCAAACTAGATCAGTTATTAGATCAATGTAATGCTATAAATGAAGTACATTTGGATTTCAGCAGAACCTTTGAGAAAGTCTCTGGTGATATCCACTATGGCCTCTTACCAAAGACCGCAAGATGCTTTGGACTTCATGGTGCCACAGAATAATCTCTTGTGTCCTGTCTACATTATTGAGGGTTTCATCCTCTAAGAATCTGTTTCCTTCCCCAATTCTTTGTTGTTCTTCTTTTCACTAGACTCATACTGTCCTCAATTATTATATATAAAAATTAAAAAAGAGTATTATAAAATAAAAAGGAATATTGAACTGTTGGATAGCTCAGGAGAAGATAGGCAGACTGAAGCACATAGAGGGAAGAAATGGAATGTGAAGATAAAAATGTAAGAGACCTATAGGATGTGGTGAAAACTTTTTTTAAAAAAAAATATTTGTTTTCAGAAAGAGAGAGAGAGAGAGAGAGCACGCGCAAGTGGGGCAGGGAGCGGGGGAGAGAATCCCAAGCAGGCTCCACACTGTCAATGCAGAGCCTGACTCGGGGCTTGAACTCATGAACCTGAGCTGAAGTCAAGAGTTGGACCCTTAACCGCCTCAGTCACCCAGGCGCCCCCCCCCCCCGCCATGGTTAAAACTTCTAATGTAGATATAATTGGAGTCAGAAGAGGTACCTTTTATGTATTTTTAAAAGTATATAATTTTAAAAATAATATGTAATTTTAAATAAATGAAATCAACTATTTTGATACACCATTTATATTTTTTAATACTTGAGGATTTAATTTGGTATAAGAATTGAGATGAGGGATTTTTTAAAAAATCTTTAGTTTTCTTAACATTACTTACTATTGAATTTATTCTTCTGACATAATATGAAATGTCAACTTTGTCATATAAAACATACATTTTGGTGTTTCTGAGCCTTCTGTTTTCTTGATCCTTGTGTAAAATCCAGCAATGGCTGGATTTTTAATGTCAGTTTGTATAATAACAATTCACAGGATAAGCCCATCCTTATTCTTCCCTCTGAAGGAATTCTAAACTTTTAGTGTGCATTTATTCTTTGCAGTGATCTTTAAAGTCATTTAGTCAATGTAAAAATATTCTGTCAGAATTTTTATTATAGTTGACCTTACAAGTTCATTTGGGGAAAAGCACAGTTTTGAAACTATGAATATTCCTATGGAGAAACATGGTGTAGCTTGCTATTTAGTCAGTATACATTTGTATTCCTAAGGAAAGTATTATCATTCCTTTCCGATGCATTTTACGTGTTTTTATTCTGTCTCTTCCTAAGTACTGTATATATTTTATTCCTAGGTAGAATTTAATATTATTTTCACTATATTTTTTAACTGGTTATTGCTGGTATACAATAATGTTTTTAATAACTTATAACTTGCCACCCTACTGAATCTCTTATTTGTTTTCATTGTTTTTAGGTGATCTTTTTGGAATATCTGGAACGATAATAGTATCATTTGCAAGTAATTACTGTTTTGTCTGTTTGCAATATTTAAATCTCTTGGTGCTTTTACTTATCCTATGGCATTTTCTAGAACTTATGAGACAATGTTGAATAAAAATGGTAATTGTTAGCTGTGAATTTTTCATAAATTCTCTCATTTATTCAAAATATTTATTAAGTGCCTACTATATTCTAGTCTGTAAGGTTAATGCAATGCCAGTAAGATTTCAACAATATTTTTCATATGGACCAAATGACTTTAAAGGTCATTTCAAAGAAAAAAATGCACAGGCTCTGAGGGAACTTCACTGATTAAAACACAAAAAACCTTTGCATTTATGGATGCATTACCTTAAGAGGAACTTAATTTTAGCAGAGGGGGACCGTCAACACAAAAGAAAACAATAAAGTTTTATATTATTAATAAGTGATAAGGTTATGAAGAAAATATAATTGAGTAATGTAATAGGGACTGTGGGCTGGGGGTGCAATTTTAAAACTGGAGAAGACCTTTCAGAGAAGGTGACATTTGAGATAAAATTTATAAGAGGAAAAGGCAATCATATGAATATTTGGCCGAAGAGCATTGCTGGAATAAGAGAGAACACGTATGTCATGTTGAAAGGACAGGAGGGTTACTGTACCTGGAGTGTGCTTGGTGGGTGTAAAAAAGGCAGGCTTTGGGGTGAAGGGGGTAGAGTGCAGGTGCTTGTTGCTCTTTTAACTGCAAAGGGAAGGCAGTGGAGAACATTAAGCAAGGGAAAGATACAATTTGGTCTTTAAGAATGCTCTGGCTGCTGGGTGGAATGGACAACAGAGGATTGAGAGTGGAAGCAGGGAGACTAATTTGAAGTTTTTGTAATTATCCAAATGATAAGAGTTGGTCATTTGAGCCAGGTTGCAGGCAACGCTCATATAAACATGGTCAGACTCGGCGTACATTTTGGAATGAATGCCAATGGGACTTGCTGACAGATGGCTAGTGACAGTTACTAGGTTGCATGTTAGGGTGCCTGTATGAAAAGGGCTAAGATCTTTGGCCTAAGATGGACAATGCCAGCAGTGAGTGAATAGGGAGAGACTTGAGGAGAAGTGGAGATGAAGGGCAAAGGCCAATAGTTGTGTTTTACAAATGTTAAAGAGCAAAATGAGTAGGTTGAAACATCATGAGAAGGTTGTGAAGCATCAGCATTCAGAAGACCTTGAAAGCCAAGGGCAACAAAGAGTATCACAGGCACTGTTAGCAGGCACTAAGGATACAGTGCTGGGCAAAATCAACATGGTTTCTATTCTCATAGTGCTTACGGTCTCCTTTAGTCTGATTTTGTTTCTGATGAGGATGATGTTGCTAATATTTCACCATTTAACATAATAGTGGGAATGGCTGTTGGTCTTGATCAGTTTTTAATGGTAAGCAAGTACCCTCCAGTTTCTGATGTACAGGATTTTATTATTTTAAAATCATGAATGCTTGCTGAATTTTATCAGATGCCCTGTCAGCTCCTATCAGGCTGATCATAAATTAATAGGCATCCAAAAGTTAAACCAATTTTGCATTTCTGAAGTAAACCAATTTTAGTCATTGTGAATTACTTTAAAATCCTCTGATGGGTTGACTTTGCTATTAGTTTATTTCAGGTTTTGTATGTGCTTTGGCCTCAGTTTATGCTACAGTCCTTTTTAGAGTTTGGTATTAGGATTTTGCTAACTTCATTAAATAAACCGGAAGACTCATTTTTATAGTGTTTTGAATAGCTTAAATTACACATAAATTATTTTTTTTCCTTTAATATTAGGTAGATAATTCTCCCATTCTCTCATAGAATATCTATCTGGATCACAACTCTTCTTCCATGAATATTGTTTAATTTAAAATTTTCACCTTGGTCAGTTTTGCCAGTTTATAACTTTATTTGAAAAATCATCCATTTTGTGAAGGTTTTTTAAATTTATTAGAATAAATTTGCTATTCCTGTAATATTTAAAAATCTCCATTCTTGTGGTTAAATCATGTTTCTGACTTCTCCTATTGGATATTTGCAATTTCTCTTTTCTCTTTTAGATTTCCCAAATGCTGGCAATTTTATCCATTCTTTAAAAGCATTAGCTCTTGGTTTTCTTTATCAGTTTTAGTCCTTATTATTTTATTTGGCTTTCTAATAAAAAGAAATCCTTCTTTATTTTGCTGTGATTTATCTAACTTTTTGAATTGACTTCTTAGTTCCTTTATATTCACATTTTTATATAGAAGTGAAAGACTTAAGGCTTTAAATAGTTACCTGAGTGAGGTTAGCCTACATTCCTTATATTTTATATATATGCTTCTCAGTGTCATTAAATTGTAAACAGTTCACACATGAAGTTTGCATTCTGTTTTAGTTGCAGTTACTTTAATGAGAGTACTTTGTTAAGTGGCTAGAATTCCTTGTTATTAATGCCCAGTTCTATAGAAGTTCTACAAGTAAATTTACTAAGGTACAATACGATCTTCTTTTGGTAAATTTTCCAGGGATTTTGTAAAAGAGAAAAGCTGATTATCCCTTGTTGGTAGAATATAAAATTTTTGACACTGATACGTAAAGTAAATCTCATTATTTATAGTATTTACGGTCACTGTTATTCTTAATTTTTTTTTTGCTTATTTGATTTGCCATTTTATTAGAGAGGTATATTGAATTCTTGCATCATAATGGGGTTTTCTTTTTAATGTTTCCTCTTCTTTCTAACATTTTCACTTTCTATATCTTAAAATATTCAATTCTCCTTTTACATTGACTGACTATAAGTGGAAAGTTGTGTTTATTTCTGCCTGTCACTTTTAAGAAAAATGATCCTAAAATGGGTCATAGCTAAAAGTGAGTGATCAGAGTGGTGACACAACTCAGTACCCGTCAGTGATGAGTGAAAGGAACTGGGTACATTTCATCTGGATGTCAGATGGGCATAACTGTTTTCCATAGGCTGTTTTACAGCAAGGTTAGGGTTGATCTGAATAATTTCAAATAGCAGAACCGGAAAATGTCTGACGAGATAGTAAGGAAGCTGCTTTTGTCTCAGTATAAGGATGACATTCTGGTAAAGTAGTTATAAATGAATTGAAAGCTGGTGGGGATGGTAAGATTCCTGTCACTGAGCTGAAGCAGCAAGGCTAAATGCCTGCTTGCCAAGTTATTGGGGAAGAAGTCAAGTGTTGGCTCAAAAGTAATATTAGAAGGTTGTTATCACTGTGTTTTTGTGTTGGCATGTTATTAATCATTATGTGTTTCTCATTTATACATTCTCATATGTAAATGATTAAATATCTTAAAAGGCTCGCCTTAGTGTTGTTGGTCAAAGCTCTGTTGTCTCATGTCTGTGACCTCCTGGGACAGCAAACAAGGACAGAGCATATATAGACCTCCTCCATCCACCTGGTGTGAATTGCAGAATCTGAAAATGACAGTTGCTCTGATTCTAGAATCAGAGAGTGACAGCAATAAATGAGATTTTAAAGACCATTTAAACTCACCTCTCAGTCACGCAGATCAAAGGCCTCAAAGCTATTTTTCTCATTATAAAAGTCATTTTCTATTTATTTTTAAATCTACCATTTTTTCTTAGAATATTCTTCTTAGTGTCAGATATATATTTTAATCCTTTAAAAGTATTTTTCTATTAGTGCAAAGATTTTGTGGTCTGTTCCTATTTTTTCATACCATATTTCCTGCTTATTTTTGTTCTATGAAGTTTTTTATGATGGAGCATGTCAGTTGTTTATGTATATATGTATTAGAGAGAGTGAGCAAGCAAGGAAGAGAAGGGAGAGTGGCAGAGGGGGAGAGGGAGGGAGGGGGAGTGAGAGAGAGAGAGAGAGGGAGGGAGGGAGAATCTTAAGCAGGCTCCACGCTCAGCATGGAGTGCCAGGTGGGGGCTTGATCTCAGGACTGGGAGATCATGACCTGAGCCAAAATCAAGACTCAGACACTTAACCACTGAGCCACCCAAGCACCCCTGGATCATGTTATTTAAAAAAAATTTTTTTCTCAACATATTCAGAATTTTTCTTTTTCTTTTGGTCTGTTTATTTATTTACTTATTTATTGAGAGCGCGCATGGGGGAGGGGCAGAGAGAGAGGGAGACAGAATCCCAGGCAAGCTTCCCTCTGTCAGCACAGAGCCCAGTGCAGGGCTGGATCTCATGAACCTTGAGCCCATGACCTGAACTGAGAGGAAGAGTCAGAGACTTAACTGACTGAGCGCCGCCCCCCCCCCAGGTGCCCTCAGAATTTCTTTTAATGGGAATTAATATGTCTAGGCTATTGAAACATACGTACAACGGATTTCTGGTTGCTTCTGTTAGTCACCCCAGAGGTATTCCCAGATCAGGACTAATTTTTTATGTTAATATATCAGTTTGGAAAATCCAGCATCACTAGGGAGAACAACATTTAGAATCTAAATCCATGCTGTGACACCATCTTGAAATCTCACTTTTTTATAAGACAATTTTTTTAGATTTTGAGAAAATAAGCTGAGGCAATTTTTCTTGTCCTTTTCCTGGGATGGTGGAGTGGATCTTTCCCTGGATATGCATCCCTTCTTTTGCGTTCTGGTTTTATAAAAATGTGTCAACAGCAAATTTCTGCCTTGTACCTATCTAAGCCTTTGTTTATTATCTTATTCATGGATTAAAACTGAAACCCCATATCAAGAATATATTTAAAAAAGTATACAAATCAATAAAAGCTAAACAAACTAATTTAAAAACAGACAAAATACAGTTGACCTTTGAATAACACAGGGGTTAGGGGCATCCCCCCTTCCGCAGTAAAAAAAAAAAATCCATGTATAACTTTTGACTCTCTAGCAGCCTGTTGACTGTAACCTTTACCAATAATGTAAACAGTTGATTAACACATATTTTATATGCTATATGTTTTATATGTTGCAACCTTAAAGTAAGATAGAGAAAAGAAAATGCTACTAAGAAAATCTTAAGGAAGAGAAAATACATTTACAGTACTGTCCTGTCCAAAAAAAATCTGCATGTAGGTGGACTGTGCAGTTCATAACTGCATTAATGGTCACCTGCATTTGAATAGACATTTTCCCAAAGGAGAGGTACAAATGGCCTATGAAAATATGCTGGATTCTTTATTCATCAGGGAAGTGAAATTTAAAGCCACACCTACTAAAATGGGGAAAACTCAAAAGGCTAACAATACCAAGCATTAATAAGCATGTGGAAGAACTGGAGGCCTCACCTATTGCTGGTCAAATGTGAAATGGCATACAGCACCTTAGGAAACAATCTGGCAGTTCTTCGAAAGGTAAATACACACTTACCATATAACCTAGCAGTTCCAGTCCTTGATATTTTCCCCAGAAAGATGAAAAGATATGTTCCCACAAAGTCTTTATGAATGTTCATAGCATTTTGACCCATAAGAGCTAAAAACAGGAAACAACCCAAATGTCTATCACCTGGTAAATGGATAAACCAAATATTGCGTTTTTACTAAATGGAATGCTACAAAGAAAAGAGTGAACTACTGATGCATTCTTGATTAATGAACCTAAAACATGCTAAGTCCTGCAAAAATTGCTGTTGGAATATTGATAGAGATTGCATTAACTGTGTAGGTTGCTTTGGGTAGTATAGACATTTTACCAATATTTATTCTTCCAATCCATGAGCATAGAGCATCTTTCCATTTCCTTGTGTCATCTTCACTTTCTTTCATCCGTGTTTTATAGTTGTCAGAGTACAGGTCTTTACCTCTTTGGTTAGGTTTTTTTCCTAGGTATCTTCTATTTTGCATGCAGTAGTAAATGGGATTATTTTCTTAATTTCTCTTTCAGCTGCTTCATTATTGGTCTATAAAATGTAACAGATTTCTGTGCATTGATTTTGTATCCTGCGACTTTACTGAATTCATTTATCGGTGCTAGCAGATTTTTGGTAGAGTCTTTGATGTCATTTGCAAATAGTGAAACTTTTACTTCTTCCTTGCTGATGTGGATTCCATTTTTTTCTTTTGCTGTCTGATTGCTATGGCTAGGACTTCCAGCACTATGTCGAATAAAAAGAGTGAAAGTGGACATCCTTGTGTTCCTGACCTTAGGGCAAGAGCTCTTAGTTTTTCCCCACTAAGGATTATGTTAGCTGTGGAGTTTTGACATATGGCCTTTATTATGTTAAGATATGTTTCCTCTAAAGCTATTTTGTTGAGGGTTTTTTTTTTTTTATTATGGATGAATGTTTACTTTGTCAAATGCTTTTTCCACATCTCGAAATGATCATATAGTTTTTATCATTTCTCTTATTGATATGATGTATCCCATTGACTGATTTGCAAATATTGAACCATGCTTGCAACCCAGGAATAAATCCCACCTCCTAATGGTGAATGATTTTTATAATGTATTGTTGAATTCGGTTTGCTAGAATTTTGTTGGAAGGTTTTGCATCTCTGTTCATCAGGGATATTGGCCTGTAGTTCTCTTTATCAGTGTTGTTTTCATCTGGTTTTGGTATCAGGGTAGTGCTGGCCTCATAGAATGAATTTGGAAGTTCACTGTTGGTGGGAATGCAAACTGGTGCAGCCACTGTGGAAGACAGTATAGAGGTTTCTCAAAAAGTTAAAAATGGAACTACTTTATCATCCAGCATTCACACTCCCGGGTATTTACCCAAAGAATATAGGAACACTAATTCAGAGGGACACATGTACCCCTATGTTTATAGCAACATTATTTACAATAGCCAAGGTATGGAAGCAGCTCGAGTGTGCATCGATTGATGAGTGGATAAAGAAGATGAAATGTTACTCTGCCATAAAAAAGAATGAAATCTTGCCATTTGCAACGACATGGATGGACCTAGAGAGTATAATGCTAAGTGAAACAAGCCAGTCAGAGAACGACAAATTTCATATGATTTCACTCATATATGAGACTTAAGAAACAAAACATAAGGGGCATTAAGGAGTCTACTCCTGAAATCATTGTTGCACTGTATGCTAACTGAGTGTAAATTAAAAAATAAATTAAAAAAGAAACAAGCAAAGGGAAAAAATGGAAAAAGATAGACAGAAAAAGCAAGAAACAGACTCTTAATTATAAAGAACAATCGAGGGGCACCTGGGTGGCTGAGGCGGTTGAGCGACCCAACTTCGGCCTCAGGTCATGATCTCAGTTCCCAAGTTCGAGCCCCGCGTTGGGCTCTGTGCTGAGCGCTCAGAGCCTGGAGCCTGCTTCAGATTCTGTGTCTCCCTCTTTCTCTACCCCTCCCTTGCTCATGATCTATCTCTCTGTCTCTCTAAAAAATAAACATTAAAAAAAAATAATAAAGAACAATCGGATGGTTACCGAAGGGGAGAGGGATGGGGGATGGGTTAAATTGTTGTTGGGGATTAAGTAATACACTTGTCATGATGAGGACCAGGTGATGTATGGAATTGTTGAATCACTATGTTGCACACCTGAAAATAATATAACTGTATGTTAACTGGAGTTAAAAATAGTAAAACACATGCTAAGTCAAGAAGGCAACCACAAGAAAGTACATAGTATATGACTACCATTTATATAATCTAGAAAAGTCAAAGTTAGGTTGTAGTGAAATAAAGCCATTCGGTGGTTGTCTGGGCTGGGAAGGGGAAGGGAAATTGATTAGGGAGGCGTGCACAGGTACTTTATGAGGAGTTGGAAATGTTCTATATGTTGAATGTGATTGTAGCTACATATTATGTGCATTTACCAAAATGTATTGAAGTATATATCAAAATATATGCATTTTTATTATATGGAAGTTACATCTTAATAAATCTTATTAAAAGCATAAGAGACAGTATCTACTTGCTTTCCCATTGTCACCTAACTCCTGGGGTGGGTACCATATCAGCTAGTGGACTGCTTTGACTTTGAAGTCCTTCTACACTTCTGGCATATAAGTTTTTCTTAAATTTTTTCTAACGCACTGGTTATATCATTTTATTTTTTTCAACTGTATTGAAGTAATGTGTTAAGTCGAAGGTGTAAAAGGCGTTGATTTCATATGCTTAATATTGCAAAATGATTACCACTGTAGCATTAGCTAACATCCATCATGTCACATAATTACTGTTTTTTCTTGTGGTGAGAACATTGAAGAACTACTCTTGGAAACTTTATATAATACAGTATTGTTAATTATAATCACCTTGCTAGACATTAGATCCCTGGAACTTACTCATCTTATAACTGAAGTTTGTACCTTTTGATCAGCACCTCCCCATTTCCCCCAACTCCTTGTAACCACTGTTCTACTTTGTTTCTGTGAGTTCAGAATTTTTAGATTCCACATATGTGATATCATCAGTATTTATCTTTCCTGTCTGACTGTTGTCAGTTCGCATAATGCCATCACCTCCATCCAGGCTTGCAAATAGCAAGATTTCATTCTTTTTCATGCCTGAATAACATCCCACTGTAAACATATACCACATTTTCTTTTTCCATTTTATCTGTTGATAGAAACTTAGGTTGTTTCCATGTCTTGGCTGTTGTGAATAATGCTGCAAAGAATGTGAGAGTGGAGATAAATCTTTGAAATCCTGTTTTCATTTTCTGTGGATATCAACCCGGGAGTGAGATTGCTGGATCATATGGTACTTCTATTTAATTTTGAAACGAACCTCCATGCTGTTTTTCATACAGGCTGTACCAATTTCATTCCCACCAATGGTGCTTTTCTCCATATGCTTGCCAGCACTTGTTATCTCTTTTTGATGATAGCCATTCTAACAGGTGTAAGGTGATTTCTCACTGTGGTTTTGATTTGCATTTCCCTGATGATTAGTTATGTTGAACATCTTTTCATGTACCATGTTGATCATTTATATATCTTCTTTGAAAAAAGTCTATTCAGTTCTCATTAAACTTTTTAAAAATGTTTATTTATTTTTGAGAGAGACAGCGCACAAGTGGGGGAGGGTCAGGGAGAGAGAGAATCTGAAGGAGGCAAGGCTCCAGACTCTGAGCACAGAGCTCGACATGAGGCTTGAACCCATGAACTGCGAGATCATGACCTAAGCTGAAGTGGGGCGCTTAACCAACTGAGCCACCCAGGTGCCCCAGTTCTCATTTTTATTTTATTAGTTTTTTATGTTTATTTATTATTGATACAGAGAGAAACAGAGCATGAGTGGAGGAAGGGCAGAGAGAGAGGGAGACACAGAATCCGAAGCAGGCTCCAGGCTCTGAGCTGTCAGCACAGAGCCTGACGCAGGGCTCGAACCCACAAACCATGAGATCATGACCTGAGCCGAAGTTGGACGCTTAACCGACTGAGCGACTCAGGCTCCCTGCCAAGTGCTCAGTTTTAGATTGGAATGATTTTGCTTTTAATTGGTGTGAGTTTTTTTTTATCTGTTTGGATATTGAGTCTATATTATATTGAGTTATGATTTGCAAATATTTTCTCCCACTCCATAGGTTGCCTTTTCATTTTGTTGATTATTTCTTTTGATGTGCAGAAACCTTTTAGTTTGGTACGTCACTCATTTACTTGTGCTTTTGTTGTTTGTGCTTTTGGTGACGTACAAAAAAGAATCGCTGCCAAGACTGATAGGAAGAAGCTTTTCCCCCATGTTTTCTTTTAGGAGTTTTAGGGTTTCAAGTCCTATGTAGAAGTCATTATTCCATTTCAAATTAATTTTTGTAAGTGATATAATACAGGGGTCCAATTTCATTCTTCTGCATGTGGTTACCCAGTTTTCCCACAACCATTTATTGAAGAGATCATCATTTCTCCTTTGTTATTCTTTGCTCCCTTATAAAATATTAGTTGACTGTGTGAGGGTTTATTTTGGGTTCTCCTTTTTGTTTCATTGGTCTATATGTCTGTTTTTATGCCAGTATCATACTGTTGTGATTACTGTATCTTTGTAGTATATATTGAAATCAGGAGTTGTGATGTCTCCAGCTTTTTTCTCAGCGTTGTTCTGGCTGTTTGGGGTCTCTTGTGGTGCTGTACAAATTTCAGGATTATTTTTTATGTTTCTGTGAAAAATACCATTGAAATTTTGATAGGCATTGCCCTAAATGTACAGATGGCTTTCAGTAGTATAGACACTCTAATAATATTACTCCAATCCATGGACACAGGATATCTTTCTGTTTGTGTCTTCTTCAATTTCTTTATTAGAGCCTTAAAGTTTCCATTATACAGATCTTTCACCTCCTTGGTTAAATTTATTTCTAGTTTTTAAGAGTATTTTTAATGTTTTTTTTTCCTTTTCCAGATGTTTGTTGTTAATATATAGAAAAGTTGCACTTTTGATGAGCATTTCTAGAATGTTATTGCAGGAGCAGTTTCACATTATCCACGGTGCTAGTTTGAGACAGTGCAGCATCCTGTGGATTTTTGTCTTTGTTAGTTTTGCTAAATGGTGAGTTTATCATGGGAATTCACTTTTATCCCTGCAAATTATCCTAGCTGATGGATATTATATGTTTGAGGAACACAAAGAGGACATTAATACTTACTTTGTGCTTATTGTTTGTTGAACACTGTTCTAGATGCTCTCATATCTGATGGCTAATTAAATTCCCATACCTACATTTGGACTAAGTATTATTATATACATTTATATGCAAGGAAAACTGACTTAAATAGATGGTCTTGCTTTGATTCCTGCTGGCAACAAATGCAATCTGGAATGCAAACCACGCCTTCTGATTCCATGTCCACTTGGTTTTTTTGAGGTTGCAAATGTAGCACATTCTTAACATTTATCATTCATAAAATCAAAGTATAAACGTATTGATTATGCAAAGTACTTTTAAAGGCATTGATCATAATGTTTGCTTCCCTTTATATTTATAGCCCTGGTAATGAGATTATTCTATTTATCCCTTTATAAAATATAAATATATTATATATAAATATATATAATATAAATATATAAATATATTATAAAATATATTTATCCCTTTATAAAATCTATAAAATGATGATTGCCTAACTTGCCCTTATATTTGGAAAGGATTCTCAGGACTCCTGCCTAGGGTGAAGTTCCCCTAGCTGGGGTTATGTGTGGTAGGCAGCAGGACTGATTTATGACCTTGGTGTGGACATAAGAAAAAGGGCAACTGTTGTCTGTGTCTGAGGAAAAGGATATCTAGAAATCCAGGAAAAGTCTTGAACATACACTTTGGGTATTTATCAGAGGAGTACAATGCTTAAAGTAAGTAGGTTATGGAGTAGAGCCTGGAAATAACCCATGAGTCATCGTACTTGGAGGGGGAGGACCTTTTATGGAACACCTGCTGTTAAATCCAGGGAAGAAAAGGAAATTTTACAAGTACCGAACTTGTAAAGATGAAGATTGTTTAACCTTCATGTCCTTCATGTCTTGATTGACAAAAAGTTCACTACATTTAGCACTTGAATTAAAGTAACTCTTAGGCCAGTATATTTGCAAGGAGGTAAATGGGTATCGGATCGTGGAGAATCTCATGGTAATAGACTAAGATGTTAGGATTTTGTCCTAAAGTTGGTGGTCAATCACTTTATTAATTAAGGGAGGAAATGGTATGGTAATTTGTGCTTTAACAATTCGAGCAAGAAGACCCAGAAATCATGAAGACCAATCAAAGGGTATTGCAGTAATCTTTTGAAAAGAATGCAGTTTGACCTCTGGTGTTGCCAGAAGGTCATAAAAGTAGTCAATGTAGGATAAGAGACAAAACTCAAAATTTTTGACTGTGTAGAATGTTTATTAGATGAAGGGGCTATTTAAAAGGATTAAGGAATGCAGGACATGAGTATGGATGCTCACTCACATATAAGCTAGGAGCACATTAAGAAAGCCTTCATTTTGGTGATCCAAGCTCTCTTTAAAGAAGAGAGTAAAGCATTTCTCAAATTTTAATGTGCCTATATAATAACTGTGGATCTTGATGCTGTGGATTCTAATTCACTTGGTCTGCATTTCTACCATTTTCTCAAGAGATACTGATGCTGTTGATCATCAGAAATCACTTTGAGTAGAAGGTTCTAGTCATCTTCTGAGCTCTGAATGCTTAATCTTTGTTTTTATTTTCTCTGGTTTTCTTCTGTTTGTTTTGTACAAGACCTTGGCTCTTTGCTTCTGCAGGTCCCTTTGATCAATAGCTGATTTTAAATGTCAGTTTATGGCTTCACAGTGTGACTCAACTTTTTAATACCGTCTTTTTGCTGAAGTTGCAGATTTGGAAATTATCGCACATATGTTACAGCAGATTCTATAAGTTTCCTGTCCATGTGTCCCTGGGCCTTAACACTGCAGTGCAGACTTCCACTTGTATTTTTATGGCTAAGGATTTTTCGTAGTGTCTAGAGCCTATTCTACCCATCCATGTTCCTAGTAAGGTAGAATAGCCAGACTAGCAGCCCTTGACCATTGACTAAGGTGAATTGGTCTATAAATACCTAAGCTCTCTCACCTCTCAAGTTGGATATCTCTGAGGTGTGCCTTCTACATAGTTTCCCAGAGTTCCCCCATGGGCTTTGGATCCAGTTACCCCCAATACTGATAGGCTTGAAAGTTCATTCTTCATTGGCTACTTTCCGTTCCCTTTCTCAGTTTTCTCTTCCTCTATTGTTGTTTCCCAGGATCACCTCCCAAATATATTGCTTCTTTTTGAAAGATATAGTTGATAGTTAAAACTGAGTATATAAATGCAATCTCTAGGAGAGAGTGTGTGGAGTGGGACAATGTCTGAGGATGGAGGCATGGGAAATATGATGTATAGCTGTGTATCAAATAAAATAATCTCAGAAAAGCAGAAGCCAGAGAGGTACAATGGAAATCAGAATAGTCCTACTTTGAACCCCCAGTTCTTTCTCCTAAGCTAAAGATATATACCCAGCCACGATTTGTCTGACTCAACTTGAACATGAAAGTTTCTATGAAGAAACAAACTCTAACTTCTATTATTGTTCATATCCAACAAACCACTAAAAACTATTATTTCTACATCCTAAACAGCTATTAAATGTAGTCATCCACTTGTCTTTCTCCTTTACTGCCCGCACTCTGGTGGAAGCCACCATCGAATGCCTTCAATCTTTTCCCTCCACCTACTATTTTGTGTCATTTCTGTACAAGGTGACCACACTGATATGTCCCTCTGCTGAAAGTTCTTCAGGGCTTTCCTTTCATCTTGAAATGAATCCCAAACTCACTAGCATGGAAGATGTGCTCACATCTCCATCCTCTTCTCTCACTGCTCTGCTCCTGATACTCTAAGTTCTAGCCATCTTGAGCTATTGAAAGTTACTCAGACTTTCTATTCTTTCTTGATTCTGGGGTCCTGTACATAGTACTCCCTTTTCCCAAATTCCTTGGGAATTCCAAGTCAAATGACTTGACTAATTCTTCCAGACTCCATTTAAATGATACTTCCTACAAGTCTTTGCTTACTCTCAAAGTCTGGGACTGGAGACCCCCATTACTGCATTTTTTTCCCTTACTGTTTTGTGACATTACCACTTTGCATTATAATTACCTAGTAGCTACTCTTTTTTTGCCACTAGATTCTAAGCTCTAAGCTTAAAGACCATTTAAAAAAAAAAACATACTCCCACTGCCAGTCATAAAGTAAGTGCACTATAATTTTATTGAATGAATGAAATAAATGACCTAGTAACTTCAAATGCTAGAGAGAGGATTCAAGCAAGATAAGACTGAAAATGACAACATAGTTTCTGTACCTAGGAGGTTATTAATGTCATCAGCTAGAGCGGCTATGTTTCCATATGTGGAATAGTATATGTCAGGCTTTGGTGGTAAGTTTTGAACTGTAAATTAAGATAACAGAAAACATGGAATTTTAAAAAATATATTTTTATAACCTTTTTATTTTAGAGTTTGATATTAACACAAAAATTGCAGAGATAATACAGAAAGTCCCCAGATGAAAACATGGAGTTTTGGAAAAATTATTAGGTGTGAGACAGTTTTTTAAGAACTACTCCATGTGCTAATTTTGGCCCAGTTAATATTCATTTTGAAGTGGATGATAACATTATGGTTCTTTTTCCACATTAAAAAAGAGATTTCCTATAATGATAGTTTATTTAGCGAATCTGTATTTGTTATTTAGCAGATGATCAAAGACTAGTAAAAACTTAAGCCGGGTAATTCGCGTCCCATGGGCACAACTAGTTATGTGACTGAGGGATATGTGTGCATATGTAGAGAGTGTGGCAACTCGTAGGCAGTGTCACAGCATCACTGAAGAAGAGCAAGTTTGTGCCCGAGGGCCCATTGGTTGATTTGAACTATTAAAAATGTCATGTGTCGGGAGGGAGCAGCCCTGGCCCACTTCTTTTCGAAACAAGGCACAGGCTTGGGAAATTTACCCATCCTGTCTGCATAGGGTTTCTAGCTTTCTGATATAAAATATTGGGAAGAGGCCTTTAGCGTATGAATTATTATTGGTGTGTGGTGTCAACAGTGTGCTCTTTTTCAAGTATGCTTGTGGTGTACTTCTTAGAAAGTTTAGAAATAGTACTATGTTTTCTTCATGAAGTGCCTTTTACCAAACTTCTTGGAGCACATGCGTGATTACAATGTTGGGAACATAAAGAAAACGTTGTCCATTATACGAAAGAAGGAAACATCTTTTGAAGAGTTGGAATCTATATGACTAACCTTATTTTTTTAATGTATATTTATGAGAGAGAGAGAGAGAGAGAGCGAGCAGGCGAGGGGCAGAGAGAAGGACACACAGAATCTGAAGGAGGCTTCAGGCTCTGAGCTGTCAGCACAGAGCCCGATGTGGGGCTCGAACTCATGAGCAGCGAAATCATGACTTGAGCCAGTCGGACACTTAACCAGTTAAGCCACTCAGGCGCCCCCATGACTAACCTTACTTTTTAAAGACAGCTAAATTGAATGAAAAACTATGATGTTCATTAAACAATTGTACCTATCATTTAGGTAATCTTGCCAATAATCTTGGATAATCTTGTTTTTTTATATTGGTAAACATATATTGAATATGGACATGGGATTACATACAAAAGTGCCCCCCCCCACACACATACACACACACATACACACACACACACACACACACACACACACACAAATAAATGTTACAAAGGAAGTTAACAGGTCAGGCCCAATTTCTTTGTCATTTTTGTCATTGTTAACAACCAAGCGATAGTGATGGTGGTGGTGATCATGGTTATCACCTTTCATCTGACAGGAAAAATCTTATCCATCTTAGAGTAATTCATGTATTTTTTAATGTAATTTATTGTCAAGTTAGCTAACATATAGTAGATAATCTTGTAAAGAACAACTTCTGCTGTAGAGTCAGAGTTTGAGTAGAAATTTTTTCTTAGGGATATGATTACATCAGAGTGAGAGAATTACACATGGACTCAAAGTAATAATACCTTGTAAAGCCAAGTACAAAGACAAAAAATTATTGTAATTGACACACAATGTTACATTAGTTTCAGATTACAACATAGTGACTCACCAGTTCTGTACATTACTCATTGCTCATCATGATAAGTGTAGTCCCCATCGGTCACCATACAACATTATTACAATATTATGGACTGTATTCCCCATGCTGTACTTCTCACCTCTGTAACTTACTTTATAACTGGAGGTTTGTACCTCTTAGTCCCCTTTACCTATTTCACCCATCCCTGCATCACCATCGTCTCTACCAACCACCAGTTTGTTCTCTGTATTTATAAGTCTGTTTCAATTTGTTTGTATGTTTTTTTGGTTTTTATTTTTTTAGATTCCGCAAGTAAGTGAAATCATATGGTATTTGTCTTGCTCTGCTTGATATCTTTCACTTAACATAATACCCCTTTAGGTCCATCAGTGTTGTCGAAAATAACAAGATCTCATTCTTTTTTATGGTTGAGTCTGTTGTATATATACCATATATTCTTTATAGTCTGTTGTATATATACCATATATTCTTTATCCATTTATCTATTGATGGACACTTGGATTGTTTCTGTATCTTGACTCTGGTAAATAATGCTGCAGTGAACCTCAGAGTGCAGATATTTTTTTAAAAAAATTTTAATGTATATTTATTTTTGATAGAACACAATGAAGGGAGGAGAAGAGAGAAGAGGGAGACACAGAATCTGAAGCAGGCTCCAGGCTCTGAGCTGTCAGCACAGAGCCGAACGCGGGGCTTGAACCCACAGACCATGAGATCATGACCTGAGCTGAAGTCGGTTGCCCAACCGACTGAGCCATCCAGGTGCCCCACATATCTTTTTGAATTAATGTTTTTGTTTCCTTTGTACGTATCCAGTACAGTTACTGGATTGTATAGTATTTTATTTTTAATTGTTAAGGGAACCTTCATACTGCTTTCTACAGTGGCTATGCCAATTTCTATTCCCACCAACAGGGCATGATTGTTACCTTTTCTCCAGATTCTTGCCAGTACGTAAGATTTCTTGTCTTTCACCTACTAGCCATTCTGACAGGTGTGAGGTGATATCTCATTGTGGTTTGATTTACATTCCCCTGATAAGTAATGTTGAGCATCTTTTCATGTGGTTGTTGGCTATGTGTATATCTTCTTTGGAAAAAATGTTTATTCATGTCTTCTCTCCATTTTTTTAAAGTGCATTATTTGGGAGATTTTTGGTATTGTCTCATATAATTTTTATTATTTTCTTCCCTCTGCTAATTTTGGGCTTTGTTTGTTCTTCTTATTCTAGTTCCTTTAGGTTCAAATTTTGATTGTTTATTTGATATTTTTCTTGTTTTTTGAGGTAGACCTGTAGAGCTTATAAACATCCCTCCTAGAACTGTTTTCCTTGCATTTCCGAAATAATTGTGGGGTGTCGTGTTTCCATTTTCATTTGTCTCCATGTATTTTTTTTTTTACCGCCTCTTTGATTTCTTTGTCAATATTAGTTTTTTAATAGACTGTTGTTTAGCATCCATGTGCTTGTGTTTTTTCCAGTTTTTTAGAAAAATTGATTTCTAGTTTTGTACTGTTGTGGTCAGAAAAGATTCTTGATATTATTTCAGTCTTCTTAAATTTATTGAGACTTGTTTTGTGGCCTAACATGTTGTCAATCCTGGAGAATGTTCTTTGTGTACTTGAATGTGTATCTTCTATTTTTAGATAGAATGTTCTGTATATATCTGTTAGGTCCATCTGGTCTAATGTATTATTGAAAGTCACTCTTTGCTTACTGATTTTCTGTCTGGATGATCTATTCATTGATGTAGGTGGGGTGTTAAAGTTTCCTACTATTACTGTATTATTGTCAATTTCCCCCTTTATGCTTGTTACTATTTTCTTCTTGTATTTAGGTTCTCCTATGTTGACTGCATAGATATTTACAGTAGTTATATGCTCTTGTTGGATTTATCCTTTTTTTTATTATTATTATGTAATGCCTTTCTTTGCATCTTGCTATAGCCTTTGCTGTAAAGTCAGTTTTTTTCTGATATGAAGTATTGCTACCTTGGCTTTTTTCCCCCTTCCATTTGCATGGAATATCTTTTTCCATGTCTTCACTTTCAGTTATGAAGAATTTTGAATACAGATCAAATTACAGATCATGAAGAACTTAACTATATACCATATATAATGCATATAATGCATATATAATCTATGCCAAGATGTTTAGAGTCTGTATCTCCTTGGAGTTTCTGATATCTCTTCCTAAGTGAGAAATAGTTTATTGATTCATCTATTTTTAGTCCTTCAATAGGTATTAATAGAAACCTACTATATGCTAGGCACCGTTGTAGCTACAAGGGAAACACGACAAAGTAACTCTCCTCAAGGAATGTATACTTGAGGCAAAAAATATAAACCAATATAGTATATAATACAATGGCAGGTAGTGATAAGTATTATGGAGAAAAATGAAACAAGGTAAGAAAGTAGAGAATAACATTGGAGTTACTGTGTGCAACCACTTTATCCCCAAATAAACTACAAGTTCCAAAATTCTAAGTGGTAAGTCAAACAGAGGAAATCTATTGAGAGGCAAATAGAAAAAACTATTTTGATGGGATGTCATGTTTGGTAATATATTTAAGTTGTGGCTTTTTTTTTTTTTTTTTGCTATTTTCCTTTTTTCAGCTTTATTGAGATGATTGACACAAATCGTATATATTTAAGGGGTACCACATGATGTTTTGATATATGCATACATTGTGAAATAATTATAACAATCAAGCTAATTAACATACTCCTCACCTCACATGATTACCATTTTTCATGTATACTGAGAACACTTGATACCTATTCTCTTAGGAATTTTGGATTATATTATTATTAACCATAGTCATGATCTCAGGTCATGATCTCATGTTTCAGGAGTTGAAGCTCCGCATTGGGCTCTGCTGATGGAGGGGAGCCTGCTTGGGATTCTCTCTCTCCCCCTCTCTCCCTCTCCCTCTCTCCCTCTCCCCCTCTCCCCCTCTCCCCCTCTCCCCCTCTCTCCCTCTCCCCCTCTCTCCCTCTCTCCCTCTCTCCCTCTCTCCCTCTCTCCCTCTCTCCCTCTCTCCCTCTCTCCCTCTCCCTCTCTCCCTCTCTCCCTCTCTCTCTCCCTGCCCCTCCTCCCTCTCTAAATAAATAAACTTAAGATAAAATTGGAGGGTTTTGCTGTGGAATTGTATGAGTTTCTTACATATTTTTGATATTAAGTCTTTCTCAGATGGAAGGTTTACAAATATTTTCTCCCATTCTGTAGGTTACCTTTTTATTGTGTCCATCATTTCTTTTGTTGTGTAAAAACTTCTTTAGTTTGTTATAGTCCCACTTGGTGATTTTTGGTTTTGTTGCTTATACTCTTGGTGTCTCAGCCAAATAATTTCCAAGACCAATGTCAAGGAATTTACCCCCTATATTTTCTTCCAGGGGTTTTACAGTTTCAGGTCTTATGTTTAAGTCTTTAAACCATTTTGAGTGTATATTTGTTCATTGTGTAAGTGTCCAGTTTCATTATTTTGCATGTGGATATTTGGTTTTCCCAGCATTATTTTATTTATTTGTGTTGGTAGAGAGAGAGAGCCCACGAGTGAGGGAAGAGCAGAGAGAAAGGGAGAGAGAGAGAATCCCAAGCAGGCTCCACATTGTCATTGCAGAACCTGATATGGGGCTCCAAATCAAGAACCATGAGATCATGACCTGAGCTGAAGTTGGACACTTAACCAACTGAGCCACCCAGGCGCCCCCCAACATTATTTATTGAAGAGACTGTCATTTCCTATTGTGTATTCTTGGTGCCTTTGTAAAAAAAATTAGTTGACCATATTTGTCTGAGTCTATTTTTAGGCTCTGGGTTCTGTTCCATTGGTTTATGAATTTGTTCTTTTGTCACTATCATACTGTTTGGATTCAGTAGCTTTGTAATACAGTTTGAAGTCAGGAAATGTGATGCCTCCAGGTTTGTTCTTCCTCAAGATTACTTTGGCATTTGGGGTATTTGGTGATTCCATACAAATTTAAAGATTTTTTTTCTAGTCCTGTGAAAAATGCTATTGGAATTTTGATAGGGATTGCATAGAATCTGTAGATCAATTTGGGTAGAATGAATATTTGAACAATATTTATTCTTTCAGTTCATGAACACAGAATGTATTTTGTGTCCTTCTGGTTTTCTTCTGTTACTCTTTTATAGTTATTAGTATATAAATCTCTTCTTACCTACTTGGTTACATTTATTCCTAAGTGTTGTTTTGTTTTATTTTTTTATTTTTTATTTTTGTTTATTCTTGAGAAGGAGAGAGAGAGCGAGAGCGAGCGAGCACAAGTGGGAGAGGGAAAGAGAGGGAGACACAGAATCCAAGGCAGGCTCCAGGCTCCGAGCTGTCAGCACAGAGCCTGACACAGGGCTCGAACTCACAAGCCGTGAGATCATGACCTGAGCTGAAGTCAGATGCTTAACCAACTGAGCCCTCCAGGCGCCCCGTGTTTTATTGTTTCTGATGCTTTTGTAAATGGGATTTTTTTCTTAATGTCTTTTTCGGATAGTGAATTATAAGTGTATAGAAACACAACTGATTTTTGTTTATTAATATTGTATCCTACGACATTACTAAATTTATTAGTTCGAAAGATCTTAGCTAGAATTTTGGGGGGTTTCTATATTTACAATCATGTCATCTGCAAACAAACAATTTTACTTCTGCCTTTTTAATTTGGATGTCTGTTGTTGCTGCTGCTGCTGCCTGATTGCCCAGGTTTTTCAGGTATGGCCTTTATTATGTTGAACACCCTTCTTTCTTCCCATCATTTGTTGAGAGTTTTTATCATGAAAGAATGTTGAATTTTACCATACACTTTTTCTGCATCTTTTGAGGTGATCATATGATTTTTATCCTTCATTTTGTTAGTGGGGTGTATTACATTTACATGTGTTGAACCATCCTCACATATCAGAGATAAATCTCACTTGTGGTGGATGATCATTTACTGCACTGTTAAATTCAGATTACCAGTATTTTGTTGAGTATTTTTGCATATATGTTTATCAGGGATATTGGCTTATAATTTTCCTTCCTTCTAATGCCCTTGTCTGGCTTTGGTATCAGTGTAATGCTGGCTCATAAAATAAGTTTGGAAGGTTTCTCTCCTCTCCAATTTTTGGGAAGAATTTGAAGATTGGCATTACTTCTTCTTTAAATATCTGGTAGAAGTCACTAGTTAAGCTCTATGGGCCTGGAGTTTTCGTGGGAGGTTTTTGATGATTGATTCCATCTCATTTTTTTAAGACAACCAGATTGGATTGGACCACAAAGCTTGGAAATAATTCATTGAAACTGAAAATAAATGAGGGACAAGTTCAACTGATCTTATATTTCCAACACAAAAAAGAATCTGTTTGAATATCATCATTAGCTAAAAGTTAAAAATGAAATGTTTTAGGATTTTGACTAAAAGGATGGACTCAGCTCCAGGATACTTGGGTTCCCATTCTACATCTATAACTTCTGAGTGGGGCAGATTTCTTCACTTTGTCATGTTTCTTACATTATCTGTCAAGTTGGTATGATGGTAATTGTGCTAATTTGCAAGCTTGTTTTCTGAATTAAATGCACCAAGAACCTGATATTACTACTTTTCATTGAAAAAATAGTAATTTATTATGATGTTTTACCACTTTGGTTCTCCTATTCACCTTGCATATTCTAAGTAGTCATGGGACATAGTTTCTTTTCAAATTACTCTGCAAATGAGTTATGGGTAAATCTTTATATCTCTCAGCATACTTCTCATTTACATCCACTCACTAAAAACAATATGCAGCAATTGTCCACTTTTTTCCTAGTTAGGAGAATGTTCAAATGGGTAAGGTAAATTTTTCCTAACATAAATTTTAGGAGGCATTATACAAAGAGGAGGAGAAAAATTATATTGTTGATGTGCTGTATGTAATGTTGATGTTGAAGCAACAGAATTTAATTTAGCATTCTAAAGTAGAGTCTTCACATTGTCATGGAAAAATGTCATTATTAGAATGTGGCCATTAAAGTCTTGATACAGAATGTTAGTCTCAGAAAATAAGATTGGTAATATTCATCTATTATATAGCAGAAAGTTTCGGTTCTTTCAAAATCGCACTACAGTACGGATGATAACTGTTTTTTATTTTTATTTATTTTTGAACACTTAACTGCATTTAGTGTTTCTTTTTCTTTTTTAAAATTCCAATATAGTTGACAATAGTGTTATACTAGTTTCAGGTGTATTATAGTGATTCAACAATTTTATTCATTATTCAGTGTTCATCATGATAAGTATACTTTTAATCCCCTTCACCTATTTCACCCATTCCCCCACCCACTTCCCTTCTGGTAACCATCAGTTCTCTATAGTTAACAATCATTTTTTTCTTTTGTTTTTGAAATTGCACATATGAGTAAAATCTTATGGTATCTTTCTTGCTCTGAGTTAATTCACTTAGTGTTATAACCTCTAGATCCATGCATGTTGTTGCAAATGGCATGATAGCATTTGTTTTCATAGCTGAGGAATATTCCTGTGTGTGTGTGTGTGTGTGTGTGTGTGTGTACACATACAATTATATACCACTTCTTTTTTTAAGTATATTTATTTTGAGAGAGAAAGAGAGAGAGAGAGCAAGCGCACATGCAAGGAGGGGAAGGGCAGAAAGAGAGGGAGGGAGAGAGAGAATTGCAAGCAGGCTCTGCGTTGTCATGAACCGTGATATCATGACCTGAGCCGAGTTCAAGAGTTGGACGTTTAACTGACTGAGCCCCCCAGGCGCCTCTGTACCATTTCTTCTTTATCTGTTCATCTATTCATGGACACTTGGGATGCTTCCATAATTTGCCTATTCTAAATAATGCTGCTATAAACATAGAAGTACATGTATCCCTTTGAATTAGTGTTTCTATATTTTTTGGGTAAATACCCAGTGGTGTACTTACTAGATCATAAGGTAGTTCTGTTTTTAAAATTTTGAGGCATATCCATGCTGGTGTGAGGTATCTCATTGTGGTTTTGATGTGCATTTCCCTGATGATGAGTGATGTTGAACATCATGTGTCTGTTGGCCATCTGTATGTCTTCTTTGGAGAAATGTCCGTTTATATCCTCTGCCCATTTTTAATTGGATTATTTGCTTTTTCTGGTGTTGGGTTATATAAGTTTTTTATGTATTTTGGATACCAATCCTTTATCAGATATGTCATTTGGAAATATCTTCTCCCATTCCATAGGATGTCTTTTAGTTTTGTTGGTTGTTTCCTTTGCTGTGCAGAAACTTATTATTTTGATGTAGTCCCAATAGTTTATTTTTGCTTTTGTTCCCATTGCCTCAGGAGACATATGTAGAAAGAAGTTGCCATGTCCAGTGTTAGAGAAATTACTGCCTGTGCTCTCCTCTAGAATGCTTATGGTTTCTGGTTTTAGTTAAGTCTTTCATCCATTTTGAGTTTATTTTGTGTGTGTGGTGTGAAAAAATGGTCCAGTTTCATTCTTTTGCATGTAGCTGTCCAGTTTTCCCAACGTCATTTGTTGAAGAGACTTTTTCCCATTGTGTATTCGTGGCTCCTTTGTCAAAGATAGATTGACCATCTAAATGTGAGTTTCTTGGTTCTGTGTTCTGTTCCATTGATCTATGTGCCTATTTCTGTGACAGTACTCTACTGTTTTGATGAGTACAGCTTTGTCGTATATCTTGAAATTTGGGATTATAATACTTCCAGTTTTGTTCTTTTTCAAGATTGCTTTGGTTATTCAAGTAACTTTACAAATTTTAAGATTCTTTGTTTTAGTTCTGTGAAAAATGCTGTTGGTATTTTGGTAGGGATTGCATTAAATCTGTAGATTGCTTTAGGAGTATGGACATTTTAACAATTTGTTCTTCCAATCCACGAACATGAAATATCTTTCCATTTGCTTATGTCATTCTCAATTTCTTTCATCAGTGTTTTATAGTTTTTAGAGTAAAGGTCTTTCACCTCTTGGGTTAAGTTTATTCCTAGGTATCTTTTTATTTTGCATGTAATCATAAATGGGATTGTTTTCTTAATATCTCTTTTGGCTGCTTCATTATTGGTCTATAGAAATGGAACAAATTTCTGTACATTGATTTTGTTTCCTGCAACTTTACTGACTTTATCAGTTCTAGCAGGTTTTTGGCAGTCTTTCAGGGTTTCTATATATATAGTATCATGTCATCTGAAAACAGTGAAAGTTTTACTTCTTCCTTGCTGGTGTGAACGTCTTTTATTTCTTTTTGTTGTCTGATTGCTGTGGCTAGGACTTCCAGTGCTATGTTGAATGGAAGTGGTGAGAGTGGACATACCTGTCTTGTTCCTAACCTTAGAGAAAAAGCTCTCAGTTATTCCCCATTGAGGATGATGTTAGCTGTGGGTTTTTCATAGATGGGCTTTATTATGTTGAGGTATGTTTCTTCTAAACCTACTTTGTTGATGGTTTTTATCATGAATGGATGTTGTACTATGTCAAATGCTTTTTCTGCATCTCTTGAAATGATCGTATGGTGTTTATTCTTTCCCTTGTTAATGTGATGTATCATGTTGATTGGTTTGCAAACATTGCATCATTCTTGCATCCCAGGAATAAATCCCATCTGATCATGGTGAATGATTTCTTTAAATGTATTATTGGGTTCGGTTAGCTAATATTTTGTTGAGGATTTTTGTATCTATGTTCATCAGGGATATTGGCTCGTAGTTCGCTTTTTCTGTGGTGTCTTTATCTAGTTTTAATATGAGGATAATGCTGGCCTCATAGGATGAATTTGGAATTTTCTTTCCTCTGCCTGCAGTCACACCAGATGTCTGCCCCCAGCCCACTGCTGGGGCCACAGTTGGACTGGTGTGAGTGGTTCTCTTCCCCTCTCCTTGGAGCAGGAGTGTCTTGGGAGTGGTGCCGTCCTCTATCGTGGGTGCTTGCAGGGCTCCAGGCTTGTGCCCCTGCTTTGAATAGGCTCTAGCCACGGGGGTTTTGGAAGGGGTATATTTGCCCTAGAACATGGGGAGCAACTCTCTCCTTAGCAAGCTAGGAGAGGGTTCCTCCTGTGCTGATTCCCGCTGCTGTCTGTGTATTTAGGCTGGGACATGGGTGAGGGAGATGTTCGTGGAGAATTGCCCCCAAACAATCCTGCACCTCCAGCACATGCTCTGAAATTAGTAAATAAACCTCCCTGATACTCCAGGCATTTTTCAAACTGGTGCTCTTAGGCTGCATCTCAGAGGGACTATTTGTTGTGCTGTCTTTTTAAGGGCACTGATTCTCCCCTCCAGTCTCCCTCAAAGCCCAGCCAGCTATTAAAGTTCTAGTGGTTCAGCTCCACTCATTGTTAGGCCCTTCTGGTTTTCAAAGCCAAATGTGAAGGGAATCCCTCTCCCCTATGTGGATCCCCTGTGCCTGGGGTGCCCAGCGTGTGGTCTGGTCCTCTGCCCTCTGGGTGCCTGCACCATCCCTCCCTCCCACAGACAGTCTTATGGGTCCATTTAGTTCCCCACAGCAGCTCCACCTTTCCTAGCCCCTTTGATGTGGACTTGTCTGTACGTTTAGCTGTGGAGAGTCTGTTCTGCCAGTCTTCAGGGCATTTTCTGGGGTATTTACACTGGGCTACCTGGTTATGTCAGTGGGATGAGGTGAGCTTATTAGGCTCCTCCTATTCTGGTTTCTTCCCTGAAAGTCCTTGGAATGATACCTGTTTTTAAAAGTAGTTTCAATCTCAAAAAAAAAAAAAAGTAGTTTCAATCTTGAAAATATAACCCTGATATAGAGATTAAACAATCTCATAGTAATTGTAGGAATTCTCAAAGATGCATCTTCTAGGTCCTTCATTCATGTTTTATTAAACAAAATAACAGGCAGGATCATTTCCTCTAGCAAACTTTATTTAATCACGTTTACGAAATGTTAAGAAACATTTCCCTTTGCAGGTAAACAAATTAAAAAATAATCATGAACAGAAAGATAAGAATTCCATGATGCCATTTGCGAGGTATCATACGTCAAAATGACACAAACACATTCTTTACAGTATTTAACCTTTAAATGTTGGAAATCATTTTAAAATTTTTAATATATTTTAAGGTTTTCATTAAGTCTTTAATGCAGACAGAAATATATTTCTACATATTCTGTACAATTTATTGCATAAAAACACAGTCATCTTTCAGTTGTTATCTTTGGGCATTCATCTACATTTCTCTGCATAACATGTTTTTATTTATACTTCTTGATTTCCCGGATTTGGGTATTAGTGGTTGACATCCAAGAAAGGAAAATGAAGACTTCGTTTCCTTTTCTCTCCATCCATACACATTCAGACTTGATGTCTCTCTGTCCTCCTAATATAGTTACATCATAGTGTAAGTTGATGCAGCTTTTAGTGTTTACATTGGACTAATTATATAAACGCTATCCATAAATGAGCCACATAATATAAAGTTAATCATTTTTTCATTTTTTGCAACACATTTTCCCCTGAAGCAAATAATTGCCTTGTATTATAATTACTTCATTTTTTGTGTACTTGTCACTAGTTCAGCTCCCTTCCCAAAATATCTGAATCTTGCCTTAATGCCTTCAAACACATCAGGTATTTTGTTAAGATCCAAATTGGACTACTTTCCATGACTGGTGCATATATGTCATTTCAGGATACCTTGGTTTCTGAGATTAGTGTTTTCTGCATGATACGTCCTCCTTTATTCTGGTTTACACTCTCCATTTTGGTATAACATATATTTTAGTAGCTAAATAAGAAGGGGAAGCCAGGAAATAAAATTTCGAGATCTTACATACCTGAGAAAGTTTTTATATAATAGGCAGTTTGGCTGACTATAGAATTATAGGTTGGATATCATGTTCTTTAAAAAGTTTGGAGGCATCGCTCCATTGCCTTCTGGCTTCTTGTGTTGTTATTGTTAAAAAGTCAGAAACAGCCTAATTCCTGATCCTGCTTTCCCCCCTCCCAAAGTTTGTAGTATATCCCCTTTTCCCCAGGGTTCTTAAATTCTATGGCAGTGCTCCTTTGCTGAGGGCCTGCTTTAATGTATTATTCCGGGTCTTTGGTGAGTCCTTTTAATATGGAAATCCATCTGGAAATTTCTGAATTTTATTTTTTGATGGTTTTCTCTCCATTTTTTTTCTCTTCTCTCTCTCTCTGGAACTCTATCACTGTTAGTCATGTTGAAGGTTACAACTTGTGACTTGATCCTTTGCTTTCCTTTTTCCTTCATGTTTCATTTCTGTCTTTTGCTTTGCATTTTGAAAAATTTTCTACATTTTATCTTCCAAATTTTTAACCTGGCTTTTCATTTTATATTTATTCCCCAGAGATGAACCATCCAGTCTCCTGCTTGGAGCATCAAAGCTTGGCTGCTGAAATTCTGGAGCTGATGGCAGAGAGAGGATGAGTGGTCTCAACATTCAGTAAGTGACTTTTCCTTTAATTCCCCCTATTTGCCGTGTGCTACCTTACTTTCCCCTATGCCTACTGCTCCTTTTGGGCCTTGGAGGTCCATCTCCATCTTTCTCTACCCTCCTCTTTTTGGAGTCTGACCTCTATGGAAATTATCAGTTGGAATTGGGTTTGGCCAGTGGGAGGGAAGTAGCTCTACACCTGTACTAAAGGCAACAGGATGGCCCTTCCATACAAATGTTGTTCTTCCTGGTGACTGATCTTTCCCCTTACCCTTGCAGCCCTGCTGTTGATTGCCATTTCCTTCTCTTGCTAGCCCCACATACTTTTCCATGCCACAGATAATAATTTCCCTATGTTGAATTAAAGCAGAGATATTTGGTTCATGCGTAAAGTGAAAATACAGATATATTCTGCGTTAAAATAATGAGATATAGGAGTATGAAACTTAGAAAACATACGTTAGCAGGTATTTGGGGATGATTTACTTCTTTACATAGAATTCCTCACAGAAAACACTTACTTACCTGAAATGGATTTAAAATAAGATTTCTGTCATTGAAATTTAGTTTATGTACAACTTTATACATTATATCACCTGATTAAGGCAGAGAGGAAACAGAGAACAAAGAAGATGAGTGACAGTGGGAAATTTTTCAAATTGAGTGTGAGGACTGACAGATTTTGAATACTACTGTGGAAGAATTTATTCTGTCTGATGTCTGTAGTTTTACCATTTTGGTTTAAAAATTATACTCTTGAATCCTTAGCCAAAATAAGTCATTTTGGTTCCATGGAGAATGGATTGATGAGAATGAAGTTTTATAACTCAAGGGCATGGCTAAAATCTAATGTGGAACACACTGTAAGAACATAGCTTCTTGTATTATTAAGGCTCTTCAATTTGTCATTACTGATTAAGGGCTGTCTGGATTGGCTCTCTGGGTCACTCAAATTATCCCAAGAGCTGTCTCGTTAGTGGGAGATGCTCCCATGAAATCACAGTCTTTTTTATTCCTATGCATTATGGGCATTTCAGCTTTGCTTTTGGGTGGGACTCTTGGATTCTCCGGTACACCACTACCAGATTGTGCCTTTAGTAACATATCTCAGCAGCCACATGTGAACTGAATCATAGAAAAAGAAATTGTAAAAGGAAATTTTAGCTTAAACACAACTTGTTTTCCAGGAGAAAGCCATCATCATTTCTTAATCATTGCAGGAGCCACATTTTATATGGTGATTAAATTTGGACTAAGTGAAAGGTTCAGTCTGTTTCAAGGCTGTTATTTAAAGCAATTATTCTCTTAAGTACGAGGTGTTAATAGAGAAAATCTTCATACCTGCTGGAATAGGAGAAACACAGTGGCAGTTTACCTTAGAAATTTCAATGATGTTGAATTTTTAAATTCACAGTGTGTACTAGAACCTTGTTACCCAAGATGTGGTCTGCACACCAGCAGCTTGGACATCACCTGGGAAATTGTTAGAAATGCAGACTCTCAGGATTTGTCCCAGACCTACTAAGTCAGAATCTGTATTTGAACAAGACCCTTAGGGGATTTGTATACATGTTAAAATTGGAGAGGCATGTAGACTGTAGTTTGGTAGTCATTGGAAAATTGAGGACGCACTCACATCTGTCTCACGAGGATCTTATTTTTCACTGGTGACAGTGCCTTCATAGATAGCAACCCACAACACAGATTTTTTTTTTTTGCGTGTCATCATACCTGAGTTACATGGCTAATTTTAAACCAAAATATTAAGATGAACTAAGAAGGTATATGATACCATAGTAGATGATGTTATAATTTTGAAAATGTATAATTAAAATTCTTGTAGGATCGACTTTTTAAATGGGAAACATTTCTCCCTCTCTGGTCTTGTCGCACATCAACACATCTGTGTTCTATTTGTAATACTGAATTTCTTCTCTAAATAAATCCCAAGCTGTCCACTTCTCCAGAAGCCATACAACATCCCATTTAGGGGCTGAGAGAATCAAATAAATTGCTTCTTTCACATATCTCTAATGTGAAGTGTTTGGAATAATTAATCTAATTTACACTGCACTTACAAAGAACGAATAACACCAATAACACCTTTTAAACAAGCTATAGAAAGATTAATTGGGAATTTTTGGAAAGAATAGTTCTTGATTACTTTGTTTCTCCTGTATTTGAAAACTCTGAACTCCTAAAGTATGCTAGAGTAATGTAACTCTACAAGGGGCAACGTCCCCTGTGCCTGGCTATCATATACTTCTTCCTTTGCTTCAGTAAACATGTATTGGTTATCTACTGTGTACCACAAATGAGAGTACAAAGACTGAATCTCTATTCTAGAGTTGGCTTGCAGTCTCATGGGGAAGAAGGTCAAAGACACCATTACCAAGCCATATTATAAATGCTGTAATCGTGTTGGCAACACATGATGGAAAATAGAGAAAGAAGGAGCTAATTCATTCCTGGGAATCAGAGACTGATTCATAAAAGAGGTGACTGCTTTTGGCATCTTGTTAGTATATGATTTATGACACAAATATGCACAAATGTTGGCTTGTGCTCTCAGAGAAGGTGGTTGAATGAATCTTTATGTAGAGCCAAGCCTAATATTGGCAGGTTCAATTAGACTGAACATTGTCCAAAATGTAACTTGATGGACAAGATTAGAATGAAATGATGTCTGCTAACATAGTAAAACAAAAGCAAATGGTCTCATGAATGAATCTGAATGATTAGCATTAAAATATTCACCCCACACCCTGAACAGTTGTAATATTTGCTGCAGTGGAGATAGCGGGGCATTAGTAGGATAATCATAAAGCTAACAGCTGACATCTGCAGTTTATAAAGCCTTCATACTCATTATCTCATTTAATTTTCACAATAACCATATGAGGTACGTGTTATTTGCATTTCCTAGTAGAAAAAAAATGTCACAGTAAGTAGCAGATCCTGGCTGGAAAGCCAGATCTTTAAGACTCCAAGGTTAATATTCTTTCTTCTAGATCTAGAAGTTTCAGATCTCAGTAGGAGTCTTTATTAATTTCAGATTTTATGAAGAAACTTCTCCCCTGGCCTGGGGCAGCTTCATTGGTGAGGGTTTCTGAAAGGCTCGCATTGAAAGTTGGGCTTTTCCTCGAAAACAGAAGCTTTTATTTCCCTGGCCAAATCCAGTCCTCCTATTTTACCCTTTGTTTTACGGTAACCAGCACACTATGGTGACTGAAAGTAGGAGATGAAGGCAGAGTAGAACTGAAAATTACTCAAGTTTTTAACTTGAGCATGAATGAATTGGGGAGTTTAATGGCCTTAAAGGGGAGGTGAAAAATACACATAGACTTGGGTTTCAGGAGCAGACCAAGCCACAGCACTGTGAAATTTGGAAATTTGGGCCAATTTAGGTAGTGTCTGTCATCAGTAAGTGGTTGGGCATAGCACCAAGTGTCTTGAATGAGTGCCCCTCCTGGAGCCAAGAGTCCTGTGTTATGGCTGGGTATTGTCCATCTCAGTTAGAGGGGGACCTGACCAGTGCCTGGAACATAAGCACAGTTGGAAGAGTTGGCATCATTCAGAGAGGATGTCACCTTTCAGCCAACAGTCTGATGAATGCAAAGGGATTGAGAGACAAATCAGAAAACCAAGGGTTAGGGCAAAGTCATATGGCCTGGGCTAACATGGCAAGGTCAGGGACAAAGATTCAGGTCAATGAAATATAGGAATCTTATTTGGTAGGCAAGACCCAGTGCAAAGTGTGTGTTCAAAGTGGAAAGTTCCTCACACATGTGTCTGGCTTATCATAAAATCACTTGCTTATAATTTTTTTTTTAATGTTAGGTAAGAGATTATGAAACACTCCAACATTATTTAGGGCTAGGTCAAGAATCATCAGGGTTAAGTCCACAGGTTTGGGCAAAGCTGAGGAAAGTGTAATTTGTTCTATTTGATAGGAATGGATTATTACATATATTAAAATATAATTTATATCCTATATTAGCTCACTAGAAATACAGTCCAGTGACAAAAATCAAATCCATCAGATTTAATATAAAATTTTGTGTTGGTATTCATGGTAGAAAGAATAATAGTCCCTTAGAGGTGTCCAGGTCCTAATCTCTGGAACCCATGTGTCTGTTACCCTACATGGCAAAAGGACCTTGAAGATCATGATTAAGGTTAAGGGTTTTAGGATGAGCAGATGAGCCTGGATTATCCAGGTGGTCCCAGTCCTATTTCATGGGTCCTTAGAATTGGAAAACCTTCCCAGGCTGTAGTCTGAGAGAAGGATGGCAGCAGGAGATGGCTCACTGAGCCATTGCTAGTTCTGAGAGATAGGGATCTTTGTTTAAGGAACTGAATTCTGCCAAGAGCCATGATGAGCTAAGAAACATATCCTCCAGAAAGGAACATAGCCCAGTCAGTGGTTTCATTTTAGTCTGATGAAACTCGTGTTGGACTTCTGACTTAGAGTACAGTAAGATAATTAATTTGGTTGTTTTAAGGTGCTGTGTTTGTAGTAATTTGTTACGGCAGCAATAGAAAATGAATATAGTCTGTATGATTTGGGAATTCATAGATTTTAATCCCCTCATAGTCAGGGATCTCTGTATATTTTGTTCACTGATACATATCAAGTGTTTATAATAATGCCTGGGAAATAGTAGGCACTCAATAAACACTGGTTTCATTTATTCATTGATCATCCCATCAACAAATACTTATTGAGTGCCTCTGAATCCCTGACTATGTGCCAGATGTTGTATAAAGATGTAAAGATAGATGAGACATTTTTTAAATAGAATCTGATTGAATACAATTGGATCCGTTTTGGATAATAACAGATGAGAAAAGGATAGCCTGTAGGGCAAATCTAGTCCATTGTCTGTTTTTGTAAATAAAGTTTTATTGGAACACACTCATGCACCTTAGTTTACATACTGTTTATGGCTGCTTTTGTGCTCCAGCAGCAGAGTTGAGTAGTTGCATCAGAGACTTCATAACCCACAATACCAAAAATGTTTACTATCTGGGCTTTTATAGAACACATGTGTCAACCCCTGAGTTAGAGTCTTGTCTTTCTGACTTGCTATGTTTTTTGGGTAAAGTGTATAACCTCTTCATGCTTTTTTTTTCTCTTTTGTAAAATTGAGATGGTAGTTCTTTTTTCAGAGGGTGGCTGTGAGAATTATTGTAGTGTAGGTGCTGCCAAAGTGAGCATGTGGCTGTGAGAATTCAATGTTGAATTTGAATTTAATGATGGCTTCCAGTACTCAATATAAAGAATTCAATAAATGGTGGGTATGGTTTTTTTTGGCTGTTAGATTCTATACCACCTCCTCTGCTACTGTCACCATTGCTATCATAATCAAATTGAGGGAAAAAATGTGTTTTGGAAAAGTATACATACCACTGTTAAATGAAATCACAGACGCACCTTCCTACTTTGAATTTGTTATGGGTCAGTCCCACTCTTTAGCAGATAACTTAGCAGCTGGTTCTCTCTGTGTCGCATATCTCATCCCGATGACCAGTAGGGTAGATCTTTACTTACTCAGTCTGAGCTAATTTTTCATTTCTCATTAGTCTTTAAGACAACTAATAAATGTTGTTACATCATTTTTCACAAGTTCTTAATCACGTTGACTGCTGAGTTTTGAAGTCTCTGTGTATGGGTTAGTGTACAGACTCATATGTATAAGTGTGGTAGATGGTGTTTTCAAAGATGGCCTCAACTATATCTCCCATATCATATACTCTTTTGCAATGTGACCTGGCATGCCTCCCTCAAAAGGTGGAATCTCTTTTCCCTCCCTTTGAGTCCTGTCTATCCCTGTGACCTGTTAGGAATGGAATATAGCTCAAGTGATATTGTGTCACATCCAAGGATGAACCTTAAGAGATCTAGAGCTTCCTCATTTGTCTTTTTGGAATGGACCATTTTTGATGTTGTGAAAAAACCTAAGTAGCTACGTGGTGAATCCTTTCCAGAGGAGAACTCAATCCTTCAGCTGAAAGCCTTGTGTGAGCAACCATTTGGCAGCCAGCCATGTGAGTTTAGCCATTTTGAATTTCCAGATATCCATGTGTCTCAGCCAACATCATGTGAAGCAGAAATGCACAGTCAATTTACAGAATTGTGGAAGATAATAAATTGTTTTTGTAAGCCACTAAAAGTTGGGAGGTTTGGTACACCCCAATAGATAAATGGAATACTAAGTTCATGTGACAAATAATTTTCTTCGGAATCTCTAAGTGCCTATGGGAATCTGGCTATAGAATTGTGTACACAATGCAGATATTGAGCCACCATTTGGAATCATCTTTGAAAGTTTTAAGATCTCTTTGAAGAGAAGTAAAGAGTAAAGAGGGGTAAGGAACAATAAACAGGTTTTCAATACTAGAGGAGACATCCTTTATTGTGACTATAAGTAAAATTTCCTTATACTGATGTTAAAGGTTCCGTAATTTAGTGCAGTGTATTACTCTTTCAGCTTGGCATCCTTGCAACTTCACCTTTTGTTTTTACTATCACTCCTTCGCTCATGTGGTTTCCTCTGCCTAAGAGGCCTCTCTGTTGTTGAATTACTTGCTGATGACCCACCTAGTAATTACATGAAGGCCAGCTCACATGCCATGTCCTTCAGAAATACATCACTGGTTCTCTTAGCCAAAAATTATGTGTATGCCAGAATAGGACATACTATCCAAATTAATTAGTGGGGGAAATAAAAAATAGTGGCTGACTTGTACCCATAAACTATTAGAGATGTAGATTGGTCACATATCTGCTGAAAATATCAAATGTATTAATGGAGTTACACATGCACATTTAAAATCACATTATGTAAGATCTCAATTATTTTTTAAAAACTGCTTTGTTCTGGTCTCACATTTTTTGAACAATTTTATTCAGACTCTGCACCTTCGGCATTATTGTCTCCATGATCACGAAAGTCACTCCTTTTGGTCTTCTAACATGGTTTTCCTGAAGATACTATTTTTTCTTCCACCAGTATTGTTCAGGATATTTCCCTTCCTGTGATACTGCTAGTAGAAACTTTAACCCATTATGCAAAAATCCATTCATTCTTGTGTGATTAGAACAGTTTTATTTCTTTATTTTCTCTTCCTTCCTTTGGGCATAAATTAGTGATTTCCACAAATTAATCATGTATCATCATTTGCAAATGTAAGGTCACATGCCCCAGGAATAATTACTGAATCAAGGTCAAATGTATTCACCTCTTTTTAAAAAACTCATTATTTTATCAGAAATTGATTGACATTTAAAAATCTGTGTTTTCATCCCTCGCTTCACCCTAGAATCACCAGAAAAACATTAAGAACTATGAGCAGGGCACCCTAGTGGTCCTCCTCCCAATATTATAATCTAATATATCTGGCATGGAACCCCAGAATTTTAGTGTTTGAAATATCTCCAGGTGATTCTAATGTGCAACCAGAGGGGTGCCTGTGTGGCTCAGTCGGTTAAGTGTCCGGCTTAACCGACTCAGGTCATGATCTCGAGGTTCGTGAAGTTCAAGCCCACATCATGCTCTGTGCTGACAGCTCAGAGCCTGGGGCCTGCTTTGGATTCTGTGTTTCCCTCTCTCTCTGCTCCTCCCCTGCTCATGCTCTGTCTTTCTCTCAAAAATAAATCTATAAAAAATGTGCAACCACAGTTGAGAACCACTGATGTAAAACTAGCATAGGTTGAGTAGTGGTTCTCAAAATAAGGTCTACAGACAAGCAGCAACAGTATCAACTGTGTGTTTGTCAGAAATGCACATTGAAGGACTCTACTCTAGACCTAAACAGAACTCTAGGGCTGAGGCTCAGTATTCCAGGCTTTAAATGACTTGCCTAATAAGCAGGCATATATAGTAACTTCTTATAAAGTGCTTTAACTCCTATAGTGCTTTAACTGTATACCTTTTTTATTTTTGATAATGAAGGTAGTATATATTTTTATATGGGCATGGTTAAAAAGACATGTGGTAATCATCCAAATGAGTTCTAGATTCCATGTGTCTTTTTTTCATACTTTCACTATAGTTGTCCCCAAATTATCACCTTTCAGCATTCCCATAAACGCAGCTGGCATGGTTTCAACCCCTTCAGTGATGTATTCATGGTACTGGATTTTACCCTCCAAGACCCATCTCAGTAAGTCTTTGAGAGCCTTCTGGCAGACATTCCCTTGCCAGCGGGTGATGATGAACCCTTCCGTGCAGAGTTGCTGATAAAGAATATTCTCCGGGGGTGGGCCTCGGGTAAGGGGACAAGTAGGATTATATACAGAACTGACCCCACAGACAGCAGTTCTGCCAAATTTCTTCAGCTGGGGAATAACAATGTTTGAAAACTCTCCACCTACATTATCAAAATAACAATCATAACCATCAGGAGAGGCTTTTTTCAAAGGTTCTTTGAAAGAGACTACTGTTTTATAGTTAAAGGCAGCATCATATCCAAGCTTTTTAAGGTAGGCAAGCTTTTTGTGAGACCCTGTTGTGCCAACAACTTTGCAGCTCTGTGCTTAGCTGTCTGGCCCGTGACAGAGCCCACTGCTCCCACTGCTGCATTAACCTTCACCGTTTCTCCACCCTTCACACCACAGATGTCAGGTAGGCCCAAGTAGGCTGTTAGCCGTGTCATGCCAACTGTCCCAGAACCAAAGATGCTGGTAATGCGTCTGGCCACTCTGCTGGCAGTTTTTCCAGATCTTTCCCATCAGAAATGGAGTGAGTTGTCCAGCCTGAAGAAGCCACTATCATAGTTCCTGTTTGGAAGGCTGAGTTTTTACTTTGCGCACCTCTGGCCCCTCACTGCCCATCATCCTATTACCCACCTTCAGTCTTTTAGCTATCATCCTTGTGTAAGGATCCACAGTGAGGAACCAAGCCTCCAGCATGATCTCTCCACTGCCTAAGGGTGGGAGTTCAACTGTCTTCAACTCAAAGTTCCCATGAGTGGATCTGCCTTCCAAGTGCCCCTTCAGGGTCCAGCTCTTAGCATAAACCATCCTGAAGTTCGAGAGTCCACGGGTTCTGCTACCTAGACAGAGAAGGTGTTTGGGGTTGTGCCTAACTGTATATCTTTCAACCAGTGGACAGTGGGTTGGCCAAATAATTCTTCTATGAGGGATGGCCAGCTATGTGTATCTTGAAGGGACAAGCGAATTTTCTCTACCTAGAGGTTCCCAGTAACTCTGGGGCTAGATGGGTGGGTATACAATACAGGTATTTTGGCCCTAAAATCCTTATCTTTCATTGAATAAATATATTTTAGGATTATGTCATTCACCGAGATATCTTAGGGGCCAAGTAGAGGTAGGTAAGACCCCTAAAGCACAAACCTCCTTTTTAGTGGTAATTTTAGGATTTGGCCACACATAGTTTAATCAGTTGTACAGATATAAAAATAGAGTGTTTTAATGTTATCTCAAGGCCTTATTTTAGGAATTACAAACCTTTGGTTTCCACTCTTGAGAAGGAATCAGCAATAGCTTTAAAATACCCTTGAGTTTCCTTCTGTTCCTTTATCTCCCAAATATATACTTCATGTTTACTTTCAGTGATATCCTTTTCTTCTAATCATTGACTTCTGAGATTTATAAATTTTTGACAGCATAGAAAAAATGAAAATTTGGCTCTTTGAGAACAGGGGCAAATGATTATTTAAGAAAGAGAAACGAAAAGATGCAGTTATTGTCTTTAAAGACAGCAGCAGATAGTGCCGGCAATAAAGGCAAGTTTATGCAGTGCTTTATGGAATTGAAAGTTTTGTCTTTGCTTTCCCTGCACACTTAGCCTATTCATCTGTCCTTTCAATACCACCAGCATTTTTGTTAACATGAAAAACACAACCCGAGAGCCTCAAACATTTAATTGCTCCTGAAACAAGCTGTAGGAAAAATACGAGGCTGGTGAGGTGTACACGGAACATTCATTGCTTTGTAACATTAGAAGAAAAGAAACACTCTGAGATGGCACCCATTTTGATCAAGTCTTTCCTTAGGGAGTGCATGCAGGAGCAATCCCAGGAGTTGGCATGACATGTGAAATGATTTTCTTAAAAGGGATAAAGGGAATATGGAAACTTTCCCGCTATGTATCACACGAAAGACTTGCTCAACACCACTCCACCACTCCGGTCTGCTTCTAGTTGCCTTCTTGTGCCCCAAGATGGGAACATTAAAGATCACATTCCCCAGATTTACCTGAAGCTGACATTTCTCATGGGATCCAGTATTCTTTCAAAGGGGTATGTGCACAACGGAGGTTAGGAAGTTGGGAGCAAGTGCCACATGCCATGCCCAGCGGTTCTTTTGATATGCATGGTGGTGAAGTACCTTGGTTATTCTGAGGCACCTTCAGAGAGGTTGGTGTCATGGCTGTCAAGTACAGAATGGTGGCAAAAACAACATGTGGATGTTGTTCTGGGACACGTGTATGATGTGATTGAAATTTCTCTTGGCTACATGGCTCTTGGCTATGTACCGTCCAAACCCAGTTGTTTGAGTCCTCCTCACACTACTTCAAACATCTGGCCTCTAAGTTCAAAGGATAGTTTAGCACCCAGGACAGCGTTGAGGTTTTAAGCTGTGTGACCTTTGGCTAGTCACTCTGCCTCTCTGAGCCCACATTGTAAAGCTACATCTTCCCTCTTCATACATGTGTACCATCACATTGTGTCTGTTAAATGAATTGTTTAAAATGGATAGGAATCTTGATTTGTTACTCTACATCAGAACAAGCTGACTGAACCATCTCACACATGTGTACACATGCACACACACACACACGCACCTGACTACGTCAGGTTCCTTGGTTCTCTGCTGAGGCAGCCATCAATTGTGTTTGGAATCTGTAACTCACAAGCACTTGCAGGTAGGCCTGACCCTACTCCCTTTAGAATGTCCATCTCTGGTTTTAGGAGAGTCCAGTGTCACCTAGAACATTTATGTCTAACATGTAGGCTATTAAAAAGAGGCTTACGAAGGAATGATGACAACACCAGTGGAGGGCCAAGGAATCTGACAGAGCCAGAATGTGTGTATGTATGTGTGTGTGCACACACGCACACACATGAATGTTCGAGTCTTTTTATTTGGTGGCATATCAGAGCAACTCAAATTAAGATTCCCACTTGTTTTAACTGATTTCATTATATATGAATTGTATATGAATATGACTGGTAAAGGTGGCATGTTTTACAATATCAAAAGAAGAGAAGAAAGACTGTTTTCATAAAGAAGATAATTTTTTAAACTTTTTACTTTACTGAAGTATAGTCAACATACAATGTTAAATTTGTTTCAGGTGTACAACATAGTGATTCAGTAATTCTGTACATTACTCAGTGCTCACCATAAGTGTAGTCACCATATAACATTATTACATATTATCGAACATACTCCCAATGCTGTACTTTTTATTCCTATGACTTATATTTTATAGCTGGAAGCTTGTACTCCTTAACACCTTTTTACCTATTTCGCCCATCTCCTCATTCCCCTCCCTTCTAGCAACCACCAGTTTGTTCGCTGTATTTGTGAGTTTGTTTGTTTTGTACATTCCACATATAAGTTAAACCATACAGTATTTGTATTTCTCTGACTTATTTCACTAATATCCTGTTGTATGTGCATATGTATGTGTAAATTCATATATATGTATATATATTAACCCATATCTTCTTTATCCATTCACCTATTGATAGACACTTGGGATGCTGCCATATCTTGGCCATTGCACATAATGCTACAGTGAACATAGGGGTGCATATATCTTTTCTAGTTAGTATTTTTGTTTTCTTTGGGTAAATACCCAGTCGTCGAATTTCTAGTTCGCATGGTAGTTCTATTTTTAATTTTCTGAGGACCCTCCACACTGCTTCCCCAGTGTCTCTGTCATTTTACATTCCTACCTGCAGTGTGTGAAGGCTACCTTTTCCCCACATCCTCACCATCACTTGTTACTTCTAAAAAGATCAGTATTTATTCCAAAAGTGTTTTCAGATAGGAAAAGAAAGATTTTATCTCATTACTAGTGATTTTAGAGCAGAGTTGATTGTTGGGATGAGCACTGGGTATTGTATGTAAGTGATGAATCATGGGAACCTATTCCGGAAGCCAAGACCAAATGGTATACACTCTATGTTAGCTAACTTGCCGATAAAGTATTTAAAAAAAAAAAAAAAAGCAGAGTTGAGAGATAACTGAAAAGGGACAGGAATCTATGGTATACTGCTGGAGAAGCAACCATCTACAAAACCTATTGTGACTGCAAAGGGAGACCTCTCATCAGTCTAGATTTTTAAAATGCATTCCCCAAAGCAATATTTCATTGTATATATGTATCACATCTTCTTTATCCATTCATGCAATATTACTCAGCCATAAAAAGAATGAGATTTTGTCATTTGCAACACCATGGATGGACCTAGAGGGTATAATGCTAAGTGAAATAAGTCATACAGAGACAAATACCATATGATTCCACTCACATGTGCAATTTAAGAAAGAAGACAAATGAACAAAGAAAAAAGAGACAAAAATACAGACTCTTAAATCAGAAAAAAACCAGGGGGTTGCCAGAGGGGAGGAAAGGGTGAGTGGGTGAAATAGACAAATAGGGGTTAAGAGTTCACTTGTTGTGATGAGCACTGAGTAATATAAAGAATTGTTGGATCATTATTCTGTACACCTGAAACTAATATAACACTGTATTGTAACTATCCTTCAATAAAAAATTTGGAAGCATTTCTGAAAGAAAGATGGATTATAGAAGAAACGAGAGTTAGCAGTATTCAAGTCTTAGTTTTTTTTTATTTTGAGTAGAATGGCACTGAAAGTATAGCAAATAGGATGAAAACGATTATGAAGGAAGCAAGAAGCTGTGTCAGCAATAAGGTTTGCCTAGCTCCTTTAAATGAATCTGCCGTTAGAACTAGTAGTTACAGGACCCATTCTACAAAGATATAGGAAAAGGTGTTTGTATGTGATAAAAAGATATAAAATATTCTTGAGAATTTCAGAAAAAAAATATCTGCAGTCACAGAACGCCTTTGTTACCAAAGACTGTAACAGTAATCAGACTAATCTTGTTTCACTTTTCAGTTTGAATTGTAGGTGGAAAGATGAGAGATAAGTTTATAGACTTGATGTATGTTGATTTAATTAATATATTTTACAGAAAATATTTTATGGAATTTATGTAGGAAAAACACCCAGAGAAACGTATGCTGGACTGTGTTCAGTTAAACGGACTTGTAGTTTGTCAGACAATTTGAGCTCCTTATCCCACTCCATGTGTAGTGCTTCTTTCAAAACAAATAAGATGTATGATGTCTTTGCCCTTGGTCTTGTCCTCCTCAACATTTTAATGATATGTATAATGACATAGAAGGCATACTTATCAAATTTGTAGATGACATAAAGCTTGGAGCGATAGCTAATACGCTGAGTAACTGATTCTTAATTCAAAACAATCTTGACAGGCTGGAACTCTGGCCAAAGCTAACAAGATGAAATTTAATGGTTATAAATGTTAATTCCTGTGTTTAGGTTCAAAAAATATCAACTGTACAAATGCTGGATGAGAGAAAATTTGGCTTAGAAGCCGTTTCTATGGAGAGAAGAAAGCTACTTATTTTTTCCTCATATAAACTCGATTTGGGCCTCCAGCTTATACTGGTAGAAGCCCGTTCATTGAAAAAAATATTTGTTACCTCCCTACTATGTGCCAACTACATTCATTATCTTCTGCAATTCTTAGAGTATCTTGCCAAAACAGCTACATTTATCCTAATTCTACGGGTGAAAAAAAACTAATGAATTTGTCCATCTGTATGTGGCTATTAAATGTTAGAACCGCAGTTCAAATTTAGCGCTATTTCCAGGTCCGGCATTTCAGTACAGCTTTGCTACTCAGTGTATGGCCAATAGATCCGTGGCTTGTTAGAAATGTAGACTCTGGGGCACCTGGGTGGCTCAGTCGGTTAAGCATCCGACTTCGGGTCAGGTCATGATCTCGCAGTCCGTGGGTTCGAGCCCCGCATTGGACTCTGTGCTGACAGCTCAGAGCCTGGAGCCTGCTTCGGATTCTGTGTTTCCCTCTCTCTCTGCCCTTCCCCTGCTCGTGCTCTATCAAAAATAAACATTAAAAAAATAAAAAATAAAAAAAAAAAAGAAATGTAGAAGCTCAGCCTTGGAAACCCCAGACGGACTGAATCAGAATTTGCGTTTTAACTAGATCCTGAGGGGAAATGTCTGCATGGTAAAACTCAAGGAGCCCTGCCCTGTTTCACACTTGCCTCCGGTTACCATTACAAAGACAAGATAGTAACAACATTTTGGGAGGCTGGCTTGTTGACCATGGCTGGAGCAGGCCTTACTTTTCTATCACGTCTGTCAGTAATGATGACTGCACTGGTTAGATAACACCTGAAAACTCTTACTCATTTCTTTAGGTCACATTTTAAGATGGAGTATTAATAAACTGGCAGGTCTAAAAGACATTAAGTAATGAGAGATGTTGAAAATAGTTCCTAAGAAGAAGGATTAAAGAAATCATGAATGTATAGCATTGAGAGGACTGTGAAATGAGGGAGGATAGTTCTCTTCAAGTTATTTTGCAGGGTGTTTCTAGAAAAAAGGATTTAAAATTTCGTTGGTTAGCCTTTTCCATTGTTTTTCTCTCATCAAATATTCATTGCATACCTACCGTGTACATGTTATTGAACTGTACATATCATTAAATAAAAGTAGAAAGGGACGAAGGGCAGATATATTTTACCTTTGTTTGTTGAGCAAAGACTACACAATAGGGTTGAGTTAGGAGCTAGGCTTGTGATTGCTTTTGTGAACAAGAAAGGTACGGTGCCTGGGTGGCTTAGTCGGTTAAGCTTCTGACTTTGGCTCAGGTCATGATCTCATGGTTTGTGACTTCGAGACCCATGTCGGGTGAGCTTGAGCCCTGTGTTGGGTGAGCATGAGCCTCGCCTCTCTCTCTCTCTCTCTCCCTCTCTCCCCCTCTCCTTCTCTCTGTCTCTCTCTCTCTCTCTTACGTCCTCCAACCCTCGTTCACTAGAGCCCTCTCTCTCTCATTAAAAAAAAAAAAAAGACAAGGTGGCTTTTTTAAAGGAGGTAACAACCCAGTGATTATGTAGTAAATAGTTCCTTATTTGTGTAGGTTATAGGTACTTAAATAAACACATTCCAGTATTTCAGAATATGATAAATGTTATCTAGGTAGTAGAGACTTAGAGGAAGCTAGTTTAGTTTGAGGAATCAGGTGGTCAAGGAAGGCCTCTCTGAGGAGATGACCTTTGAGCTGAGTGACAAAATGGAGCCAGCCATGTGAAGAGCTAGTGGAAGAGTGTTGCAGATAGAAGGAAGAATAAATGCAAAAGCTAAAAGTAAACGCAGATTAGGAAGGAGCAAGCCTGGCATGGTTTAGGGTAGTCCCAAACTGGACATCTTGAGGCTGAAAGGGCTGGATGTCTGAAGTAGATTGTGATTCATAGAGTTTGGAAGACCTTTCTACCGATGTCAAGATCCAGCAGGGGATAGTGACCCCCCCGCCCCGTCACATTATGTCACAGAGCCAGTGGAGGCTAGATGATTCATCAGGGAGGATTCAGAGCAGTATCACAAGGAAGGGATTGGAGGTGGTGTTCTCCAAGTCTTATCCAGCCTAAATGGTAAGGCCCTGGTTAACAATCATTTTACAGGTTTCTATGAAAATATTTTTGTTCCTTATCATCATAATTCTTCCTGTAAAAAGCATTGCTCTTCAAAAACGTCTATATTATTTTCTCCTTCTGCCTAGCCCCCCCCCCGTCCGCCCCCATCTTCCTTGTTCCTCTCTCATTCCCTCTCTCCCTTCCCTTATCCCCTTTCATAATTGGATGCATAAATCAATCCCAGGGGAAATTATGGATATAATTAAAACATTATATTAGCTTAATTACAAATAAATAGCTCCTCTGCAGTTATCTCAAGATTGAATGTATGCCATGATGGCTCGAGTACCTTATTTCTCCTCTGTGCCACTGTCAGCTATGGTGGCAGGCTGAAACAGTAACTGATCGGTTACCATGGTTTCCAATGGAGGCAATGTAGCATGTAATTATTGCATACAGCTATCATTACTAAATTCTGTATGGCATTTTGATGTAATTCAATAAATAATTTGAGTCATAACTCTAGAAGAAGGATACAACTGCTTTCAGGGTAATATTTTAAGAAAAATTACATAAAATATTTTTTCCATACAGCTTGCCTATCAGGGGCACTGATGAATAAAATTTGGTACTTGGTTCTAATTGCTTTTGTCTTACCGCAAGAAAAATTGGTAAAAGGAGGTTTCAGGTGCCTTGATAGGTAAAGCAGTGTTGACTCGGGTACTAAATGAAGCAAGACCCTTCATTTGGTTTTTAGCATGGTACTTAGTGAATCTTATTTCTTTGCATTTGTACGTCTTTAACAATGAAATAAAAACGCATGCTTTGTGAAACATGTAATAGAGGAGAGAGAGACTTTCAAACCAATCTACCATCTCCTCCCTCCCTCCCTACAGATTCCAGAGCAAGTTTCCCCAATTTGTCACTGAGCGCCAACTAATTAAGGAGTTGTCACTTTCCTGGCCTCCTCTCAGTGCTGTGCACACTGCAGGATATAAATGTGGGTGTGAGGGTAATCCTTCATTATGTATTCAAGGGAACTGCCAAGTGGTTGCATTTGTATTGTTATCATTTGAAGATAAATCATTTCAATTTATTTTAATAAAAGGCAAGCAGACATGTATCTGCATTAAGGTTCTTCATGCCATTGATAACCCCCACTCTTAAACGATTTTCCTAATCACTTGCTTTCTGTATTACTATGTGAGAAAGCCGAAGCCTTAACTAAGTCACAAATTGGCACCAACACATGAAAACAGAAAGACTGAGGCAAAGTTGTTCTTAATCTTCTTACGAATGATGTGTCCTTCTGTTGGGTTTTTAATTCAACAGGAATATTCGGGAATACTTGGAGGAATCTACCAGTTGGCTTCTTTATCTCATATGTTCTTTTCCTTGTCTTTGTCAACCACCTGTATGATGTTATATGTTCTTTGTTATTCAAGTTGATGCGGATGACGCAGAGAAGTACAAGAAAAGGGGTATTACACACAGTTCCTTCTCTCACCAAGTTTCCCTTGGTCTACCCAAGGGAAATGAGCACCACACACCATACAGACAGCATGACAGTAAGAAAACAGACGCTGTAGTGTCTCTGAACTGTGTTTGATACCTTTTCCCATTTTACCTGCAGTGCTAATTGACCTCTCTGGGCCTGCGTTCTCTTCTCTGTCAAATGAGGATACTCAAAGCTGGCCAGTAGTGTGCATACAAGTAATCAATCTGCTGAAATTGGTGAGGTTTATACTGCGCTTGGCACATGGTTGGTATCCCACAGAAATACAATCAACAGTAATGATGAAGGTCTAATATTTCAGAGCATCATGCAGTCAGGTAGGACAAGGGATTGGAGTGATTTGGGAAGACACCATGAATAGGGTTTAAACTTAGACCTGAAGGGGTAGACATGCTTTCAAGGTGTGGAAGCAAGGCGAGTCTTTCCGGTGAAAGGGACGTGATATCTTTACAGTTGATTTTTTTCTATCAATATGGCTTTCTTTAAAACTCAATTATTCTAGCATTGAACTGGGTTTTATTTTTTAAGCTCTATTTGCGTTTGCATTTTGTTTGTCAGGTTGTTTTCTTGTTACTTGAAGAAGTTGCGAACACATTGTCTATTTCCCACCAAGTATTAGGTGAAAATATCCTACGGCACTGCTCCCGGGACTGCCAAGAAAGCAATACCCAAAGGGCTAAATATAAGCAAAATGTAAGCAAAATTTGGAACGTGGAAGTCTTCTGCAGTAATTTTGCCTTGGGCCACTGTGCTCTTGTGTTCATCCTGTCCCCATTCCATATGTTGATTCCATTTATCCAATAGCTTCATAGTGTGCCTTGCCTGTGCTCTCCAGGCCCAATACAGCAATGAGATAAATGACTATCGCTAAGTCTATGTGATGACTGGCCATAAACGTAGTATCACGCAAGAGGTAAGGGCGTTTTCAGAGTCAGGCAAGAAAGAAAAAGTAAGGTCTTCATGGTAGGCCCTGTTTTAAGTAATAACTCATTAGTCCTTAAAGCATAGAGGATTAGTGGAAATCAACTTCAACTTTAAATAAGGCAGATAAGCTAGACATCTGTATTTAAAGTGGGGGCAATGGTGAGGTCAAATAAGAATGCACATCTAATTTAGCATGCTTTTAAGGAGATGAGAGGGCCGTTGAATGGACTTGTCCTTTGGGAATGGACTTCCATGGATTTCATGCTGGTTGAGAGGCAGCTATGTCTTCAGAATCATGGAAGTGTCTCTTTCTCTGTTCTGCTCCCCATTGTGTCTACTGAGAGATGCTCTGAATAGGAGTATTTGTAAATGAATGCTGATAAGGCAGACAATTGTTTAAGAAATCTAGTTAGTGGGGCACCTGGGTGGCTCAGTTGATTAAGCGTCCGACTTCAGCTCAGGTCATGATCTCACGGTTTGTGGGTTCGAGCCCCATGTCGGGCTCTGTGCTCACAGCTAGGAAGCTGCTTGGGATTCTCTCTCTCCCCCTGCCCTGCTCGCTCACATGTGCGTGCTCTCTCTTTCTCTCTCTCTCTCTGTCTCTCTCTCTCTCTCTCTCTCTCTCTCTCTCAAAATAAATAAATAAACTTAAAAGAAAGAAATCTAGTTTGGAGACCTGCAGTAGACACTGTGGTGTAAGTGCCCCAACTCCCTTCACTGAAAGATTTGTTCTCTCAGTTGCTAGAAAGCCTGGCAGCAAATAGCCTCCAATTTTTATCCCCTTCAGGGATTGTCACAGTTTTGGATGGCATCTTGTCTAAAGCCCTGGCCCTTCCTGAAGTGGCTTACATTCTTTGACTGACAGATGTGGAAGTACAAAGACGTGGCCCTCTTGATCTACTTCAGGACCACTTTGTGAGGCCATTCAGCTCCAGAGCTCATTGTGGGTTTGTCTGAGGCTTTTTTTGGGTATGGACTATAGTTGAACCTCTTTGCATACTTCTGCTTCCTTCCTTCTAGTCAGCAAGTGTTGGTACCAAGGGCATTCCTTAATAAATGCTCTGCATATGGGGCACCTGGGTGGCTCAGTCAGTTGAGGGTCAGACTCTTGGTTTCTGCTCAGGTCATGATCTCACAGTTCGTGGGTTTGAGCCCCACATCAGGCTCTGTGCTGGCAGGGCAAAGCCTGCTTCAGCTTCTCTGTCACCCTCTCTCTCTGCCCCTCCCTTGCTTGAGCTCTCTCTCACACAAAACAAATAAATAAACATTAAAAAATAAAAAATAAATGCTCTGCATGCTAAACTTTATCCCAAAGGATGATTACCAGGGCACCCAACTTGCAGCAAGATCTTTTCTTTTAGGGTAAGTCAGTTTCTCATTCTGTGTAATGTGGGACACTGGTATGCAACACATGAATCTGTTGTATTGAGGTATTTGTTCTCTCGGTGTTCAACATGAACTGGCCTGGCCTAGAACAAGTGGAAACTGAGCTGATTATCTAGAATTGCTAGATGCCTTGACCACTTATCCAAGGTGCTATACAAGCACTTTGATTTTCTGTATGAGCCATGCCATTTAAAGTTTGGTGAATTTGGGGTGCCTGGCGGACTCAGTTGATGGAGCATGTGACTCTTGATTTCGGGTTGTGAGTTCGAGCCCCACACTGTACAGATTATTTGAAAATATTAAAAATCATAAAAAAATAAAGATTGGTGAAGGCACTGTTGTCAGAAATCCTTCAAAAACACCCTGTTATTTCTAGGAGGTATGGTTAGTTTTTGCTATTAGACATTACCATCTCAAGGTTGACATATTTTTTAGTTAAACAGTTGGAAACCGAAAAGAAGAATCTAAAATTCTGATGGGCTAAGGCATATGGTAGTTAAGTTTTTGTCTGAATAAAAAAAGAAGATGGGAATTTATACTCAACCTGAAAAAGTGTCTAGTAAAGGAGACTTTACAGATACTCTACAAATAAATCAAAATAGCTGAAGTTTTCTTTTAGACTGTTCCCTCCTGCTCCTTTCTCTACCACCCACTCAAATTTGTTGATCTCCAAGAACTGCACATAGGAGTTTTAAATAATACATTATATTAATTTCACAGCTACACTTTAAATAGTGGCACAGCTGCACTTGTCATTGAACCATGTATGAAATAACCTTGGAGTAGTAACTTATTTATTCTTACAGGGGTTTGGGTTTAATTGTATGTGGGCTTTGCCTTAACTTATTAAAGGTGTTTGTACAATCCTCATTAATAACTGTAATTCTAGAAGTTAAAAGTTATAATAAGGGTTCACATTTTGATAACACCATTCATACTAGTACCTGAAGTACTTTGTGAAAAAGGAATTCTAAAGGGCAAAACTGCTATTATTTGGGTTTTAAATATTTGTAGACTTTGGATAGAAGGAATTATTCTAAAGTCACTCGGGACTAGAAAAGGGTTTCTCTTTGTTTACTTTAGCTTCCAACATTGCCTCTTTTAAAACCTGAAAGAATTGCTTGGCCGTGTTGACAGGGGAGGGGTAATCTTGCATATGTTTAAACTAGTTTTGAAGTTACTACAATATTACATTTCAAGTTGTCCACCCGTGGTGTGCTGGAGTTGGTTCCTACCACCTGAGAGGGCTGCTTGTGGCACATCTTTTCTTAGCATGTGTCCAGTGGCATCATGTTGGTAGCTTGAAATTAGCTATGGGAGGACTCTTTACCCCACTGTGTAAGTTAGAAATCAACACCCCTACTCATACCCTTCACATTATAAATTAGACTCTTATATGGAAAAAATTTAAAAGACATTGTCTAGCAAACTCAAAAGAATGGAACAGGAAACCATCAACATCCTACAGAAGAACACAGGCAGCAACCCCTTTGACATTGGCTGTAGCAGCTTCTTACTAGAATGCACCTCCAGAGGCAAGGGGAGCACAAGTGAAAATGAATTATTGGGACCTCATCAAGATAAAAAGCTTTTGTACAGCAAAGGAAATAATCAACAAAACTAAAAGGTAACCTTTGGATTGGGAGAAGATCTTTGCAAATGACATATCTGATAAAAGATTAGTATCCAAAATCTATAAAGAACTTATAAAACCTGGAGCACCTGGTGGCTCAGTTGGTTAAGCTTCCGACTCTTGACTTTGGCTCAGGTCATGGTCTTGCATTTCAGGAGTTGGAACCCCATGTTGGGCTCTGCGCTGACAGCTTGGAGCTTGCTTGGGATTCTGTCTCCCTCTCTCTCTGCCCCTCCCCCACTTGCTCTCTGTCCTCTCTCTCTCTCTCTTTCAAAATAAATAAAAATAAACTTAAAAAAAGAAAAATAATCCAGTTAAAAAATGGACAGAAGACTGATGAATGGACAAAGAAGATGTGGTGTGTGTGTATATACACACACAAAGCAGTATTATTCAACTACAAAAAATGATGAAATCTAGCCATTTGCCATGACGTGGATGGAGCTAGAGTATATTATGCTAAGTGAAATAAGTCAGGCAGAGAAAGACAAATACTGTATGATTTCACTCCTGTGTGGAATTTGAGAAACTTAGTAGATGAACATAGGTGGGAAAAGGGGAGAGGCAAACGATAAAGCCGACTGCTGACTATAGAGAACAAACCAAGGGTTGCTAAAGGGGAAGTGGGTAGGGAGAATGGGTTAAATGAGTGATGGGGATTAAGGATGGCACTTATAATGAGCAGTGGGTGTTATATGTAAGTGAGGGAGCTCTAAATTCTCCTGAAACTACTATTATACTATATGTTAACTAACTGGAATTCAAAGAAAAACTTTAAAAAAAAAAAAAGGATGGGTTATTACATCATTTCTAAAGTTCAAAGTGGAATGTTTAACCTGGAATGTTGATGAAGGCTGGGGGAACTCAGAAGTTTCAGGTAACTTCGGACACGTAACTCCCCTGTATCTTATCCTCTGCTTCAGACCAAACATTTTCCAACATGAATTCACTTGGTAAACATTTTCTATGCCATGTCTATCCTCATTCCAAGAAAGGAAAGCACAGTGCTTTCTTCAGGGGGCTGAGGTGACTTGCCTTCTGGGTTTGAAGGTATTGTGCCTGAGGTAAATGAGTTAATTAGTATGTGATGAATCTCACTTGAATCTTGATATAAATAGTTTACTTAACTTTCAGGATGTTGATTCAGGGTGGAGCTAGACGGTGACAAAGGAGTATCCAGCATTTGCAGAACTGAGACAGACCGTCAGCTGTCCATTCAGAAAGGTGGCCCAAAATTGGGAAATCCCACCTCTCATCTACAAAGCCACCCTCTTTGCCTTCTCAGGGTGTGTGAAGTCTGGCATTGTAACAAGCCAAATCTAAACACATGAAACCTTGCAGGTGATAAAGCCATAGTCGAAACATAAAATAGGAAATTTTCCATGTAATTGGGCTCGAACTGTTACACTCAAGAGGTTCATAGTAAGTGTATGCTCTTCGTATTGCTCCTCACTGAGCCCTCAGTAGTTATTTCCCTTAAAATATATAATTACTTTTCAATACTCCCTGTGCATTATACAGAGACTATAAATTAGTGCATTTGGTTTTAATATGTAAATATTATGCTACACAAAACAAATGAAAACTTGGAGTAGTAGAAACTAAATGAACTAATGATATACATATAAGACTGTGAAACAATGGCTAAAGGGAGCAAGGTCACAGAAGAGTCCTCTCCTGAAGCCTAATTAACTGAACAGAAAAAGTAGTTTATTTGTCAAAGACCAAAAGTAAGCAGAAATCAGACAAGTAATAATCAGACAAGTTTATGCTGTCAACTTGAAACGTTATAAAAAAAACAAAGCAAAAAATTCTGTGTTCCAGTGTGGCAGAAAACACACGTAGCAAAGGAGGATTTCGTAAAATCCTGATAAGTCTTTCTTAATACTACTCAGTTTGGGGTGAAACATAGTAAAGAGATAAATAAGCAGCACTAGGAAAATTAAAAAAAAAAAACATCTTTGTGACGCTATGCTCTTACATTCAGGGGCAAAAAGATTGCAAGTCCTGTTTTCCAAGGAACAGTGTAAGGTTCAGCACACAGTCTGAATGAAGTGGGCCTTGGGATAGCCGTATGGGAGAGAAGGAGACTCAGGTTTCCTGACCAGCGTTTCACATGGTTCAAACCAAGTGTTGATTCCATCTCCCTTTCCAGAAACTGAGGCAAGGATTGAAAGCCCCCAAACTAAAGTTTACAGGAGCAGAAACAAAAATCTCAAATAAGTTGTGAATGGTATCAAGGAGAAGTCACTCAAACATCTATCTGAACAAAAAATGAGCAGAATACATTAAATATGAGAGAGATGAAAAGGAAAGTGGCTGTGATAATAAAGTAGAACAAAACCAGAAGACAAAAATCAATAAATGAAAGAAGAATGAGTGAACGTCGTAAAAGCCAACCCAAAAAACCCAGTCTTGAAAAAATATCAGAGCTAAGATACAGAAGAATGTATTTTAAAATTGTTTCCACTAAAGAATCATTTACAACTAATATTAAGTAAAAGCGGAAACACAAGATATGAAGAAAACAGAGAATACGGTATAGAAGAAGGTTGTATAGTAAGCAAATTGAGAACTAAGATAGCACATGTTAGTAGCTTAAAAATGTGAAAGGTTAAAATGAAATTTTAGCATAAAATCTGGAAAATAAAAATATTTAGAGGTACAATAGAGGAAAATATCCCAGAAATAAGGGGAAAAACCCTACAATTAAAGGAGTATACTCAGCAGGAAAAATTGGTTGGAATTAGTGACACTGAGACATATTCTGGCTAACTTACTGTACTTAAGAGTAAGATCCCCTTCTTTTTTTTTTTTAAATTTTTTAATGTTTTATTTATTTTTGAGAGAGAGAGAGAGAGAGAGAGAGAGAGACAGCGTGAGCAGGGAAGGGTCAGAGAGAGAGGGAGACACAGAATCTGAAACAGGCTCCAGGCTCTGAGCTGTCAGCACAGAGCCCGATGCGGGGCTCGAACCCACGAACTGCGAGATTATGACCTGAGCCGAGGCCGGACGCTCAACCGACTGAGCCACCCAGGCGCCCCAGATCCCCTTCTTAAAGAATCACAGTTATTTCCATATTCAGAAAGAAATATTGATTCACACCTAAAAATCAGGGCCTGCTCAGAATCCTTCATAGTAAGGTTTAATGCTATAAGACAGTGGGAAGATTGGTACAAGTTCCAGTGGGAAAGAAAGTGGGACCCCAGAATATTACACACAGCCAAGTAGTTATTAAAACATAAAAACCACAGTAGACACTCCTAGACCGGAAAGAACTCAGGAAGTCTTAAAAATCAAAACAAAACCTCTCAGCCATAATACCTGAGAACAAGATTACAACTTTGAGGGACTGTGGTTGCAGATGCAATGGTTTTGGGCATTGGCAAGAACAAAGTGTGATATCTACCTTACCTTCTTTAGTATCTGGTCACATCTAAACTCAAAGTGGATACATTAAAAAAATAATTACTCCAATCTTAAAATATTTTCTAAAAATATTTTCATTAATATTCTTAAATTTAGCACTGTTCACATTTTGGCCTAGGTGAGTCTTCATCGTGAGGGCTCTCACGTACATTGTAGGGTGTTTAGTAGCATCCTTGGCCTCTACCCATTAGACGCAAGTAGTATCCAGTTGTAACATCCAAAAATGGCATCAGACACTGCCAGGTGTCCCCTGGGCTACAGTAGTTATTCTATTTGAGAACCATTGCCTTAGATGAATCTTTCAGAAGCAAGTATTTCTATGACTAGGGAACAATTATAATTATATTCAGCGTTTCCTTGAGTTTCACCTTTGTTCTGTTACATTTTAGTGAAATTAAATTTAGTATTTCAAAAACAGTAGCTTGTATGTTAAATAAATTCATTGTTAAAGTAATTTTGACTATTTATCTGTCTAAACTTATGAATTGATCTATCAACTATGTGTTAGTTATCTTTCTTTGTATCTGTACGTATGCACAGGGAGATGCTGAAAAAATAGCACTAGATGTCTGGTTGATGACATTTTAAGTTAATTGCTTTTTATTACTATTGCTTAGTTTTTAAGTGATAAAATATTTAAATTTTGATTTAAAAAAGTCATTACTCTAGACATAATATGCATTTCATTTTGTTTAATTCATTTATTTATGGCAAAGCATTTTTATAAAGTCTGAAAAATACATACAGACTTTAACATATTTTACTTCATGTAATAGAGCTGAATGAGATAATTGAAAAATGTGTTCAAAGTTGATAATACTCGTGTTGCATTTCTGTACACAAATAATGAAGCAGCGGAAAGAGAAGTGAAGGAATCAATTCCATTTACAATTGCACCAAAAACCATAAGATACCTAGGAATAAACCTGAGCAAAAAGGTATAAGATCTATACTCTGAAAACTATAGAACACTTACGAAAGAAATTGAAGATGACAGAAATGAGAAAGCATTCCATACCCAGGTATTGGAAGAACAAATATATTTTTAAGTTTATTTTTTTATTTTGAGAGAGACAGACAGACATGCACAAGAGAGAGTGGGGGAGGGGCAGAAAGCTAGGGAGAGAGAGAATCCCAAGCAGGCCTGCATAGAGCCTAATGTAGGGCTCGAACTCACGAACTGTGAGATCATGACCTGAGATGAAAACAAGAGTTGGGGGCTTAAACAACTGAGCCACCCAGGTACCCCAGAAGAACAGATATTGTTAGAATGTATATACTATGTAAAGTAATGTATCTACACATTTATTGCAGTCTCTATCAAAATATCACCAGCATTTTTCACAGAGTTAGAACAAACTATTCTAAAATGCGTATGGAACCACAAAAGACCCTGAATAGCCAAAGCCATCCTGAAAAAGAGAAGCAAAGCTGGAGGCATCACATATGTATACATATATGTGTGTGTACATATATACACTCATTAATTTTTATAAATTTATTATTGATAGTAAGAAATACTACAAAATATACTTTTAATTTCAAAATGAAGATAGTATCATAGGTATCCTTGACTCTCAGTATTAAATAGTTACCCTAAATTTCCTCCTAACCTTCTTTGCTCAAAATTGCATATTGAAAATGGACATTAGGTAAGAGAGGATTTTACACTAATGAATGTTGGTGATTCCAATTTTGGGCCAAAAAATTGTACGACAATTCAGTATAACAGAACAGACTCTGAGAATAGCTCTTCAGGAAGATCAGCAACATCAGAGTCACAAGGAAGAGAAAGTTGGCAAAAATCCAGCACCTAGATGACTTTTGTAGAAGAGGGACAAGGACAATACTAACCATAAGAGGAAGGATGGACTTGGAGGTGAGTAACCTGTGTTTTGGGCAACCATATATAACCATTTTTCTGCTTCTCCCTCTTGTGGGTGTGCTAATGCATGCCCAGAAGTACTGGTGTGCAGACCCCTATGAAGAATGCAATAAAGCATTTAGCATCAACAGCCATGGAACCAACCCTGTGCACATCAGAGACGCATCACTGAATTTTTGAAGCATTTTTAAAAACATTTATCATCAAACTCTTATTCTACAAATGAACTATTCATATAAAACACACACACCTATAGACATACGTACAACCATATTATCTGTAATCATATATATATATATATATTTGATTATTTTTTGCAAAGCATATGTCCTTTGATTATTGCAAAGCATATGTCCTTAAATCTATATTTATGAACCTTCTATTTATATAACTCAAAACTGAAGATGTGGAAACTAAGAAATTTTGAGTTTTATACTTTAAAGTGCCACTATTATGCATGAAGTAGTGAATTTTGTAATGAAAAATATTAGCTTAGTTTCATTTTCAAAATTAAAAAAAAAAGGTCTAGGGAAAGTAAATGAAAGTCAATAGCAGATTTTATACTAGAACCCAAATATTCTGATTTGTGGTCAAACGTGTCGACCACCAAATATGTAGCCTCTTGCACAAATGCAGAGCACCAAGACATTTTTTATTCTGTATCTTAATTCAGTATTGATCATCTTTGCCCTATACCAAGGACTTTTTAAAAAGTTTTTTAGCTTTTTAAGTTTTTACTGCTTTAATAGGTAGGGACAAACACTCTTGAAAAAACGGAAAGACGGAAGGCATCAGCAAAGAAATAGAATATATAAAGAAGTATCAAAAGGAAATTTTAGAATTGAAATATAAAATAACTGGAAAGGTTTAATAGCAGCATGAAGGTGAAAGAGGAAAGAATCAGTGAATTTGTAGGCAGATCAGTAAAAATGATCCAATTTGAACAGCTGAGGTAAAAAAAAAAAAGAAAAAAAATTAACAGAGCCTCGGTGACTTGTGAGATAATAACAAAAAAAGTCTTTGTGTTATTGGAACCCAAAAAGAAGAGTGACTTGCAGAAAAATGTTTGGGGAAATAATGGCCTGAAATCATAGGTTTGTGAAAGACATGAACCCACTACAGATTCAAGAAGTTGAGCAAACTCAAAACAACATAAAGCCAAAGAAATCCAAATCCAGACACATAGTAATCAAACCACTGAAAACTAAAGTCAAAAAAGGAATCATGAAAACCAGAGAAAGATACCACATTGTTTATTGGAGAACAATGTTTCAACTGAAAGCCAATTTCTCATCAGAGACAGTGGATAGAAGAAGGAATTAAAACATTTTTCAAGGGATAAAACAACTGTTCATTCCAAAGTTGTTTAGCAAAAATAATTCTTTCACAATAAAGGTGAAATAAAGATAATTTGAGATGAAGGGAAACTAAGAATTTGCTGCCAGCAGACCTACTGTGAAACAATTTCTAAGGGAAGATGATCAGAAAGGAGGGACATGATACCAGAAGGAAACTTGAAACACTAGAAATGAAAAGAAATCTAAATGGTAAATATCTAACTTAATATAATACATTAATCTTTTCCTATTGAGCTATTTAAAATATGTTCAGTTGAGAAAAGAATTATGTTGTCTGTTGGATTTTTAATGGCAGTGTTATACATAAGACAATTAAAACCTAAAGGGACTGCCAAAGGGATGTATATGATGGAAAGATTTTTTTTCATACCATTTCAAGTGATAAGATACTGATTCTATATAGACAACAAAAAGTTCAGTATGTACATTTCCTAGAACAAGCATTCCAAGCAACATATACAAGAAGATAAAATTTTTTTAAACAAAAAGATAGTAGAAAATTTAAAAAACAATTTTTTAATGTTTTATTTTATTTTTGAGAGAGAGAGAGAGAGTGAGAGCGAGCAGGGGAGGATCAGAGAGAGAGGGAGACACAGAATCCGAAGACAGGCTCCAGGCTCTGAGCTAGCTGTCAGCACAGAGCCTGATGCAGGGCTCGAACCCACGAACCGTGAGATCATGACCTGAGCCAAAGCCGGCCACTCAACCGACTGAGCCACCCAGGCGCCCCAGTAGAAAAGTTTAAATTGGACCACTAAAAATGTTCAAGTAATCTAAAAGAGGGCAGAAAAGCAAGAGCAGAGGAGTGAAAAATAGCAGGAAAAACTGAAAACGAATTGCATTTATATTTGAGGACCTCAATACTCTTCTCTAAGTAACTGATAAAACTGATAAACAGAAGGGTGCCTGGGTGCCTCAGTACGTTAAGCATCTGACTTTGGTTCAGGTCATGATCTCATGGTTCGTGAGTTCGAGTCCCACACTGGGTGAGCTCTAGCCCCACTTTGGGTGAACATGAGCCCTGCTTCAGATTGAGTTCCACTTTTCTCTTTCTCTCCTTCTCTCTGTCTCTCTCTGCCCCTTGTGGGATTCTTTCGCCCCCCCCCCGTCTCCCCCTAGCTCACTTAAGCCTCCCCTTCCCATCTCAAAAATAAAAGAAAACTGATAAACAAAATCAGAAAAAATAGAGAAGAATGTGCAACATCATCAATAAACTGGATATTATTAAAATTTATAGAATAGGGGTGCCTGGGTGGCTCAGTCACTTAACCCTCCAACTTGATTTTGGCTCAGGTCATGATCTTACAGTTGGTAAGTTTGAGCCCCACATCTGTCAGGGCAGAGACTGTTTGGGGTTCTCTATCTCTCCTCTCTCTGTCCCTCTTCCCTCTCTCAAAATAAACGTAAAAAAAATTTATAGACTATTCAACCTATCAACAGCGAAATACACATTCTTCTCAAATGCACATGAAACATTTAGCAAGATAGACTGTACCATGGGGCATAAAAGAAAAGTTAATAAATTTAAAAGAATTGAAACCATAAAAAGTATGATATATGTTCTCTGACAATTAAATAATTTAATTAGAAATAAATAACAGAAAAATCTTTGATCACTTGGAAATAAAACAGTGTACTTCTTTTTTTTACTTAAAGCAATTTTTAACATTTCTTTATTTTTGAGAGAGAGACAGAGTGTGAGTAGAGAATGGACAGAGAGAGAGAGCGAGACATAGAATTTGAATCAGGTTCCTGGCTCTGAGCTGTCTGCACAGAGCCCGACGTGGGGCTTGAACTCACGAACCACGAGATCATGACCTGAGCTGAAGTCACTCAACCAATTGAGCCACCCAGGAGCCCCTAAAATAGTGCACTACCAAAGTAATCCATGAGTCAAATGGAAGTCTCAAGAAGAGTTAGAAAATATTTTGATTAAACATAAATGATAATACAACCTATCTCATTTATGCAATGCAATTAAAGCAGTGCTTTGATGGAAATTTACAGCATTTGACTACTTACATTATAAAAGAAAAAAGATCTGAAATTAGTGACCTAAGGACTTCCATCTTATGAAACTGGACAAAGAAGAGCAAAGTGAACCCAAAGCAACTAGAAGGAAAGAAATAATAAAGCTAATAGGAAGGATCAATACAATTGAAAACAATAGAGAAAACCAAGTGAGTGATATTGTAAAAAAGAAAAAGCAATAAAATTGGTAAAACTGCAGTAAGACTTGCTAAGAGAAAAAGAAAGGCCTATTACCAATACCAGAACTGGAAAAGGAATTCTAAGTACAGACTCTACATACATTAAAAGGGTAATATATACCATGATCAAGTGGGATTTATTCTTGATATGCAAAGATGGTTCAAATCACTAAGTGTGACATGCCACATTAGCAAAAAGAAGGATAAAAATCCTATGCTCATCCTAATAAATGCAGTGAAAACCCTCAACAAAATGGACATAGAGGAAACATATTTCAACATAATAAACGTCATATATGACGAGCCATGGTAACATGACACTCGACAATGAAAAGCTAAAAACATTTCTTCTAAGATGAGGAACAAGACAAGGACACCCACCCTTAGTACTGTTGTTTGCTAGAGAAATTAGGCAAGAAAATGAAATAAATCCATCCACATTAGAAAAGAAGTTGTTAAATTGTTTCTATTGCAGATGAAATGGTATTATATATAAAAACCCCTAAAGACTCTACCAAAAAAAAAAAAAACCCCGTTAGAACTAATAAACTAATTCAGTGAAGTTTGAGGATACAAAACCAATATACAAAAATCAGTTGTATTTTTATTTAGCAGCAATGAACTATCAAAAGGAGAAGTTAACAGTCCCATTTACAACAGCATCAAAAAGAATAAAATTGATATAAATTTAACCAAGGGTATGATCAAAAGATCTGTGTACTGAAAAGTATAAAACACTGATGAAGGAGACTGAAGATAAACAAATAAGTAGGAAGATATTCGTTCCATGGGCATCCATTGGGAGAATTAACATTGTTAAAATTTCAGTATTACCCAGAGCAATCGCAGAGTGAAATACAATTCCTGTCAAAATTTCAATGACTTTTTTTCCCCACAGGATTAGAATAAATCATCTTCAAATTTGTGTGGAACCACAAAAGACTTTGAATAGCCAAAGCAATCTTGACAAAAAAAGAACAAAGATGGAGATACTACCCATTCTGATTTCAAACTGTATCACAAAGCTGAAGTAATAAAAAAGGAGGTATTGACCTAAAAACAGACATAATAAATCAATTGAACTGAATTGAAAGCCGAGAAATAAACCCATGCATACACATAGTCAATTAATCTACAAGAAAATAGCCAAGAATATAAAATGGGGAAAAGATAGGGTCTTCAGTAAATGGTGCTGGGAGAATTGGATATCCCCATGCAAAAGAATCAAACTGGACCCCTATCTTATACCATACACAAAAAACAACGCAAAATGGATTTAAGACTTGAGCAAAAGGCCTAAAACCATAAAGCTCCTCATAGAAAACTTAAGGTGTAAGCGCCTTGACATTGCTTTTATTAATGTTTTTTTTTTTTAATTTGGCACCCAAAGTATAAGCAATCAAAGCAAAAATAAAGAAGTGGTACTATATTACACTAAACACCTTTAGTACAGCAGAGCAAATCATCAAAATGAAAAGGCATTGTTTGTAATATTTGCAAAATATATCTGATAAAGGGTTTTATCCAAAACATCAATTGAACTCCTATTATTTAATAGCGAAAAAGCAAAATAACCCAATTTTAAAAATTGACAAAAGATCTGAATAGATACTTTTCCAAAGAAAACATACTTTTGGTGGGAATGTAAATTGGTGCATTCACTATGAATAACAGTATGGAGGTTCCTGAAGAAATCAAAGATAAAACCGCCATGATCTAGCAATCCCACTTCTGGGTATATATCTGAAGAAAATGAAACTATTATGCTAAGTAAATTAAGCAGACAGAAACAGACAAATCCTGCATAATAGGACTTAGATACAGATTCTTATAACTCATTGAAACAGAGTAGAAACTGGTTTCTGGGGACTGGGGAAAACAGGGAGAAGTTGGTAAAAGGATAGAAACTTTCAGTTATAAGATGAGTAAGTTTTGAGTATCTAATATATAACATGGTGACTGTAGTTGATGACACTGCTTTGCATAACTGAAATTTTCTCAGACAATGAAACGTAAATGTTCTTACCGAAAAAAAGAAAAAATACCTCCCCCAAAAAAGCAAATATGTGAGGTAATGAATGTGTGAACTCTATTATGGGAATCCTTTCAAATGTATATTATTATGCTGAGTACTTTAAATGTCATAGAATTTTATTTGTCAACTATACCTCAATAAGGCTGAAAAACAAAAGGATAGTAATACAATTCTCCAAGTACAATTTCACCAATTTAAGTGAAATAGAGGAATTCTTGAAAACTCACAAACTGTCAGTATTTGCTGAAGAAGAAATAAATTACCTGAATAATCTGTAACTATTACAGAGATTGAAGCTATTGTTAAATTATTCAAAAAAGGAAATATACAGGCCAAGTTGGTTTCATTGGGAAGCCCTACCAAACATTTAAGGAAGAAATAACACCAATTCTATGTAATGTTCTCCAGAAAATTGAAGAGGACAGAACAATTCTAAACTTGTTTTATGAAACCAGCAATACCCTGATACCAAAACCATACAAAGAAAGCCCCCCCAAAATAAAACTACAGACCATTATACATCATGACCAGAGGCCTAAAACTGCATGACAAAATAGTAGCAGTCTAGCAGCATATTAACAAGATAATAACACCACAACTAAGTAGGGCTGCATTTTGAGTATGCAAGGCTGCTTTAATATTTGAAAATCCGACAATGAATTCTACCATATTAACAATCTAAATCTTTTATTAAAAACACCTGATTATATCAACTGACATAAAGTATTTGACAAAATTCAACATCCATCACGAGAAAACTCCCACCAAATGAGAAGTAAGGGGAAATGTCCTGATAAAGGGCAGCTACAAAATACCCACAGATAACTTTACTTACTGGTGAAAGGCCAGCAGTTTCTGCCTAAGATCAGGAACAAGGCAAAGGTGTCCCTCACCACTGCTGTTCAGCACTGTACTGGAGGTCCCAGATAGTAGACTAAAGAAAGAAAAAAATAAAAATCAAGTTGAAAGGGGAGAAATAAAACCATCTCTGTTCCCAAACAACATGATTGTTCATGGAGAATATCCTAATACCTACAAAAACTTCCCAGAACTAATAAATGAGTTTGGAGTCACAGAATACTAGGTAAAAACACAAAACTCAATTACATTTCTGTATGCTAGCCGTGAACAATGAGAAACTGAAGTTTAAAAAAAATTTAACAGTTCCAAAAAAAAGAAATGCAAAAGTATAAATCTAATGAAACATGTAAGGGAAATGTATGCTGAAAATTATAAAATGCTGATCAGTGAAATCAAAGACCTAAATAACTGGAGAGATACACTGCGTTCAGAGGTTAGAAGATTCAACACAGCAAAAAATTGCAGTTTTCCCTATATTGATCTATATATTTAATACAACCCCAGTCAAAATTCCAGCAGGAATTTTTTTTGTGTATGTATTGGTTATCAGTTGCTGTATACCAAATTATGTCGAACTGTAGTAACTTAAAACAGTGTGCATTTATTATCGCACAGTTTGTATGAGTCCAGAATCTAGACACACGTTTGCTGGCTTCTCTTTTACTGGCTTTTCAGAGGCTGCAGTCAAGGTGTATACTGGGCTTGTTGTCATCTAATGTCTAGACTGGGGAAGGACTGACTTCCAAGCTTATGTGGTTGTTAGCAGGCTTTTTTGTTCCTTATGGGCGGTTGTTCCTTATCAGCTCCTTTGTGGTTTTTGGTTGGAAGTTCTCCTCTATTCTATACCATATGCATGTCTCCAACAAGGCAACTTGTTTCCTCAAAACTGGAAAGAGAAAGAGAGAAACTTCGTGTTAGTTACCTAAAGAGGGTAAATGATTTCAGGGAAGGGTGATAGAAGCTACTGAAAGTTAGGGTGGCCAGGTAAGTCTTCTCTGAGTGAGTGGTCTTAGAGTAAAGGTATGAGGGAGGGGAAGAAGTGACCCAAGTGTCTCCCTGCAGGAAGAGGTTTTCAGGCAGAAGGAATGGCAAAGGCAGAGGTCGGAAGTAGAAGCATGTCTGGAGGCTGAGTCAGGAGTAGGGAGGTGAGTATGACAGGAGCAGAGTAAGTACCGGGGAAGGAGGAAGGAGATGAGTAGATGCGGGTATCAGGTAGTGGGGGCAGATTTGCTGGAGGAATGTGTCAGAGAATCTACAGAACAACTTGATCATCTTTTACCATCTGTGTTAATGTTTTTTAAATCTTTATTTCACAAAGAAAATGTTTGGTGTGTCTCCCTTGATTTATGTGCGGTTTTACTCTGTCACAAATGCTCATCATCATTTTTAGCAACTGGAATTAGTAGTTAAATTGTTCCTTAAGTTTTTCAATTCTGTTTCTCTGGAAAAATCTTGGTTTGCAGCCCTGTTTCCATCCTTGCCATTCTTATTTCTGAACTCTTTGATGATTCCCCACTTGCCTCTTCTGTTGTGCAGTCCTGGGCAGGACTTGAAATCTTAATAGAAATCTGACCTGAGATTGTATATAATAACCAAGATATTCTCTTGCAAGTTTGAAGAACACAAAATTAAAGCCCGTGTATTTTCAGTTATAAACAAAAGCCTGAATGTTTCTAAGGAAGGGGCTATTTGACCGGTTTTAGGGACAGTTAATTTTTCAATTTTTTGTTATTGAAGTACGGTTGATGGAGAGTTAATTTTTAACCAATCTTCAGCTCTTGAAACTGCTACCTGGGGTGAAAAGAGCACACGGGTTCTCTCATTTGAACTTTTCAGAAACAGAATATTAGTTTTTCTTTCTGCTCTCCTTGCAGACTTAATGCTGAATATTTATGATTTTTTTAATACATGGAACTCCCTAAACATAGCTGAAGAAAAATCAGAATGATTAGAGATGATCCAAATTGCAAATCTTTTTCAGAGGTTTCCCAAAAAAGCTTTAGTATGTGAATAATGATGTGCAATATAGAAACCATTTATTTCACTAAGCACTAAAACAACATGTGTCAAGAAGATAAAGTTCTACTTTCCCATCTTCTGTAGCTGGAGCAAAGTCTTGAATAAACTTAGGAGCATGGCTTTCATTGCCAAGGAAGAAGGGGGACCTTATTCTTGGCAGCAGTAAGTACTAGACCACGAAATTAAGTATCACCCCACTGGAGGGGAGGGGGAATCCTCACAGATCCATTCACTGTATTCATCTTCTTCTCTTCAGACTGTCCCATGCTGAGTCCACGCCAGACAGATAAGAGCTTATCTTATTTTTAAATGCCTATTTCTTTTCCCAGGAAGAATTTCCACACGGGAGGAGCCCTGCCCCTGCATCAGTAAATAAGCACATCTGATGGCTGCTTGAGACAAGGGAATGTTTTCTCCTTGGGAATTCTGTCAGAAACAGAAAGTCAATGTGAAACATTGATTTTCATTAAATGACAAAAGAGAAGACAGGGTTGTACATATAATTTCCTGCTAATATCATATGTGTACATACATATATACAGTATTGATTTTAAACATAGAGGATGGATTGATTCCAAGAAATTGGCTCATAGAATTGTAGAGGCTTGGCAAATCTAAAATCTGAATGGATAGGCCAGTAGGCTCAGGACCCAGGATAGAGTCGCCTTTTTGTTTGAGGGAGATTGGATCTTTGTTCTGTTAAGCCCTTCACCTGAATGGATGAGGCCCACTCACATTATGGAGAGTAATCTTTTTATTGTTTCAGAGTCCGTAGATCTAAATGCCAGTCTTAACAAAAAACCACCTTCACAGAAATCTCCAGAGCAAGGTTGGACTAAATATTTGGATACTGTGGCCCAGCCAAGTTGACACACAAAAATCATCATCAAAAGTTTATTAATAATTTTGCCTAAATTGTTCATTAATATTGTTCTTAGAAAAGCTGTTAGATTAATTTATTCCTTTTGTTTATTTAATAAGTCAATTCCCAGATCAAAAATATTTTTAAATGAGAAACTACATGTGAGTTAGACATTGAAAATATAATATAAACATGAGCAAATAGAACTTTTCAAAAAGTCGAGATTAGAATGCAGTGCAGAGATTTTTGGGAATTATGAAGTGCATTTTACATTGAAATGTTACAGATTCTGATCCTAAATGATGACATGAAACTATTTCTAGCTCTTTCCAGGGCCACTGCCAGCATTAAATGTGACAGTGGACACTCAGGGGAACTCCCTCACTTGGAAATTTATTAGAATTTAGCAATTACTTCTGAGGAGTATTTTTTTTTTTTTTTGGTAAGTACTGGGACTAAAGTGGACCCATGTGTGATACCTGATGACATTTTTCTAGAGAAGGCTTAAGAAAACCAGCCCGAAGTTGTTCCATAGTTAGATTCTCATCTCCTTGTGACATTTCATCATAAAAGTATCCTAGAATCAGACCCAGGCCTGGTTAGTGGCCCTCAAGAGGGGAAAGTTCGCCAGTAATGGCTGCATATAAATAGTCAATTATACAGAAAGGATGGTTCAAATGGATTCTCCCCAGGAGGAATAAACTTTGAGATGAGAAAAGAACAATGCCTAGATAGTCTTTGTGTAAGAAATTGAGAAGTGGCCCTCAAAGCAATATCAAGCTGCCCTCCAGAGAGCTTACTGCTTGCTATAAATTGCCTAAAATTTAAAATGTTAATGTCTGTGTTACTTTTTGGGTTTCCTCGTTCATGCAATGAATAGCTAATAGTTGCATTAATAAAGAAGGAAGGTATATTGTAAATTGTGAGCAAAATTCTACTAATTCCTCCTCTTATGCCAGGTTTCTATTTACTAATTCATTTATATGTACAAACATTATTAAGATGAAGTTTCTGGGGGCTGTTTATTTTCTTACCAGTCCTATTGCACTTAAGAAAATCATATGAATATTATTTATGCAGAAATGGAAATAAAGCAACAAGGCCTATAGAACAGTAGTTCTCACAATTCAGAGTCACTTGGAAGGTTTATTCCAACACAGATAGCTGGGCCCTGTGAACAGCATTTCTGATCCAGTAGGTTTGGGGTGGAGTCTGAAAATTGGAATCTTAAAAAGTTTCCAGATGATTCTGATGGTGCTGGTCCTGGGAGTATAGTTTGGGAACCAGGGCTGAGGGTTTTACACATTGAGCATTGGAAGCCATTAACCTTGAAGGAATTCCACTGACGATGAATAACAAATTCCCCCTTTTTGAAAAAGATCTTTATTGGTAGGGGAAATAGCTTTTTAGGTTATTAATGCCAAGTGGTAAATTATTATCATGCATACCATATGTAAATATGTTTTCAAATTTTCAGTTTATAAGTTTAGACTTGACCCTTTCCTATCACCAATTAATGATGGGCTTACAAAAAATTCTTGCACTACTGGCCACCCAAGCCATTAGACCCTTATTTATCCACAAGTAGTAACTGTTCCAAATACAGTCCCACTATATATACATATATTTTACATATGCCGTATATCATATATGCATATGTATTTTATATATAATAAAATATGTACATATTTTAATACCATTTAAAGCTGTAGCTGCCTTCCCTTTAGAACCTTGTTGATAAAGTGTCAGCATCACCTGGGAAATAAACAATCCTGGCCCCTGCCCCAGATCTACTAAATTCAAATCTGCATTTTAACAAGATCTCTAGGTTAACGAGATCTCATTTCCACATCAAAGTTTGGGGAGTTCTGCTCTAGGAATCATTTCTTAAATAAAAGCAGTTAATTTAACGCAAAAGCAGAAACTTTTTGAAGAACAACACACTATTGAGCAACTGTGGACCGGCAGGCAGGCTGCTGGAGTCACATCCTAACAAGGTGTTGCAGCTGGGGGGCTGGAAGCTCCGAGCCGAGCCGTTGACCACTCTGACTTTGGTCATGTTGAGTTTTTCTATTTGTGTAAAAGAAACCCATTAATTAAATAGCCTTAGATTCTAAACAACAGGGAGAAAAATCAATTAGAACACCTTGGAGAGTGAGACAGTATTGGGAAAATTTTTTTTTCGGATTCCCAGTGTATCTTGAAAGGGAAAGTTAGATACGACCTCTCCATGTCACCAAGTAATACTGCTCAAAAAATGATCATGGGGAAAGTGCAGCCTTTACTCAGGCCACTTGACACTTTTTAATCCAGAGATAGTAACTCTCCTTAATAAGCATTGCCTTCTTTGAGCCAAAGGAAAATGCACAAACTGGCCAGTGCAGATGAGAGGTAAATAAATTCAGCACTGTTTTTCCATCATTTGTTTTTGCCACCATTTCTTATGTTCTGGTGGGTTCTGGGTTAAATGTGGGTTGTGCAATAATAGTTAATAGAAGTAACACCATTTGCTGCATTGGAGATTTCATTTCACAATCACTTATTTTCAGGTCCTGAGAAATTATCAGGAATAGCTTCATAAAGTTTTCCTGCAACAAAGATAACCTCTTACTGTCGCCTGACTTCTCCTGTACTCCTATAGCCCTTTCTTCATCCTGTAATTTGATAAATCCTTTTAAAACCTAAGTTATAACCTGTGATTCTTCTCCCCAAAACCCCCCATGGACATTCCATCCCACTTAGAGCAAGATTCAGATCCTTAGTGTGTCTTCCAAGGTCATTATCCAGTCCCTGGTTACTACTTCTATCACTCTTTATATACTTCCTTTCCTCACACTGCCTTTGTTCTCCTTGATTGACAGTGTGCTAGAGCCTCAAGGTCATTGCACATACTTCCTTCACCAGGCTCCCCTTCTCACTTCTTCTAGGTTTTTGCTCCCCATTGCCTACATGATGGGATTTCTATGGCCACACATGTGAAGTTGTGCCCCTTTATATTTGTAATCCCCTTAAACTTTTTTTTATCATCCTGACATTGTAGTAAGTATTGCTTGTTTTGCTTGTTGAATCTCTCTCCCCCACTAGACAAGCCTTGGTTTATTTTGCATCCCATTGTAATTCTATGCCTGGCACAAAGAAAGGGTTCAGTAAATATATATTGAGTGAGTTATGTAATTCAGTCAACTCATTGTTCTCTTTAAGTATTCAGATGACTTTTTTTGACACATCATTGTTCAGTGAAGACATATGCATAGTAGTGGGCTCTTGTTTCCCGTTCTCTTTGAGGGTAGGGTCACAGGAAGACAACTACTCTTTCTTGAATATTGAGCTATACATTTATTACCCCATTATTTTTATTCATAACAATCTTGTGAAGAAGGCATTATTGTCCTCATTTTATAAGTGAATAAATGGAGACTTGGGGAGTTTAAATTGTTTATCCAAACACACAGAGCAAAAAAAAAAAATGGTATTTTGTAGAGTGGGTGACACCATAAAGAAAGTGAAACATAAGGCATAGATGGCAAGAAGACACTAGCAACTGTTACACTGGACAGAGGATTAATATGCAGATTCAATACAGAACACTTAAAAACCAACTAGCAAAAGATAGATGGTCCCATAGGAAATGGAGTAAAGACTACGAGCAGGCAATTTATAAGAGTTCTCAATGGCTGGTGCAAGATGATGTTTCACCTGACAAGTAATTAGGAAACTGCAAATTAAAACAAAATACCATTTCATACTCATCAGACCAGTGAAAGTTAGAAAGTCTAACCAATTTTGGGAAACAGGGATGCACATATTAAACTACAAGTGGGAGTATAAATTGGTTTAACCACTTTGAAGACTTATATGGTAATATCTAGTAATGGTGAAACCATGCATACTTAGTGATCCAGCGATTGCTTCTCTAGGTATGTATCCAGGGTGCTATTCAGAGTATTTAATAAGTGCTATCAGGGGCACCAACCGATCAGAGTAAACACATTGCAAATGACTAGCATGGTCATTTTGGCATATTTCTTTTGAATATCAGTCCTGTATATGACATAAAGAAACTCCTACACACATGCACAGACATGTGTAAGAATATTCATTACAGCATTGTTTGTGATAAAAAAAAAAAGTCCTGAAAATAACTTCATATAATGATAGAATGGCATGCTATTCAGCAATTTAAATGAATGAACCATATCTGCATAAATCAGTTCTGTAAAATTTCACTACATAATGAGAAACAAAATTTAAAAGAATTCATATGGCATGATACCACTTCTGTAAAATATAAAGCACTAGAAATAATACTATATATATACATATACATATAGGTGCATGTATACGTAGTAAACATAAAAATACTCTGTGTGTGTGTGTGTGTATATATATATATATAGGCACATGTATAAGTAGTAAACATATAAAATACACATGGGAAGGATGAATCCAACTTCAAGAGCATATACCTGGAGTGCAAGGAAGGGAAATTAGGTTAAGGTAGGACAATTTTAACATTCTGTATCATTTTTCATTTGTTGACAAAATTAGGCACAATGTTAACATTTGCTAAATTTAGATGCACATTATCTGTTACTTTTTTTTTTTTTACCTTGTGTATATGTTTCATTATTTTTTTAAAAAAGGAATGTAAGTAATGTGGTAGAGCTTGTATTGGACTCAGATCTGTTTCCTTTTGAAGCCAGAGAGTTTTTCATTACCTAAGCTCCAGAAGAGACCCTGGCCTTACTTCAGAGATGGAGCCTTCTCTTACCAATACTGTCAGCAGCATGCTTAGACACAAGTGTTGTGATGGTTATTTGTTTAGTGATCATATCCCCAGAGGCCCCCGATCTACCTTAGGCCACATAATGTGATACTGGAGGAGTACAATGGTCAAAGGGTGGCAGGAAAATGAATGTTTTCTTTGCACACTTCAGAAATTAATTAGGGCACAGGCACTGGATTGGGATGTGTATACTTGTCAGAGATCCATATCTGAGAAGTTGTGTCATCACTCTCAACACAGGGCTTTGTGCATGCACATTTTCTCACTGAGCTAGTGCTCAGTAAGGCAAGAGGGAAGACTTCCAGGCATCTCGTGAAGTCCAGCTCACCACTGTTTCCCTGCCTCTGTTAGATTTTCCACAGGAGCACAAGCACTTTATTTAGGTTTGGGATTTCTCCACCAGCTCATGGCCGAGGACTCAGGAGGCACCATGGTTTGCCATGAAAACCTCCAGATGAAGGTTTCTGAATAAACAACAGGCCCTGACACCAGTGGTGGAGATCATATGCACTGGCAGTCAAAGCATGCAAAACCAGTGGCCTGCACCATTTCTTCTTCACTTTACACAAAATTATTGTCGCATTAGGAGCCTCTAGGGTTGAGAGTAGGGGCGACAAGGTGTATATAAACTCTTCAGGGTAAGGGAACTGAGATGTTGGCCAAAGGATACAACTTTACAGTTATAAACTATGAGAATCTAATGTACAGCATAGTAATTATCGTTGATAATGCATTATTTATTTTAAAGGTGCAAAGAGAGTGAATCTTAAAAGTTTTCACCGCAAGAAAGAAATAGTAATGATGTGACCTTGGTGGAAGGGTTAACGATCCTGTGGTGCTGTTCACTTTGCAACATGTGAGTGTATCAGATCAACATGTTGTTCACCTTAAAATTACACAACGTTATCTGTCACTTCAGTAAAGCTAGGAAAACAATTCCTCAAGGCCTAGCCCTGCTGTAATACCTGGTTTGATTGAGTATCTCACGAACATAAAGGAGCTGTCTACATGATAGCAAAGAAAATACTTGGCAGGAAACACTCCATGAAACCATTCCTCTGAATCCCCCAGTTTTACCTTTGAAACATCATTCCCCCAATAATTTAGTCGTCATTTAACCACATAGTTTATTTTCTTTCTTTTCAAGGTTCTTTGACCTCAAGGGATACTTTGTACTATCTTAAGATTTATATTTTCTGGCACATCCAATGTTGTACTCTAAGGTATTTTGTGAAGCAACCAGTGTGATTAATAATTATTTAGTTTTCCATGCAGACCACTTAACTCTCAGCATAGTGAACTGATGCATTGAGATAACACATTAATAAATGAATGAGATATGATAATGAATTAGATCTGTGGTAAATAAGAAAACAAATCTATGTTGTATTTGAGAGAGTTACCCTAAATCAATTTCTTTGTGGTTTAGGACGATATGGAAAGTAGAAAGTGCCAAGAAATACTTTGTCTTACCGAAATCACAAGTGTGACACTGAACATATATTTTTAGTAATAGTATGTTAATACCTAAACATGATAATAGGATGATGAAACTAAGTTTCATGTAAAGGTGTTTGGCGGGCAGATAAATCTAATTGATAGGCGTTGTCTTATTTTAAACATGAGGTTTATTAATAGAACAGTCAGATTTTGCAAAGAGTAGGCTTGGGAAGTTATGACATAGATATTGTGAGTACTGCTCTTGGAACTATGGTTTTGAAAATTGATTAGACGTAGGTTCTGTTCATCAGATAATCTTACCAAAGTTTGCAGATGAGGGATAGGTAAAATAAATGATAAATACTAACAGGTATACCAATGAGTTGATTCTCTAGGTAGTATGAAAATGCTCATATTTTAAAGAAATGCCTGAAAAGAACTGTGGTGGCCTCTACATGACAACTAGAGGTTTATAAAATAATAGATATATATGAGCTTGCTTTCTTTCCTTTTTTTTTTTTTTTTTTTTTTTTTTACTAGGCAAAGAACTTTATTAATCTTGTTTCAAACTTTATTCCCAGGCTTCTTCAGCTTAATTAGCTGCAAAGAATGAATTGTGTATAAGCAAAAACTGAAAAGAGGTGCAGTGTCCAAGGGGCTTGGGGTTAAAAATATTAGACATCTAGATTTTATCAGATCCATGAACAACGTTTTTAAAAAGCAGTCATAATATAAAATAGCAGCTCCCAGTAACTTCTTCAAGTTTTATCTTCTTCAGAAGTTGACTCAATTCAGTTTGCTTCATTCTTGGAAGCTTCATGGAAATTCTCCACAAGATCTGGAACTTCATCATCATCATCCTCTCCTGTAGCAAGTGGTGCCTTTCCATCCACAGATGGTTTGGGCAGAGCTTCAGCTAGCCTTGTTAAACTAGTCAGACTGTCTGCACCAAGCTGCTTTAAGATACTGGGTAGCATTTCTGTCAGCTGCTTTGTCTCAGCATGGCCTGTGATGGTAAAACTGTTCACTGCCGGGGATGCCTGAACTGTAGGGTTGTTAACGTGGATCACTGTTCCTTGGTTTGTGAACATACTCATTTCTTCAATACCAGAGATATTGTTTATTCCTAACTTCTGTAAGGAGAACTGAAGTTTTTTATCATCTGCTGTAGCTGTTCTGTGAACCACCTTCTTCTTTCGGCGAGCAGTTCCTTTCCTACCAATGCGCACTTGTGCTTGCAGTTTGGCGAGTTTCTCCCGGTTCATGATAGTTTCTTTCATCTTGTTGGAGTGGAAATGGGACCGCGCGGGGGACGAGGGTTGGTGCTCAGGGGGTCTCGGGTGGACCAGCTGACTATGAGCTTTCTTTCTAAGAAAAACTATTTAATTCTGTAGTCGCTAAGGTCCCTTTTCTCTGAAGTTTACTTCCTCTCAAATAGAGCAATGGGGTGCTACCAGCTATATTTTTGTTAAAGGACCCTCTTACCACCAGTCCTCTCACCCACAACTCTTGACTGGGCCATAAGTGGACACCTGATGTAAATTGGACCAATCACATCGTCTCTTACAGAGAGAGAAACTTGGAGTCTAGCTCAACCTACAATGATGTTATGAACAGGTGTCATGTAAACCAGAATGCTACAGAATCAACTGTCATCCACTGTGTGTGTGGAAAAATAGCAAAAGGCAGTCTGTGGAGGGGGAAGAATGAACAGACCTACAGAGAGAAAGAGAGGTCAAGAGCATTCATGATCCATAGGTAGAGAGACTTGACAGGTGTCCTTTCCATGGAACATCTCCCACAACAAAACTACCATGTTTTGGGGAATTCTTTCCTATTATTTTAAAATTTGTAATTTGTGGAAGTGACAATTAGGTTGGATTGGCCTGAGTGTCACCATCATCTTTCCAAACTATTTTCTGTTTTATGAAACTATTGAGTATAATATTCTTTTATCCTGGGTGCTCTCTATGTTTATCACTTAATCTTCATGAAGTATAAATTAAAATCATCATCTTTTATAGCTCTTGAAACCAAGACTCCGGGCCTTTATATGACTTCCTCAAATTCACATAACTGATCGCTAGTGGCTGAACTGAGACTCCTGTGCAGGTCTTTCTGACTCCCAAGGCTTCACCCCTAACTGTTACGTTATGCTTGAATATGGGGTCAGCAGCCAGTCTCTTCCAAAAAGCGGGGGAAGAAGATCTTTGTCCCTCATTTACAGGAACATTCATTCAGTGCAGCTCACTCTTCATATTATGCATTGCACCATGTTCTGAGTTCTGAATGACAGAGTGAGGTCTGGAGGACTTAGGGGTCTGGTGCAGGCTGTGTGTTCTCAGCAAAACTGGACACTGACACACGTGTACGTCTGTACTCTAGAAGCTGGGGGATGAGTAAGGAGGGGACTCTTTCCCAGAAGCAGAAAACTCATATTCCCTTTAGTTAACAGAGAGTTAATGTCTCTCATCCATGAGAGAGTTAAAGTGAAATGGATTGATACATAGTGCTTCATAGGAGGGCACCGTCAACAGGGTGTGTGTTGTAGGAATGGCCTACATATAGAACAAAAACAGAAATACTGGGAAGAGAGATGACAAGGCCACATTTATTGATTCCAGAGGAAAATTAAAACATTGATGTAAAATAGCATATGGGTCCTCACAGAACACAATCCTAAAAGCAGTTAGCTCAGCCTTCAGTGGGATTTTGCTGAATATGAGAAATGGGTTCCAATTGAAATTTTAATTAGGACCCCAAAACATATCAGTACACTTACTGCTGAAAGTTCGCCGCAAATTGCAAGCTTTGGATGATTGGATGGACTTTATATAGGCTGGGTAAACATCACTGCAGACATTTTACCCTGTTGGAAGGGCTTGAAGAAAACAGAAGTTTGTAGTAAGAGAAGGGTCCTCAAGGGTGACATTTACATGTGGTGGTCAGCAGTAACAGGCTTTTACTATCGTTTGTGTGCTAGGTGAGGAGGTGTCAAAGACTACGGTGGTTTTGTGGACTTGAATGACACTGAACAACTTCAGCAGAATTTAGGAAGTGAAATGGAGGAGTCAGCATAAAGACAGAGGACCAGTTCTTCCATCTTCCCACTTAATTATAGATTTTTTTCCCCAATCAATAGACCAAGAAATCCTGAATTACCATTTTTTTTTTATTAAGGGAAGGGCACTTGGGTTACAGGAAGGGAGGGGAGAGGGAGAGAAATGTTTGGCTGACTTTCTCAATATTCTTTTAGAACATACTTGCTCTTTGCTTTTTTTAAACTGGATTTTCAAGCTTAGGTGGAAAAACAAAGATGGCCCATCAGTGCCTCTCTCCTTATTCCCCTTCTGTGTGAAAAAAAAAAAATGTTTTAATTCCTTGTGTTCAAGAGAAGATTCCTATTGTTTTTGACTGTGTATCTCCATTAGGTAGAATTATTCACCCTGAGCCCTTCTATGTTGTTGATTGCAAGAAATTCTTTGGTTGGCTACATTTCAAATCTGTCGGAGCCAGTGATGTACTCCAGGTGCAGCCAAGTGTGAATGCTGTTAAAGCTATTGGTTCAGGTGACCTTGATATTGGGTCTTTTCATGACTGCTGCTCAAGTTTTCTACTCTGCTGGTTTCTCACTTCTTCCTCTAATTTCTGCTGACTTTTCAAAACCTGGTCTTGTTGGATATGCTTCCAGTTATCTATAAAATTATATCAGCTTTCTATAGAATCCTATGTTTGCAATGCCCTCATTAAATAAACCTCCAGAGGAGGGGTTTAACTTGCTTATTGTAGTCAAATCTCATCTAGTAAAGTGTCCTTCATTGGACCCTCTTCATAATAATGGAAAATTCACTGCCTCAACACAAGGTACCGTACGGCTGTTTTTCCAGTTTATCAGTTAAGGATTTGGGCTGCTGCCAATATAATTAATAGTGACTTTAATAATGAAGACGTTTATATCATATAATGCAAAGTTCAGAGGTAAGGGATTCCTGGGTCTATGCACTGGGTCCAGTGTTTAGTGGCTGTAGCACTTATGAAAGGTACAGAGAGAAAAGGTCAGGAGTGGTCGGACAAATCCTTCCAACGCTAGCTCATACCTGATACCTGGGAAAGGAGGGGAAAAGGAAGAAGGATTAGGTAGCAAGAGCATAAGGCTCCACTGGGGCTCTGAGAAACTCAGAACCAGCCTAACAGGGAGCTCTACTGAAAATATATTCTGTAGAGAAGTCCCATGTTTGGCAGAAATGATAGAGTCCTGGTGTCCCACTGTGCTCAGTCACTGGCCAGCACTTCCTGAAGAGCTTGGTCTCCGTGCAGTTGCTGCCATGGATTGTTTGCAGCTGGGGGCTGTCAGCTACCTGCACTCCTGGCAACTGATCAGTAAGTTCTTTATTGAACAGAGATCTGAGCCCCCCACCCCACCCCCATGGCTGCCACACCGGCTTTATTTCAGAAGCACACCCAGGCCCCAGGTGCTTTCCACATCTATATTCCATCACACCTAACGCCTTGGTGGTCTTCAGATTTAGTCTAAAGTGACTGTTAAAACCTCATGTTTTCATACATATACCATATACAAAATCAGGAAGGAGAGCTTATCCTTGCATGCCTCTGTTCTTAAGGGAGGAAAATCTTTCTTTAAGGTTGCCAGGCACCCTTTCCTGTCGGTCCCGTAGGCAGGTTTGAGTCACATGCCTCTGCTGGAGCTGCAAGGGAGGGTAGGCTGGGTTTTTTTCTGGCTTTTCCAACTGAATCATGGGGAGTGGGTTATGCCAGCAACTAAGAGGGAGGTGGTAGGGGTGGCTGTTAATTAGGTAACCCACCAGTGTCTGCCACCCTCAGTATTGCTAAGGTGGCACTTCATAATTGTATTCCCAGAAATTCAGACAATAGAGGTTATAAATTGATTACTGAACTTAGACTTGGTACCCTGGCAGGTTAGTTTGCTTCTTTTGCATTCTCATCTGTCCTCCCGGCCAGGAATATGAAGGCTTTATTGCAGTCTTCATGTCTTAAATATATATTGTATGTAGGGGTCGAACATAGTAGGGGCACGTTCCTTTTCTTTCTTGTTCCTGTGGTTCATAGTTTACTAAATGTCTGACTGAACAGATCTCCAACTGTATTGTTGAGACTGATCTTTTAAAAGGACTTCAGAGAAGTCTGATTGCATTAATCGATGTTTGTAGTTGTGTCATCTTAGACTTTGAGTGGACTACGCAGGTTTCTCCAGTGTGTGAAAGCTACAGAGATACTTAAGGCCCGGGGAGAAGAGTAGAAAAAACTTGGCCAAGTGTGCAAATCCCTGCACAGGGTACTTTTTTGGTATAGAGTGAGGTATCCGTATGCTTCGCCTTTCTCATCTCTTTCTGTGTTTCTGCACACTCCACTCTGCTACTTCACTGAATTTCTCATTTTCAGCAGAGTCAGCTCCACTACTCACATACTGGGGAAAAGCTGTGTGACTTCTTCGAGCCTCCATAAAATGAGATGAAGACTTCCCTTTCTGTGGGGTCCCCCCTCTTCCTCTTCCTCATTTGTTTTATGACATTAGAAAGGTATTTCCTGACATAGAATTTATCATATAATCTGTATAAGTAATTATGTCTTTCCCTTTCTGCTTCTTCACACAATTTCTGCTTCTTCCTAAAGCAAAAACAATTCTGAATTTTGCAAGTAAAACCATAAGAACCCCCAAATTTTATTTCTACACAAAAGTAGATTTCTTTGAGATTCTATGGTATGTGTTCTTGCAAAAGAATCTCAAATGTTTGAGTCTTAGACTTAGTCTTGTCGACATACACACTGTCTCTGGTATTCATACATGAAGTAGTTTTTGTTACAGAAGTAATAGAGCTATGTAATTGTTTTCCCCCCAAACCTAACTTTCCAGAGACAACCATTATTAACATTCTCATGTATAATGACAAATATGTCCCTAAGCACTGACAAGCATGCATGAGTATATTTACATACAGCTATAATTAGGATTTTTAAGTAAAATTGGAATCCTATTGTTCAGTACTGCAGTGTCCCTTGTTTCCTTTAACAATGTCATCTGATCAGTTTTTACTTTATTTTGATATGTAAGAGTTAGAAATCACTGGCTGTGAAATCCATGTAATTATTAAAACAAACAAACAAAACAACCCCCCCCCCCAAAAAACAGAACAGAGTTCCCATTGGTCACATGGAAAAGGACAGTGGGTGTCTGTTCCAAATAAGTTGGAAGCCACCTCCAATCCTTCCTTTTTTTAAAATTAGCATTATTGAAGTATTATGTATATACAAAGAATTGTACATATTTAATGTGTGCAGTTTGATGACTTTGGACATATCGAAACACCTGCGATACCATCACCAAAATCAAGGAAATAAACATATCTAGTACTTCCTAGAGTTGCCTTGTGTTCCCTTGTTTTTGTTTTGTTTTGTGGCGGGAACACTTAGCATTACCCTTATTATGAAATAGAAGATGAGGTAAGGTATAGGCTAACAGATGATAACAGACAAAATAGGGAACAGAAATAGAAAAGCTCACTTTGGCCTAATGACAATAAAATAATGTATTTTCATTTATTCATTCCTTTACCAAGTTGTTCAGATATTTACTGTGCTCCTCTTATGTTCCACATGCATTGTTTTCAGCCCTTAAGATGCTGTGGTGGAAAAGAGAGAAGTTTCCTGTCAATGATTTTTACATTTTAATGGGGGAAACAGAAGAGAGGCTTGTATTTTGAATACTTTCAACTGCAATGCCTCTTGATTCGTTGCTTTAGTCATTTTATTAAGCTACTTTTGAGGTAGTCACTCAAAAATTATATAACGTATCATTTTTATTATAAAAGTGATAGAAATTTTAGAAAAATACTAAAACCACCTGTAATTTCACAATATAGAAAACTATGACTATCTTTAATGTGTGTCTGTCTCATCTGTTTTTTTCTTTTTTTTTTTTAAACGTTTGTTTATCTATTTTTGAGAGACAGCATGAGCAGGGGAAGGGCAGAGAGAGAGAGGGAGACACAGAATCTGAGGCAGGCTCCAGGCTTTGAGGGGTCAGCACAGAGCCTGATGCAGGGTGGAACCCACGAACTGTGAGATTATGACCTGAGAGGAAGTCAGATGCTTAACCCAATGAGCCACCCAGGCGCCCCCTTATCTGCTTTTTTCTATATAGGTATATAGACCAGTGTGATTTTCTAAAAATATATGAGTTTATGAACTTCCCTTTTTACTCTTAAATATTCTTTTAGAACATGATTTCTTCTATTCGAGATTGGGAAGAGATATCCTGCAGTTTTTTTTTAACTTGTATCCTGCCATTGGACTTTGAGGCTTGTTTTCTAAAATTTAGTTCTTTCAGGGGTGCCTGGGTGGTTCGTTCAGTCGGTTAAGCGTCTGACTCTTGCTCTCGGCTCAGGTCACGATCTCATGGTGTGTGGGTTCGAGCCCCGCTTCAGACTCTGTACTGACAGGGTGGAGCCTGCTTGGAATTCTCTCTCTCTCTCTCTCTCTCTCTGCCCCTACCCAACTTGTGCTCACCCTCTCTCTCTCTTTCAAAATAAATAAACTTAAATTAAAATTTGTCTTCTTTCAAGCAACCCTATGGTAAATAGCCTTGTATGTACATCTTGGTATGTGTATGTGATAATCTCCTTAGGGTAAATATCTAGATGTGATTATTACTGGGTCATAGTCGATTAATCATATACTGATTTTATACATAATCCCAACTACCCCTCCGAGGAATATGATTTTACCAAACTTTAGTTTATCAGTGTTTATTTCCCCGCATCCTTACTAGTGGTAGGTATTTCCAGTCTTATTTTTTTAATTCTAGCCCAATTTTCTAGAGAAAACAGTATGTTATTGATTTAATTTTTATTCGTTTGAATAGAAAGAAGTTAAGCAGTTTTTCACAGGTACTGTTCAATTGTTTGTTTGGTGAATTGCCTTTTACATTTCTGCCCATGTATCTATTTTGGAACTCATCCTTTATTTTTCTTGGTAAAAATCTCTGTATATTAAATATCAATAACTATGACTGTTTTATATATTTTAAATTATTTTTCTGTTTTCTGTTCCTTTCATGGTGTTTTTGACCTTTCATTTTTACATTGTTAAACCTGTTAATATTTACCTTTGCTTTTCTGTAGTTGCTTCTATGTTTAAATTTTTTTTCCACTTTCATATCAGAAATTACTTTCCTATATGAGCAAGCTTCAATTTCTTTTACTTTTATAAACAAGAATCCAGTGGGGGTTTTATTTTCATAGTAGGAGTTTGATGATTGATCAGTTGTCCTGGTATGTATATGGGTTATGTATTTGTGAATTTTTAAAATTTGTTTTGGAATAGACTTTCCTGTCTTTACTAATTTAAACAGTCCCCTTTACTGTACACCGTACTAGCTTTTTGTGCAGATTTAGCTCTGGACAGTTCTCTCATGGTTTGTCAGTCATACAGGATAAACTGTTTCCACTGTTACATTTTCATATTGTGTTTAAATATTTGATAGTGTAATTTCTCTAAATTGTTTTTGTATGTTTCAAAATTGTCTCTGCAGGAATGCAAATTAATACAGTACAAATGTCAACATTATTGGTAGATAACAAAAAACTACACAAGTTTTGAATTGGAGGAAAGCAGGGAGGATCGTGGGGAAGATGTGGCACTTTGGCTGGACACAAAATGATGAATCTTATTTGACCTGGCAGAAAGGAAGGAGAAAGGGTTTTCCAGATGCTGTGACTAAGAGCTTCCAGGATTGCGGTAAAGAAGCATTATGTAGTGGGTGATGGGTGAAGCATGGCAGATGGGTTCTCATCTTTGTTGGGTACCTATTAAATGTGAATCATCAAAGTAAGCACTGTACAGGAATAACTAACTGAGGTTGGCTGAATCCTCATACTCTGTCTCCTATGTCAGTGCATGCTCAGTGATCGCTTTCACTGTTCCAGTTTGGATGCAGAACTCAGTATTTCTTTGAGTTTCTAAAAGAACAGTTCACTCACAAAACTTTTGTCAGTCAATGTAAACCACAATTTCTTGATATCAATACCATAGACATTTTGGGCTGAAAAGTCCATTGTTTTAGTGCTGTCCTGTGCATTATAGGATGCTTATCCCTGACTTTGTACCCACTAGATGCCAACAGCAATCTTGTTGCCAGGGTGGGACAACCAAAAATGTCTCCAGACATTGCCAGATGTCCCCTAGGGGGGGCAAATCAACTCTGAGAATCATTGATATAGGTGATACCAAAGATAGGGAGGTTGGTGGAGGGTTTTCTGTTAAACAGTGCACAAAAAAGAAATACGCTTTGTTTTCCTTGCTGAACTCCCTTCTTGGTTTCTCTGCAGGCAAGTTTGAGGACTGATGTTTTGCTTAATTGATTGCAAGGTTTCTCATCTCTGACACCAGTGACATTTGGGCTACATGATTCTTTGTTTTGGCGGGTGGTCCTGTGCAATGTGGGAGGTTTAGCAGCACCGCTGGACTCAACCCAGGAGATGCCAGCACCCTTCCTCTCCCTTAAGTTGTGATAACCAAATCTGTCTCTAGACAGTGTCAAAATCAGCCCTGATGGGGAACCAGTGATGCAGATTATGTCAAGAATAGGAAGGTTGTGGGGTTTTATTCTGTGCAACCCATAAAATACCGTTTTTTCTTATTTTTCTTTTAACACATAGTGTAATAATGATTTCAGAAATAGAATATAGTGATTCGTCACTTGTACATAACACCCAGTACTCATCCCAGCAAGTGCCCTCCTTAATGCCCCTCACCCATTTAGCCCATCCCCCCACCCAACACCCCTCCAGCAACCCTCAGTTTGTTCTCTGTATTTAAGAGTCTCCTATGGTTTGCCTCCCTCCCTGTTTTTATCTTATTTTTCCTAAAAGATATCATTTAAAACCCTCTTTATTCCTCTAAAGTCCTTTCTTGGTTACTGTGCACCTGGCTTTTGTTGTTTTGTTTTGTTCATGCTCCTTTAGGGATTGTCCATCTCAGTACTAATAATGTTTGGGGCCAAAAATTTCTGTGTTGTGTGGGGCTATCCTGTAGATGGTAAGGTGTTTTCACGGTATCCCTCACCTCTACCCACCACCTGCCAGTAGCACCTTCCCACCCAAGCCCCCAGTAAAAGACCAGTGCCATCTCCACATACGGTTTAAATGTCTGCTGGAGGGAGGGCCCAAAATGCCCCTGGTTTAGGACCACCGTTCTAGCTCTGCTTACCTTTCCACATACAGCGGCTCTTCTTTTCACTTGTTTCTTTGACAAGAAATGGACATTTTCTCCTTTTCTTGCGCGTCGGTATTGAGTGATAATTTTTGTTGCTGTTACTTGAACATGAGTGAAGAAGCTCACTGTCTCAAAAGTGGTTTTGTTGTTACACTTTTTTCTAACAAGTATAGTGTTGCCCGCAAGAGGAATTCTGGCAAATAGCATATACTCTGACTTGCTGAACATTCATCATTTCTACTCTAAGTGAATGGGAGTGGGCCATTGGAGCTTTTGTCACCAGTTCTGCTCTAGACTGCTTTTGCATTAGGGTAAATCTGCACATACCACTCTGTTTCACTAAATCTGAACATATGGGCAACCTGAAGATGAGCATATTGTCTTACACACATTAACTGTGTTAAAATGAAAAGAATGTCAATACTGAATCAGGCACAACTGGGTTAATGTATCACTTTAACTCCTTTTAAACCGATTTAGTAACCTTAGGGGAGTTAGTTTCTCTGATCTTGTTCCATTCTTTGAAAATTAGAAGTAAGTTTACCTTCTGAGTGGGTTTTTTATAAAGATTATAAATTATAAGATAAAATACTGTTTTGTATATCAAACACTCAAAAATGCTAACCATCGTTAGGAATTTCTTCAAGAAATACTGAAGCCCATATTAAGAGCCTTTGAAGCCAGGATTTAGCCTCAAACACCTATACCTAGAGTAATTTACCTCTTTATTTCACTTAATTTCTGACTGACTTGTTGTGGTCACTGCTGGGGATGCTGGGGAAAAAAGATGGTTGCATTAGTTTTTTTAAATTTGCTGGGGGTTGTAAGGCTTGACTAATTCTTACGTTTTCATAAACACTGACTTTTAAAATTTAGCATCATTGGGAGGACTTCTTGGAATGTGAGAAGATTCATATTGCCTCTAAATAAAACATATGAGATAGAATTATAAATTTGGAGTTCAACTAAAATTGGTTCCTATACTGGGGTACCTGGGTGGCTCAGTTGGTTGAGTGTCAGACTCTTAATTTCGGTTTGGGTCATGATCTCAGGGCTGTGGGATCAAGCCCTGCGTCAGGCTCCATGATGAGTGTGAAGTCTTCTTGGGATTCTTTCTTCTCTCTCTCTCTCTCTCTCTCTCTCTCTCTCTCTCTCTCTTCCCCTCTCCCCTTCCCGCTCACTCACATTCTCACTCTCCCCTTCCCCCTTCCCCCCTCCCGTTCACTCGCTCTCTCCAATAAGTAAAATGAAAAAAAATTTTTAATTGGTTCCTATGGCGAAAGTGTCATTTGATTGAGTTTTTAGTGTTTTTCCCAGTATCTAAGATATTTTTTTTCACATTAATTTTTCTCATTTGTGTAAATGAAGTTTTGACCTTTTCAAGACAAATTGAAAAATAAAATATGAAAAGCAAATAAAGATAAGCTGTCAGTCACATTTCAAAAATCAATAAAAATGCAGAATATACTATTCTGGTCATTAAAAAGGGTTTCATGGTTTCAGTTTGTTACAAAAGGATGTGGTTTTCTTCCTAGATTAGAAAATAAAGTGTTAGTAAAGGCTGAGTTATACAAATTTGGTTATAATGTAGAATTTAGAGGTAAAAGGGACCCCAAAATTATTTAACATAACCATCCCAATTGATAAGTGAAGAAAGGGAAGCCTTCAGAAGGTAAGTGACCTCCACAGAAGTGTTAACCAAAGGTTAGTGATAGAGTTCGTATGAGGATCGGATTCCCGTTGAACCAGACACCATTGCTGTTGGTCTCATCTATCTGAAAAAACAGAATTGTGGAATCTTCTAGAAGACTGGGCATTTATTTTCTAATGAATTTTTTTTTTAAATTAGGGAATGACAGTGGAGATATTTTTAGGGATTGTTGTGTAACTAACCACTGGGGGAAAAAAGAATATTTTGACCAGGATAAACTTGATGAAAATTATGTTTCAGTTCAGTGCAGCTTTGTAAAGCAAGAAAAGCACCATTGTTGTCTGCTCCCAGTCTTTTAGAGAAGACACAGATGGAAGTGGCAGGCTATAAAAGAAAACTAGACTTTACCCAACACGTAACATTTAATTTTTTCCCACATAATCTCTCACTCTCATTTTTCAAACACTTTTGATTTTATTAAGGAACATAAACAACATTGAAAAGTTTATATTTAAGAACTGGGTAAATGTCCTTAAGCTGCTTATATGTTTCTAAAACTTCTTGATGTATCTTGAATGTTACAGATCTTTAACATATCTTCAATCTTCAAGTAGTGCAGTACAACTTTTCAATGTAGATATCAATAAAACTTTTTGGGTTTTGCACGAGATTTTGGTTTTTTTCCTGCGTCCTTTTTTTGCTTGTACAACTTGTATTGCTCGGCCATTGTTACAAGATCTTCGGGGACACTCTGATTTGCTTGGTTCAGAATTTTAATCACTTCAGTGGCAATCTTCGAATCATTTTGAGTCATGAGGGTAATTGACATGCCAGTCTTCCCTGCTCTTCCAGTACGCCCCACTCTGTGTACATATTCTTCGATATTGCGTGGGAAGTCGTAATTATACACATGTGTGACATCATTAACATCAAGACCTCTGGATGCTAAATCGGTAGCAATCAATATTTTCACTTTTCCTGTTTTAAAGTCCTCTAGTGCTCGTTCACGATCATGTTGTTCTCTGTCACCATGCAGTGACTGTACAGGGATACCTTGTATGCTTAAATCACTGGATAAATCATCAGCAACAAGTTTTCTGCTGACAAAGATGATCACTTTGTGTTGGGGTGACAGGCTCTCTAGGAATTCTTGGACAAGAGATCGTTTTTCTTCTTCTGTGGTAATAATTATATTTTGCTTCACTGTGTTTACAACAACTAGATCCAGAGTGCCAACATAAACAATCATGGGCTCTTTCAAATAAGATTGAGCAAGTCGACGAATGGTATCTGGCCAGGTTGCACTTGTCATAACGGTCTGGCGGTCTGGGCGCACATCTAATAAAATCTTCATTATCTGGGGTTCAAACCCGAGATCTAGCATTTTATCTGCTTCATCTAAGACTAAGTAGGTTATGCTTCGTAGGTTGACAAACTTGTTCATTTGCAGATCATTCAGTCGTCCAGGAGTTGCAATAATGATATCTATGCCTTTGTTAATGTCTCGTATTTGTTGATCTCTATTCCCACCACCATATATGCAAACACTTTTAAGACCTTTGTATGAATACTTAGAACATTCAGCTTCCACCTGAAGAGCTAATTCTCGAGTGGGTGTAAGGACCAGCATGCCAGGCCCATTCCTTTCCTCTCTTGATACTGACTGATTATTGAGATGAACAAACCCAGGCATTAAATAGGACAAGGTTTTGCCTGTTCCGGTTTGGGCAACTCCTATAAGATCTATTCCCTGTAGAATAATTGGCCAAGCTTGTGACTGAATTGGTGTTGGCTTTTGAAAACCGGCTCTTCTCATGACATTCACAAGTTCAGGATAGGGTTGGAAAGCATCCTCAAATTTACAGGTGGGATTGGGGATGGGACGCTTTTCACCATCTTTCAAGTCATCACACATTATGTCAAAATTTTCCTTTCTCCACATATCTACCTGAACTTGAGACATTGACCTTGTTGCATTGGATTCTATGTAAAAATTTTTCTTAATTGGTGGTAAATCTGCCCATTTTTTTTTCCCCCACTCTACGACTTCCGCCCTGACTTGATCCCAATCTATCAGCGGCTTAACTTGTTTACCAGTGGTATCTGCGCAAAAATCTCTTCCCACAGAGGGTTGAGGGGCAGCATTACCAACACTGGGTTCTGAAGTGTAGCTTCGTTCTTGTTTTTTAACAAGAGTTTCTATAGCCGCCTTGGCCTTTGCTTTCATATCTTTGGTACCAAAAATTTTCACCTCTCCTTCAGAATCACCTTTTATGATCTGTATTTTGGTGTTTGTCGTACTCTGGATATCTTTTATCTTTGACCCACCACGACCAATCACCACACCAATCATGTTGTTCTTTAATTGAAAGCACAGAGGTGGTTCTCGGGCGCCGCAGGCCGCCATGTAGCCGCTCCTGCCCCTGCCGCTTCCGCCCCTGTCTCTCCCTCTTCCTCTGCCTCTGCCGCCGCTGCCGCCACCGCCGCCGCCGCTGCCGCCACCGCCGCTGCCGCCACCGCCACCGCCTCCGCCACTGCCACTGCGGCCACCTCTGCCGCCGCCACCGCCACCGCCACCACCGCCACCGCTGCCACTGCCACTGCGGCCGCCGCCGCCATTGGCACCACCCCTGCTGTCCCGGCCGGCTCTGAAATCTCTTGGATTAGTTTTCTCTGGGGCCCAGGCCATTGCTGAGTAATGGTGAGATTGGTATCGGCCTCTTGCCTACCTAGAGGTAGAAGATGTGGTCCAAGGCCTCTTTCTCCTCAGGCTCTTGACCAACGGACTCTGTCGCTAGGCCTTAGCAAAACAGCCGTCACCCAGGGAACTATTGTCTGACGTGGGGGCAGGGCTTTGAAGGCACGACCAATCAGAGGACTTGATACTAGGATGTGGTAGGCGGGCACCTCTGACGCAAAATTTAAAGGCACACTGTACCGTAAGCCGTCCCTGGTGAGTTTAACCTTGATCATTTGGTTAAGTATTATTACCCAGGGTTTCCTCAGTGTACAATTGTTATTTCTAGCTTTCCATTATAGTAATAAATAATTATTATCACTCTGTTCTTTGGCAGCAAGTCATTAAGTTTAGGTGACCCTCAAAGGCCCACCTCCTGTTTAAAAGCAGTTCTTACTAACAAAGTATCTTTGTGGTAGAATTTGGAAAACACTGCTCTGGGTGAATATTGATTATCTAATGACTTTTTTTCATTTGGTTATTCACCCAGATGTATTTTTACCAGATACATTATGAGTCTTCCACACTTCTTTGTGAATTATACTAGGAATTTTAAAGCATTCCCGGTATCTTTCAGTTCATTAACTATTAAAAAGGGAAATTTTAGTTAAATGTGGCTTGTACTTAATGAGTGTACTATGTTTCTCTGTCTAGGGCTTTATCTTTATGTGGAATAATACCACATATTACAGAAGGACAGAATTCTAGAGGTGTTGGATATTTTAGGGTCATCTTATTTTACTCCTTCATTAAAGAGAAAATGAAATCCAGGCCCTGATATACTTAAGCACTTGAGTAGGAGTATTCAGCAAGTCCTTGAGAGTATAAATTCAGAACCCTTTCTTAGCTTAGACACAGGAAGTCTTACTCCTCTGCTGTGAAATGACTTGTCTCTGCCCCTGTTGTTTTATGTGGATGACAGGACAGAGTAGAAGGCATGATCATGAAATGAAAGAAAGTCATAGAGTGGGGAGAAGGGTAACTATGCACAAAAGCAATGCACTTTGGGGTGGAACTCCTTGTAGTGAATTATTGGGATAGAAGACTTTATAGCTATTAGAGGTACTGAGAGAGATTGTGCCTTCAGCATCATTATTACCATCTATGGTTGGCCTTATCAATTGGAGAAACTGGTTGTCACCTAAATTAAGGGCCACCGGTGTGATATTCTTTGCTTCAAATATCTCTGTAAACAGGTTTATCACTTATTTCTGAAACATTCCCATTAGGTACTTATCCTGTGGGTTATGGTTTGATACCTCAATAACTTGCTCTTAAAACACATACACACACACACACACACACACACACACCCCAAAGGATAAAGTTGTCAATTAGATGTATTATAGTGGAGCCCCTGGCTAAGAGTTTCTTATAGAACAGAGAGAAGCAAAGAAGGAAGTGTTGTGGTTTCTGGTAAACTATATCTGAAGGTAAAAAGAAAGGTAATGAAAGAAAAGAGAGAAGTGTGCTTAAGACAGTCATCACCATTTTGTTTAGGGTGGTCCCTTACCTTATACTTGATAGACAACAATAAGAGAGTGAAATATTATGAAATATTATAATGTTAAACTGTAAGTTCCACAGAGTTTTACTGTAAATGAGTTAATGTTGCTGTGCTGAAGCATTCTTGCAGGTGGGACTTCCTTAGAAATAATCTTGACAGTTTTTTAATTTAATCTTCTGTGATAATCTAAGGCAACCTAGACTTGTGGAATTCCAGTTAACATTGGTAATTACAATTATAGTTGATTTCACATTGGTATAGCACTTTAGAGTTTATAAATACCTGTAGAATTGGTCTACTTGTATGATAAGTATCTGGCCATTATTCTGTTCTGCAGCTGCAATATGGTATGGCAAAAGCTGTCATGATTATCGTACACATTGCTGTGTTTGCTTTGTGGACAGAACCATACTTAATACTGTAGGGTCTAAAGAAGCGGCAGCAGTGTGGAGTAGCAGTTGAGAACTCAAAACCTGAGGGGCGCCTAGGTGGCTCAGTTGGTTAAGCGGCTGACTCTTGATTTTGGCTCAGGTCATGATCTCATGGATCATGGGATTGAGCCCCGCACCGGGCTCTGTGCTAACAGCACGGAGCTTGCTTGGGATTCTCACATACGCGCATTCTCTCTCTGCCCCTACCCCACTCATTCTCTCTCTCAAAATAAATAAACATTTTTTTTTAAAAAGAACACAAGAGCCCAAATATCTGGGTTCTGCTCTCAATTCTATCCCATATTAGCTGTGAGTCCTTGAGCAAGTTCTAAGCTACTTAAGCCTTGGCTCTGCTCTCTGGGGAATGACACGGTAATACTTATCTCATGTATGCAGACACACACAGTTACATTCCTTGTTCATAGTAGGAAGTCTCCAAATCTCAATAATCCAAGTCACAGAAACAGTAGGTGTGTACAGACAATTATGGAAGTTCCCAATTGCCTGTCCAAGAATTTCTCTGGTAGAATTTCCTCTCTCCACATCAAAATGAAGAAAATAAAGGTAATAAAAATGTGTTCATAAATCTAAATTAATTCAATTTAAACTTTTTTATTCTAACTTTTTCCCCTCCTTTTTTGGTAAAATATCCTTTAAAAAGTGAAATGAGGATAACAGATGATTTTTAAAGATCTCTACTGTGGCACAAAAATAAGTAAAACTAATGCCAGTAACAAGATTTAGTTTTAAAATATTAACTTGTATGTGAAACCCAAGAAATTCTAAGCCCTCATCTAGTACAATAGCAAGTAAACACAATTAGGATGCTATTAGGTATTACTCGTGATGGCAGGCCAAAAGGGCTGGAGGGAAGTCTGGGAGGCTGGAGAGTTGAGGCACAGCTCTCTAAGGGATGGAGGTTTGTTCTTCGACCAGGAGGTATGAAATGAGAGATAGGAGGATATTAAAGTTTTAGGGGAGGTAACCAGTGTGGCCTTGGGGAAGGGATGAGGGCAGCCTGGATGACTAGGACAGAAGACTTAGGGTAAGCAGGAAGGGGAAATGGAGAAAAATAGTTTGAGTCAGAGGAGAGGAAAGGGCGAACTTTCAGGAACTGAAAAGACAGTCAAAGACATTTCAAATTAATACGGTAAAAACAGGGAGGAGGAGTGAATCTAGAGTGAAGAAGTTCTCTGACACTGTCAGTATTCATTAAGGAAGCAGGGCCATATGGGGAAAGCAGGATACAATGAAGTGAAGAACGGGGGCTGTGGTTGTGGTATTTTAAGTATATTGAACTGAAAGACTTGAACAGAGGGTGGCAGTTCTAATTCAAGAAAGGAACAGCTGTAAGGAGAAGGGGCCCAAGTAGCAACTAATAATTTTTAGTCCTACTATATGCCAAACATGTAAAATGCATTGTTGCATTTTAATCATCACAGCGGCTCCATAACATGCGTGTTCCTCCTTTTTCATGTGAAAACACTAAACTCCTAATTGTCACATAATATATCCAAGTTCATGCAGTGGTATGATAAATAACTTAGATAAATTTAGACACAGATCGGATTGGCTTCAAGGCCTTTCTGCCTCCACTACACTCCCATTTGTAGGGGAAAACACGCTTGATTTGGTACCTGATTGTAGAGATAGAATAAAAAGTGTGTTTCTTCAAAGACGACGCAAGCTGACAGGTTGGGGACTCCTTGAAGCAAAGAACCTTGGAGCTCTTTAGCAGGGAAGATGGAGGGGAAGCCATTTATAGGGCAAGAAGGGGAGTTTGGTTTCAGACATGTGTAGTTTGTGTTAGTTTGGGGAAATGCAAGTGGGTATGCGAAGGAGGACTGGAGATTTGGGACTCTAGTTCAGATAAGAAAACAGGAGGACAGATAGGAGAATAATCAGCATAGAAGTATAGTTGAAACTGAGAGAATAAATATTCTTCCCAAGAAATAGAGTCTAATGGAAAATAGGTTTGAGAATATCTTCAGGAATCAGAGCAGCTGTATGGTTAGATAATGAGAAGGTGGGGACAGGAAACCAAGTGAAGAAGGAAGAAAAAAAATCAAGAAAATAAAAAAGCATTATAATAGGAAATAAGGCAAGAGAACATGTTGAGAAGACCTACTAAACAATGTAAAATATTTCATGAAGGACAGGGAGTAAATAAACTACTGAAGTTGGGAGAAGGAAATTAGCAATGACTTTCAAGGTCTTTTTTTGGCATATTGGGGAAACACATATTGCTGGGGAAGCACTTGGGGAGAAAGATAATTGGACCACTGGGGCACCCTGCAGTGCTGGGGAGAGCACCTTCCCTCTTGTACCAAAAGCTGTAAGGCACTGTCTTAATTTTTAACCAAGGCTTCTAGGAAAGTAAGATTTCCTGGGCAAGTTCCTGAGACTGTTCTGTCAAGGGTCCAGTGGATTTTCAGTAAGATTACCTGTTCTGAATATTGGAAGGAAATGAACTTCATTGGTCTTTCAAAATATGTGGAAAGGTAGGATGAGGGAGAGAATCACAAGGAGACAAGAACCATTTGTTAGCAGTTTCCAAAAGGGAAAGTCTTTCTAAAAGGAGGAATAGGGAGTTCTGGGAGTTCTTTCAAGGAGACTACAGTGCTATTTTTAGCTACCCATTAAACCTTTCTCTCTCAAATTTAGTTTCTTCTCCACGGAGTGGGGGGATGCATTCTTTGGGTATATGAAGAAGTGAGGCTATTGAGGTAATTAAATCTCCTTTCAGCACAAACAGTTAAAAAAAAAAAAAAAGAAAGAAAGAAAGAAAAATACTCTAAGCTGACTAGCACCTGCGGTAAGCACCGCTGGAGAAATCCTTGCTTACCAACTACTTCCTGTGGAAATTTTAACATAGTGGCATGAGTTTTAAAAATAATAACCTTCAAGTTATCCCTTGGCTCTATTTTGAGTCATTTGAAGGGCTTTCTAAGACTATTTCATTTCTGATAGCTATCATGTTAGGTAAGCAGAGAGAACAACGGTTATCTACATCATTCGCTTTATATACAGAAACCAAACAACAATCCTTAGAATCGTGGGCTTCTAGAGGTGGGAAGGACTTGGAAAAGCATCATCTACAGCAGCTGTGTCCAGTGGGCACATGATGTGAGTCACACATACAATTTTAAATTTTCTAGTGCCCTCCTTAAAAAAAAGGGGGAGGGGGGAGCCTGGCTGGCTCAGTTGGTTAAGTGTCCAATTCTCGATTTCAGCTTAGGTCATGATCTCACAGTTGGTAGGATCAGGCCCTGCATTAGACTCTGTGGTGACACCTGTGAGCCTGGTTGGAATCCCTCTCTCTGACCTTTCCCCTCTCTCTTTCCCCCTCCCACCGCCTCCCCTTCCTCTCTCCCTCCCTCCCTCTCCTTGTTTGTCTCTCTGTCTCTCTCTCTGACTCTCTCTCTCTCTCTCTCAAAATAGATAAACTTTAAAAAAAAAGTAAAAGGGGGAGACTTCTGATTCTGGACAAGATGGTGTAGTCACATTTCTTGCTATTCCTTCTGTTTATTTATTTTATATCTAAAACAGGAAGACTCTAAAATCTGGAGAGAATAAGACAGACCAGCTAAGGATTTTGGAACTTTAGGGATGAAAAAATGCTGAGTTCCCTTGGTTTTTGTTGTTGTTCTTGTTTTTATTTTTTTTTGCTTTTTGGCCTCCCTTATATCTTAGATTTGGGGCTGGAGAAGCCTGCAACTCAGAAACACCCACAGGCATAGCCAAAAAATAAGTCCCAAGGAAAACTTGTTGTTTCAAGCCAAAGGACCAAGAAAGGTGTAGCTTAGCAAGAAGGAATGCTTTTTGATAATAACTTCCCTGCTCATTTATTGTGGAAGACCAAAAACACAGTGCATCTCCCCTGTCGCCATCACGAAAGGCTAAGTGCGGACCCTAGATTTCTATCCACATTCATTGGTAGTGAGATGCTCCTACCTCTCCACTGCGGTGATGTCCAAAGATTGTATATTCAGCACTGCCCAGAGGTGATGGGATGCCCTCTCTCCATCCTTCTCCCCCATTATGTCAGTAGAAACCACATAGGGAAACTGGGGTTCTGTCTTCACCTAGAAGTAATAATGAAGCATACCTTACTTTTTCACAGTGTCTGTGAAATCTTAATAGGGAGCCTGGACTTCAATCTTGGCCTGGCAGTAAGGAGGCAGGGCCCAACTTCCCACACCAGTACGGTGTCAGTGGAGGCTTGCAAAATTAGAGATTTAAATAATATCTAAAGTCTCATAAAACACAAAACGTCTAAAATAGAACTGAAAATCACCCATCACATAAAGAATTAGGATGAATGAGGACAAAAACATGAGTAGATGCGAACATTGAGAAGAAAGAGGCATTGGAATTACCCGAAAAGGATTTAACGGCAGCCATCATTGGAAAAAGTTTTTTAAAAAGCTTCAGTGAGCACTTAGCAACATACTTGAAACAAAGGAGGAAAGAAGTCTTAGCCAAAAGTAGAAGATACAAAGAAGAACCAAGTAGAAATTTTAGAGCTGAAAAATATAGTAATCAAAATAAACTCCCTTTATGGGCTCAATGAAAGGATGGAAATGAACGAGGACTTTAACAACAGGGAGTAAAAGGACTGAAAAAAATTAACAGGGCCTCGAGCCTGTGGACAATAATGTAAACTCTGATATTCATTAGAATTGCAGAAGATGAGAAAGAACATGGTATGAACAAACATTCAGCAGAATAAGGACTGAAAATTTCCCGATTTTCTGAAAAGCAAAAACCAACAAATTCAAGAATATTAATAAACCCCAAACACAATAAACCCAAGGAAATCCATCCCAATATGCAGCATAATCAAATTTATGTAATCTAAAGACAATGAAAAGTTCTTGAAAGCAAATGGAAATAATGCATTACCTATAGGGGGGAATACCTGTTCAAATCATACTGGATTTGTCATGAGAAACCACGGAGCCCAGAAGGAGGTGGCATAATATTTTTTCAAATGCTGAAAGACAAGAACAATCAATCCAGAATTCCATATGCAGAGGGGTGCCTGGTTGGCTCAGTCAGCTAAGTGTCTGACTTTTGATTTTGGGTCAGGTCATCATCTCATGGTCATGAGATTGAGCCCTGTGTCATGTTGGGCTCTGTGATAGGTGTGGAGCTTGCTTAAGATTCCCTCTCTCTCCCTCTCTCTCTCTCTCTCTCTCTCTCTCTGCCTCTCCCTCTCCCTCTATTGCTTGTGCTTTCTCTCTCTCTAAAAAAAATTTAAGAAATTTCGTATGCAGATAAAATAACTTTAGAAATGAAGATAAAGGGTGCCTGGGTAACTCAGTTCCTTAAGCGGCTGCCTCTTGATTTTGGCTCAGGTCATGGTCTCAGGGTTTCTGAATTCGAGCCCCACATCAGGTTCCACATTGACAGGGTAGAGACTGCTTAGGATTCCGCCCCCCCCCCCCCGCTTTTGCGCTCTCTCTCTCTCTCTCTCTCTCTCCCTCTCTCCCTCTCTCTCTCTCCAAGAAAAAAAATGAAGATAAGATCAAGCTGTTCTCAAATGAAGGATAATTAAGAATTTGTTGCCAGCAGGCCTAACCTAAAATGATGGCTGACACACCTTCTCTAAATGTAAAGGGAATGATAGAAGAAAGAAAGGAAATAATAATTAGTCAAAAAAAATGGGTAAGTACAGTAGAGTATCCTCTTTTTGAATTTTATAAATTACATTTGACAACTGAAGCAAAACTATAACAGTGCCTGATAGCTTTTTGAAGTTTATTTATTCATTTTGAGAGAGAGAAGGCAAGTGAGCAAGGGGGCAGAAAGAGAAAGAGAGAGAGAATCCCAAGCGGGCTCTGCACTGACAGTGCAGAGCCCTATGCAGGGCTCAAACTCTGGAAATATGAGGTCATGACCTGAGCTGAAACCAAGAGTCGTTACGCTTAACTGACTGAGCCCCCCAGGTGCCTCACCCCCACCCCTTAAAATGGATTAGGGGAGATAGTTAAAACAAGTATATTCCAGTTGGGGAGAATAAAGGGACATAAAAAGAGAAAGGGTTTCTACACCCAACGCAGAGCTCCAACTCACAACACTGAGATCAGGAGTCGCATGCTCCACCGACTGAGCCAACCAGACACGCCTCGAAAGGGTTTTTATACTCCACCATACTGTAAAATAACGACAGCATAGACTAGGATCAGTTATGGATATAAAATGCAGCACCTGGAGGAACCACGAAAAAGCCATACAGATACATATACTCAGAAACAATACAGGTACGGGCGCCTGGGTGGCTCAGTCGGTTGAGTGTTTGACTCTTGATTTTGGCTCAGGTTATGATCCCAGGATCATGGGATCGAGCCCCACATTGGGCTTTGTACTGAGTGAGGAGCCTGCTTGGGATTCTCTCTCTGTCCCTCTGCCCTTCTCCCCTACTCACGCTTTCTCTCTCAAGTAAAAAAAAAAAAAAATGAAAAAAAAAAGCAATACAAATTAAAATGGAATTCTAAGAAATTGGCAGCTAAGCCACAGGAAAAGCACACATGAAAACATGCTCAAAATTATTAGTCATAAGGGTAATGGTAATCAAATTCACAATGGGATACAACTATACCAACTAGAATGGCTTTAATAAAAAACACAGAAATAAGGTAGTGAGGATGTGAGGAAGAGATTTGAACCCCCAGACACTGTTAGTAGAAATGTAAAATAGTGCAGTCACTTTGGAAAACATTTCAGTGGTTTATCAAAATGTCACATGTAAAGTTAGCACAAAAATAAGTAAATAAACTTTATGACCCAGCAATTCCTCTCTTTGGTATCTCACCAAGAAAAGTACAGACCTGTTCACACAAAAACATGTACATGGATGTAAATAGCAGCATTATTTACAGTAGTCAAAAAGTAAAAAATAACCCAAATGTCCATCAACTGATGAACGGATAAACAAAATGCATTGTACACATACAATGGAATACTGGTCACACTAAAAAGGGAATGTGATGTTAGTAAACGCTAGTGTAGATGATCCTTGAAAACATTATGTGAAGTGAGAGAAGCCAGTCACAAAAGACTGCTTTTCTTCTTATTCCATGTACATGTTATGTCCAAAGTAGGCAAATAGAGAAACTAGATGAGTGGTTTCCTAGGGCTGAGGATGGATGTGGGAGGTGAGGTGGACTTGAAAGTGAGGCAGGAAGGGTAATGAATAGTGACTGTTACAGAGTCTGGTTTTGGGTGATGAAATGTTCTAAAATGAATTCATGGTGACTGTTTCAAAACCCTGTAAATATAAAAAAAAAACAACAAACATTGTTCCAAGTGCATGAATTTTATGGTATGTGAACTATGTCAATAAATTGTTACAATTAATAATATATATGGAACTGTATGAATGATAGGTTTCTAAGTACATTGTCCCCTTTCCTATATGTGAATGAAGTTCACCCTCTAATTTTTCCCTCTGAAAGGAATACAGTTGACAAATGAGAAAACTGAGGCAGAAATCATTTGTTATTTTCCAAGGTCACACAGCTAACTGCTGAGCTCCACAAAGCAAACCCAAACTGATTTCCTGACCACACACAAGGGTGATTAGCAAGAGGCTGGGGAGAGATGGGTAAGGCGAGAGAAGGAAAGCAGTTCTAATAAACATATTCAGCTATGATCATCTGGGAGAAAAAAGGCAATCGTATGACAAGTTTTTATTGCCTTCCTCAGGGGCTTCGGGACTACTTGGAGTTGATAAAGCCATTCAGAGTAAGGATTTGGGACAAGGGCTTACACTCGATTCTTTGCAGCGCACATTACTACTGAGAGATACAGCAGGTGACTTAAGTCGTCAGGAAGAATCATTGTAGGGGAAAAGAAACACAAATGACAATGTTAACAACTGCCGAAGCTTTTTTTGGGAGTTTATTGATATTCCTAAATGATAGGAGTAGAAAATTGATGGATGAAAAGGCAGCAGCCTTTAAAGCTGGATTAATTTGGCATGTTGTTTTTCTGTCAGTCTTATTATAGAAATTGACAGGAAAAAAGATGCATTTGATGCCATTTACTCTTTTCAACATGGCCATTACTTCAGAAATATTCTCACTTTTGATTTTTCAATTTTTGCTCAAATGATGTTTGGTATAGTTTTGCTCTCATTATGGAGTCTGTCTCAATTTGCTGAAGAAGATTGCAACCCCAGTGAAGTATGGCAGAAAATTAATTAATCTTTGTGGCTATTTAAAGATCATTCAGGGAGAACATCAAGTGGTATTTTCTAGACTGTCTGACTTTGATCTGAATATTCTCTTCTTGCACTGACACACGTTTTGTGGCTGGCAGCCAGGAGTTAAAACCCCCAAACTTTTGAGGTTTGCATGTCTTAGCTCAGACAGCCTGGGGTCCTCAAGGGTGGGCCAGTGGGGAGAGAAAACAGGAGAGGTGAGGGAAACTAGCTTGCCTCACATGAGGATGACCCCAAAAGACAGCCAGCCTTTCCAGTATGGAGCATCCAAAAAGCATGTTCATCTTAGACCACGTCCAGTTACATGCTGGATACAGGTGTTCTAATAGTACATGTAGCTGCACTTCCCACAGCCAGCCCTAGAAGATGTCTGGTGTAAGAGGCCACTGTGGTTCCAGTCACCTTGCCAGTCACAGAGCCTTTGGGATCATTCTGTGCTCCGGAACAAACAATTAGTGAGGTGCCGGGACAGCACACAAGGAGGCTATGGCTCAGCGTGGGATTTTGCCCTCAGTGGAGCCATGGCAGTGTTGGGCAGAAGGAAACATGATGAAAGCTCGTTGTGGAGACTGTTCCAACAAGGAGTGGGCCTTGTGTGAAGCAGAGCCCATGTGGTCCACTTGATTTTATGTCAGTGACTGCAAAGCTGATTCTAGCCCGATGGGAAAGTGGGCCAAGGTTGCCGACAGGATTCGTGCCATGATCAGGCTTTGTGGAGGAGCCATGTTTGCTGAGTCCCAGTAGAAGCATCCCAGAAATAGGGGCGTACGCCCCCTCGCAGATCGCGTCCACAATCATCATTGTTATGTAAGCAGTTACAGGTGGTGGGATGTAGTAGGGTGTAGTGATTGTGAGCAGAGACTGTATCATGTAGATCGAAATTTGAGTTTCACATCTTCTACTTACTATTTGTATGACATTGGGTAAGTTACTTAACTGCTCTGTACCTCAGTTTCCTCTGTTGTAGAGTGAAGTTAAATGACACTTACCTCCTAGAGTGGTTGTGCGGATAAAATGAGACAATTCACTTTAAGCGCACATCTCATGAGGAAGATGGAATGTTTTCAGTTAAAACAGTTCATCATGGTGCATTTCAATAGAATGCCTCGCTACTCAGTATGGTCTGCAAACCAACAGCATCACCTGGGAACTTGGTAAAAGAAGAAGAGTCTTGGGCTCCATACTAGTCCTCCTGAATCAGAATCTGCATTTTCATTAGGTCCACAATAAAAATCCTGTGTACATTAAGTTTTGAGAAGACCTGTATAATGGTTTACCTTAAGATGGGGATCTTGCTTTCACCACTTCTTAACTGTATGAACTTATTAAATTAGTTAACTTCTCCGAGTATATTTCTGCATCTGTAAAAAGAGAATAATTGGTGTGTTATGATAGGAAGAGTATATGAGATAGCATATCAGGGTACTTAACAGTACTCTAACAGTGTATAGGCTGCACAGTCTGTGATTGCTAGGAAATAATAATGTCAAGTATTTTCAGGGCTTTGGATGTGGTCAGCTATTGCTAGGCCTTTGGCTTTATAAGTCCTTCACCATGAGCATAAAATAGCAACAAGGCTTTAGTGAACTAAGCTAAAGTAATTTCTCCTCCACCCCCAGCTTTACTAATGTATAATTGACCAAATTGTACATATTTATGGTATTCAGTGTGATGATTTGATAAACGTATATCTTGTGAAATGATTACCACAATCAAGTTAATTAGCATATCCATCACCTCACATAGTTAATGTATACTCCAAAGTGACTACAAATAGATGGCAGGCTTTTTCTATAAAGGGAAGATGGTGGTAACTTTAGGCTCTGTAGGCCACTCAGTCTCTGTTGGGACTACTCAGCTCTACCCTTTTAGTGAGAAAGCAGATATAGACAAGTAAGCGAATGGGCTATGTTCCAAAAAAATGCACAAAACAGATGGCATGGTAGATCAGATTGTAAGGAAACAAAAGGGAAATGTAAGGCATATCTTGGAGTTCATTCCCAGCCCTTTCCTCAAAGTCTTTGGGGGGACCTAGGAAGGAAGCAGAGATGATCATATCATTGGGTGTCTGTTGGAGCTGAGAAGTGTGGGGTGAGAAAGAGGGTATTTCTTTTGAATGAGATGAGTATTGCTTCTCATTTACCACCAAGGTTATGCTTGAGAATGGGTCCGTTCTGGGGGCATTGTGTCCTTGTTCAGTGTTGGCCAATGCCTAGAGCCTTCCTAGCCCTAGTCCACTCTGGTAAAAACTTGCCAGAGAGTCACAGCATATTCCCCAGAGACAGTCTTAAACAACATGGTTCATACATGCATGATTTTTCCATGGCCACATGTGAAGATCCCAGCAACTCCAAACACAAGTCTTTGGTTTAAAGGGGAATTAAGCAACGGGGTGTATTGACATAAACTGTGTGTTTCTTGTGCGCAGGCTCGCCGGGGCCTCTTACCTTGGGCAAGGAAGGATAGGGGCATAAGCAGAGACCTGAGAGCGCTAGGAGGATTGACCCAACTGTAGAATCAGTGTGTTAGGCTTTAATACATTTATGTTAAGAGTTGGACTGCCCTTGTCTCCAGAGGATTCAGGCACTGGATGGGGTCTTGGCAGTGAGAATCTCTGGGTTGTAATTTTCTGTCCAGGGAAGTTGCTTGAGATTGAGGCGGAGCCTGAGCAAGTGGAAAGACCAGACTCCAGCTCTTCAGGAAAGGAATCTGGCAAGGGATTTGGTGCCCCAGGCCAAGGTGGAGTGAACTCAGTACTGGAGCTGAAGCCCAGGAATTAGGGAGTGGGGGTACTCATTGGGAGCCAGGGGAGGGCTGCAGCTCCAGGAGGCTCCTAGTGCCGCCATCAGGAATGTTCTCATGGATGGCAGCTTGTAAGCTTCTTAGGTCCCCTGTGGGGCCCAGGAGTATCAAGTAGGGACTGGCTAGCCCAAAGTCCCAGATTCATACAGATACTCTTGAGTTTTCTTTCGTACATGCCCAGATGCTACAAGTTACTGTACATATTTTAAGGCTTGTGACTTTGTCTCCTTGTTCAAAGATAGCTGAGGATGTTGTTTTGTGAGGAAAAAGGGGAATTTACCCACGTGAGTGCTCAGTGGGCTTTTGCAGTAGTCTGATGGTTGCGAGGGTTTCCGAAAACCTGTTGCATCGTGAAAGCTGGTTACTCTTGGGACTGTGTCTCAGTCGCAGTTCAGTGAGGAGGCAGAAACCTCTTAAGTGGTTTTAACAGGAAAAATGTGTACCTAGGTGTAAAGAATTGTTAACAAGGTATAACGTTGTTCACAAGACGTTAAACAGGGAAGAAGAAAACACTGAGGAATCAGAGGAGAAACTACAGGAACCAACATCCACGTGTGGGGCTAGGGAAACTAAAAGAGACTGGGATTCTTAAAACTTGATCTTAACACTTAGCAGTGGAGAGGAGGGTGTCCCTGGAGTTCAATCCAGGTCTGTGAGAATGGCTGCTCCCAGTGCTGCTGGGGGGAGAGTGCTGAAGCCGGTTGTACAAGGGTCGAAAGACCTGCAAACTGCCCTGAGCTGTTGTCACAGGAGGGCATTGCCACTGCAGTGGAGGAGTGTTGGAGAAATCCTCACAGGAAGCAGACAGGAAGGAGCAAGTCCCGCCTCCTCCCTCCAGCCCTGCAGTCCCCTCTGGAGCTAATCAGGTTCCAGCCAGCAAAGCAGAAATGTGCATTGCAGAGTCCCAGCCCCCACATCTCAGACCAGCCAGGGAAGAGCAGAGAGGTTAGCAGCTCAGGGAGAATGAATGAATAACCCAGAGTGTTTCTGTGCTCTTCTGGGACAAGCTCTTCGGGTTTGCTGGGCCTGTGTGTCTGCTGAGACGAGAAATGACTTAGGAGAACCTTCCCAATTTCTCTGTCATTCTTTCTTCCCAGCACCCCTACAATGATCCACAGAGAAATCCCATGGTGGATGCTCAGTAAGCTGTGAATTAAGTGGCTGACAAGATGAAGCAAGGGCTCTAGAATTCTGTATTCTCGGAGATGAGAAAGAATGCAAGGACAGGATTTTCTGCCTTTATTTTTTTTTCCCCCTGCAAAATAAAATTCATACTGCTCTGGCCTGCACGTGGTCTGGTAGGAAATAAGTAGCCAGCAGGTTTCAGTGCAGCCAGAGCCAATGTTTGATTTCGTGACAGGAAAATTAAGGGCAGTGATATCTGCTGAGGAGTTCTTTGGAATAGCCCAGATGCTAGCACGTGTCCTATCTTTTTCAGATATTCAAGGCAGCCAGAGTGGGAACTCCATCTCATATACTACTGCTCAGAGAGAGGAACCATTCTGAGATTATCATGAGGCTATTTGCAGGTAAGCCGTTGAAAGAGAGTACCTGCTTACAGCACAGAACTGAACTGGAGCTAATTGGGAATGGCAAGAGCTAGACAATGTGAGACCACTGATGATGGACTGAGTTTTGTAGAGTTGTTTAATTATCCCTGTTACGACAGTGAGGCCATTCCAAATGCTGTGTAGATAAGCAGAGGACATATGAGTAGAGTAATGAATCATAGATCCAAGCAGTAAGACAAGAAGAGAACCAAGATAGCAATGACTGAGGTTTTCACCTTTCCTTTTTGAGGAGCAGTTAGAGTCGATGCCAGATTTATCACGTGTCTTATTTATTATTAGTGTGTATCTGTTTGATTACATAAGTTGTTTTATAAATCAGACACTATTAATTGCACGGTCCATTATCGTTGACCTCATCCTGTGCTTTTCAGCACATCTCGTTGATCCATTGAAAAGCGAGCCTGCAAATTCAGAAAAATGACTTTCAGTCCCAGACTGTGTGTGGAATAAATCTAGATCTATGTGTCTCCTATGCTGTAATTACAACTCTTCTTAATACACGCTGACGTCCTCGATTCTAGTTGGCTCTGCATCATGGTTTTTCTGACCACTTGTGATTGATGATCACTTCTGGCTTTATTACCTGACTGACCCTCGTCAGACAGCAGCTGTCTTGATTGTACCCTCTGACCTACAACAAGATGTAAGAAGCACGTGGCTATCCCAGTGGACCCCTGCCCCAATTGAGATCAGAAGAGTGGCATCAGGCACTTCTTAAAATCATTCCTCTGTAATCTCGATATAAGCTAACTAAAGTAAGAGTAGCTCCATGCCTTGTTCGGGCACCACTGACCGTTGAGGTTAAGTTCTAATGCCTTGAATGATTAAACCAAGTAATAATTGCCCCTCCCCCCACGGAATGGTATCTAAACTACATATATTCAATATTCATATCACGCTACATTGTATCGGTGGTAGGCACAGTTGCAGGCGAAGCGGAGGAAAAGCAAAAGCCTCTAATTCTTCAGGTGTTAGGGAATCCCGATTCAGCTTCTGTTTCTGTGTTCTGCTAAAGCTTCGGGGCCTTTTTTCAGAACCGCACAAGAAAATTCCTGCGGGAATTGTAAAGAGCGTAACTGATGTCACAAATGGGAGATGAAATCTCCAAGGGAAGCAGAAATATATAGGCTGGTATAATAATTGCAAGTTCGGTCTGCACTGGGAAGTGTCATTCCCAAAATGAAAAACAAAAGGTTACACACCATCAATTGGTTGGCTGGATGGTTCAGATTGCCTGAAGAGGTTAGGAATTACTGGTTTAGACCATGTCCGTGGGAGAAAAATGGAGACTATAGAAGGGTAGAGAGAGATAATAAACATTTTTTTGTTTGATAACACGGTGCTGCAGAGAAAAAGTTTTAGACAGAAATAGGGGGAGAAAGATGTCCAGAAGGGTATAATTTTCTCTGCGTATTTGCCTGCTTCTCGACAACATTGGCTAATAGGTAGCAATGGGAACTAAAGCAGAGTAGGTTTCTGAGATACGCTGGGTGAGCAGAGCTCCTTCACAAAGCATCGTGACCAACTAACTGCTTGAAGCCTCGAGGGCCAGACTGGTAAGGATTAGGAGACGGTACGAATCCGTGTTGGAGATACAAGTGGGGACCAAGTCAGGTTTTCCTTCCTTTATAGAGGGACACAAGTAAAAGGATGAAGATTTTGGCATTTTTAGCTACATTATACACCCCAGCGTAGGATGAGGTTAAGTCTCACTCACTTGTCTTATATAGAAAGGCAGCATGCTTTGCCCCTGAAATTTCAGGATGAATTGTTCACATCAGTGACTCATTCACTTAAAAATATTATGTCGACTATGTGCTTAGGCTTGTGCTAGAGCAAGTAATTCTCTTTGAGGAGAACTTTTCTTCTATAAATCCTGGGGCTGTGGCTTATTTGCCATTTTGTAGTTGTCATTACCTCTGAAGCTGAGTACGTTGCCCAAGACCTTTGCAGTTCTTAGTTCACATTTTCCTAATTGGATGAACCATTTGAGGATCATACATACCTATTACTTTGACTTTATGAACTGAGCACATTTGGCATAGAAGTGAGTCTTACTTGCCTGGTGGGGAATATATCTAGGTACTAGATCATACTACCAAAAACAGTCGGATATCTGCTGATTTCATCTTGGTGCCCACATTGGTCAGTTGGTCATGGCTGCATACAGAGTAGAACCAAGAAAGATTAATTGCTAGGGCCCTGATTGGTTTGTGGTGTCTGTCACATGGTGGTGAAGGGAGACAGCACAATGACACCTCTGTCCTAAAAGAAAGCATCTAACTGAACAGTTTGAGAAAAGCTTGGCTGTCGAAGGGTTATATTGCATTAACTTGATAAGCCTTCTTCCAACCACCCTGCTGTGGTGGCCTCTGGATATTATGGGCCACGAAGGAGCCGTCAGTGTTTTGAACATGAAAATAGATACACTATTCATTGAATGACCCTACTTGATGCTGTAATGGCCCAATAATTTTTAACCATGTTGCAAAGGAGCCAGTCAAAATGTAATGATCAAGATATTTTAAAGGAACCAAAAAATGTGATGCTCTAGGAATAAGTTTGTACATGACAGAGGTCAAACTACAAAATGCCTCGTGAGGATTTAATATTTTCAAAGGTTTGTGTTTTTTTGAGACTCATGTATAATATGTATTGCGAATCAGATTCTTTGATCAAGAGAATCCATCCCTGGTTCAAGATAATCTTATTTTAAGAAGTGATGTAAATGCTGAAAGCTTCTATATATTCACATTAGGAAATACAGTCATTTCGTGGCTTCTTTATTCCCTGTGGGGCCAGGTGGATGCTACTCCATCTTCCTTTCAGCACTGAGCCTCTCTGTAGAATCCTCTCCCTTGCTTGTCACATCATTTTAGCTTAGAGGCTGGAGGAAAGAACGATGGAAACCGTTTTTAGCATGACTCCTCCTAGTTCTCCCATTTCCGGTAATAGCAACTCCACTCACCGTTGCTTCCCTTCAGAAGGTTCTTCCTAAAGATACCTCCATGAATGAAATAGAGGCATTAGTGGGTGCAAAGGCCCTGAGGCAACAGTGTACCTGGCTGGTTACAATAGGAGGCCGTTGTGACTGAAGTGAAGTGAGCTACTGGGAGAGAGGTAGGAGGTGGAGTAGCAAGGTAGCTAGAGACCAGGGCCAGTGCCAGGTACTAGGGGCGGTATTCCCAATTCTTATCTAAAACAGTGTCCCCAGCCTCTGTCACTTGCTAACTCCCTCACCGCCTTTACTTTCCTTTAGCCCTGGTACTATCTGGCACATTCTCTGTTTATTATTTGCTTGCATATTTCTTCACACCTGAATGTAAGCTCCATGAAAATAGGCACTTTGACTCTTTTTAAAATCATGTATGTATTCCCTAAACTCAGACCAGTGGCAGGCCATGGTAAGCAAGCCACACATATTTGTAAAGCATGGATTGCATGTTGATCTCGAAGGTCTGACAGGGTCTCAAGATGATAACCTCTTGCTACATGACAAACTCATCCCAAATCTTAGTGACTTAGAACAGCTACCATCTGCCAAGCACTTGATCTGGTCTGGGTCAGGCTCAGCCTCTCTTGGGCCTTGGTCATGTCTGACATGTTTGCCAGTTTGGTGATGGGGGACAAGTGGGAAGGGACCTGGGTTTGGTATTGCTCTTCATGCTGCAAGCTTCTGGCCAAGACTCCAAGAATCAGCCCAGGTTCTAGTGACGGAGAACTAGATTCCAGCCCTCGATGGGTGAGGTAACAAAGACCCATTGACTGCAAGAGTGGGGAGGATTTGGGACCATCTTTGCATTCCACCACAGCCTTTCGTTCTTCCCAGTCTCGCTGGATAATCTCTTTGAGCCACGTGCCTGTTTCGAGAGCAGCCAGCCCACTGTTTTCTCCATCTGAGTATTATCTAGCGCAAACTTTTTATACTGTTCTCTGGGAGTTTATATCTCTCCATAAAACTGCTGGATATCGCCAATAGCTCTGATATTGTTTTACTCTGCTTTTTATGGAGATTAACTTCGAAACATGTAAGATATTTTAGATTCAGATAACTAACTTCTAGGTGACTCTGGCATGCATTTTCCTTCATAATTTTCATGGTTGGAATGAACTAATGCTATTTCCGTCTACTGCAGAAGCATTTCATCACTGTGGCATTTTTAAGCCAACACCTGGTGTATATGGCGTACAGTTTAGTCACACTCTGTTTCTCTTTTCAATAGGTTTTCCCCTTGCCATTTGGAAAGTCATTTTCACTTCAGTGTTGGCCAACTCTGTTTCCTATGGTACAGTGTGTCCTGTGCCGTATTTATAGAAACAGTTTCCCTCACATAGTTACATGCTAAAGCACTCACACTAGAACATACTAAAATATACATAGAAGCAAACTTTTTCTGTAGCATATGTCATTTGTGTCCCTCACCACTTTGTGTAACTTGCCAGCAAACACATTTCTTGGTCCGGGGGTTCTCCCGGGCCTCCAGAGTCTTATTGCTCACCTGGAGGAGGTCATAAAAAGTGTCATGGAATTACTCACTCCCCACTTCTAGCCCTCAGTGAGTGAAGGAAGCTGGTGTATTAAAACCCTATCTCCGTCACTCCTGGGTTAGGGGTGATAATTCCAAGTTGCCCATCCTATACTGACTTCCTGATTTTTCCCAAGGTCTCAAGTTCCAGTTTCTTAGAGTGTAAACCTGCTCATTCATGTACTCTTTTTTGGATACCTTCCCTTCCCCACTCATTTCTGTGTTCCTCCCACATATACTACCTACCTACCTTCAAATCCTTAGCTCACGTTCTGCTTTGGGGAAACCCCAACTAAAACATACCCACATGTCTTTCTAACTTGTACAGTAGTATTTCCTTAGTTCTAAACATGCCTTAACTTATTAAATCACATTTTCTTTTTGATGCTCCTGGGAACCCAAGTCATAAAAAGGTCAGATTCTGTCAGATAAGTTGCTGCTTCTCTGACACCTCCTACCTTGCCTCCAAGTACAGTGTATTTGAGGAGGGAGGAGGGGGCGAGGAGGTGTGAGTAAACGTGTATTTGCATGTGTGTGTATGTGTGTTTGTGTTCAAGGGGATGGGAATGGATGAATACATATCTCTGTTTACATGTGTCATGTGTCAATAACATGTGAAGGGGAAATGATAGGGAAGTCATATTTTTAAAGGATTTTAAAAGTTGAAATGTTACACACTGTATTCACTGTTGGTATTACCAGCTTCAAGAGTGGAAGGGTGACAGGACTGCTGTTAATGCTTTTGACTTGCTTGGTGCTAAGGATGATTAGTAATGAAAAGGAAAGCAGAGTAACAGGAGATCTTTTTCGTATCATTAAATTATAAGTTGAAGCATCTGTAGTAATAAGGGTGAGGTTTGCTCTATAATCTAAGTGTTACCACTGCAGCTAGGTAAGAACAAAAGAAATTGCTTTGTTTTCTGCGTTTCCCTGTAGGGAAGTAGAACTTTGCCCTGAAGTCTGCTCAGACAGGTGTTGTGGGAGTGTGTGTTACTGCAGGGGTGTGGGTGTGGGGGGGCAGAGGATACATATGCATCACAAAGCAAAGTCCTGTTGCTCTCACGTTCAGATGCTTGTTTCATTTCCTGTTACTCTTCTCAGCACCACTACCACCCCCCACACCCTGAATCTAACATTGGTTTACTTTGTATGTTGCTGTTTTCACCTGTTGTCCTGGGAAGGATGAGTTGGTCTCATCTTTTTAGAGGCACCTGCAGAGAACTGGAAGGCAGGGAATAGGGGAGTATTAGCAGAATATAATCATACAGATTATTCCATACACTAGAATTTTGTCACCCAAACTGAATAATCGATAGCAATTGTATAAATTATCTTTGATAGTTGGTTGTATTTAGAGTTTGAAGTATCCATGTCAGGGTTTTGACATTTATATGCTGCCTAGTTTTTAAATAGAAAAAAAGCTTATGATTTCAGAATAAGATAAAAGATCAGTGGCAGGAAAGCCAGAAAAAATTCTGGTCTGGTGATTCAGATCATGGGAAGATCCTGGGAAGAACCCATGTTTTTCACTCCAACTTTAAATTTTTTAAAAATGTTGATTTATTCTTGAGGGAGGGAGGGAGGGAGAGAGAGAGAGAGAGAGCGAGAGAGAGAGCACCAGCGAGCATGTGCGCGCATGAGTGTGGGAGGGGCAGAGAGAGAGGGAGACCCAAAATCTGAAACAGGCTCCAGGGTCTGAGCTGTCAGCACAGAGCCAGACACAGGGCTCAAACTCAAGAACCACAAGATCGTGACCTGAACCACAGTCAGATGCTTAACCCACTGGGCCACCCAGGCGCCCAATTTCACTTGAACTTTATATGAGGTTTCTCTTTGTATGTCATTATTTTTAAGGGACAGTGGTGCCAAATCTTACTTGTCGGTAAAACCAGAGATGGGAAACTAAGATAAACTAAGATGGGGCATTTGGGATGGGGGAGATTGTATACCACTGGGCAAATCCTGGAAGCAGCAAATCCCACCAAGGCCCTATCAGCAGGCTTTGAGGCCATGCAGCCAGCTGGTCCACAGAGGCCTGTCTTAGATTCAGAGTGCTGTGGATCGGCAGCTAAAATTACACAATAATCACATGGTATTTGTCTTCCAGCAGCTGCCAAAACTTTATAGTTTTTTAAACTTTACTCTCTGCCACTTCCACTAGAAGGTGACCGGGAAGAAAGTGGCAGAAAGCATCCCAGCATGAACTATGAGTTTTGCACTTGTTCTTGCCAGTGATTTATGCTTCTCATACATCTATTGTGACCTAAATTCAAAACATGCCCAGTGTCGATATTGGATGTTTGCTTAAAATCACGAATATTAGAAGAACTATCAGAAAATAGAGAACTCAGCACCTCTGGTTATTATCACTTCAAATTAGTGTCAGTCCTGTAGTCAAATTCACGAGAAAGCGTGCTTTCTTTCTTGTGGGGATTTCTCTGTTTATGGAGATACTTTTTCAGCCACCACCTCCTTTACCCTTCCTGTAGTCAACTGCATTAATTTCTCACATAGTAGTAGGCCCCCATATTTTAATATTCTAAGAGCACTTCCTCTCTAGTTGGGAAGAAATAACCTAGCAGTTAAGTCCGATGTCGTATGTCAGTGGAGTTCTGCTATGAGGCTTTTGGGACTTTAGTGGTACATGGACTTGAGGAAGGAAGAGAAAGCAAGGATCTTTTGGGCTTGGGCCTGGGGAACCGGCACTTCCTAAGGGGCTTATCCCCAAGGGAGTTAACATCATCCCTACCCACAGTGCCTGAAAAAGGCTCAGCATAGTGGGCGTTAACAGAGCATGGTGGGTTGGCTTCAGCAGAACTGGACCCCACACTTGGTTATTCCCCTGAAAAGCTGTCATTTCAAGTCCTGTAGTAAGTTTTATTTCCTCTTACGTAAAATGGGGTTATTATATAAGAGTACTTTCCTCGTAGGGTATGGATTGAATGAAATAATGTAAAATCCACTACCTGGAACATGAGGAGTGTCAGCAAATGTCAGTTGCTATCATTCTTACTCTTGCCACTGCTGATATCCCACTACGTCCACTGTCTTAGATGGGGCATAGGAGCAGGGTACCCGGGCTGTGTTTGATACTTATCAAAGTGTGGGATAGATATATTTGGAACTTTCCATCCCAGACCAGTGGCATACACATTCTTTAAAAGTGCACATGGAACATTCTCCAGAATAGATCACATGTGAGGCCACAAAACAAGTCTCAGCAAATTCAAAAAGATTGGAAGCGTGTTACGCATCTTTTTTGACCAAAATAATGTGAAACTAGAAATAGATCACAAGAAAAAATCTGGAAGGAACACAGATACATGGAGCCTAAGTAACATGATAGTAGATGAATGGGTCAACCAAGAAATCAAAGAGGAAATTTAAAAAATACATGGACAGAAATGAAAATGGAAACCCAACATCCAAAATCTTCGGGATGCAACAAAAGCTATGCTACGAGGGAAATTTATAGCATATAGGCCTCCCTCAAGAAGCAAGAAAAATCTCAAACAACCTAACCTATGCCTAAAGGAGCTAGAAAAAGAAGAACAAACAAAGCCTCAGGCTAATAGAAGGAAGAAAATAATAAACGTTAAAAAAGGTAATTTAAAAAAAAGAAAGAAATCAGTGAGAGAGGGTGCCTGGGTGGCTCAGTTGGTTGAGCATCTGACTCTTGGTTTCGGCTCAGGTCATGATCTCACGGCTTTGTGGGTTTGAGCCCTGCACTGGGCTCTCTGCTGGCAACGCGGAACCTGCTTGGGATTCATTCTCTCTCTCTCTCTCTCTCCGCCCCCCCTCTCTCCTCCCCCCACTCATGCTGTGTCTGTCTCAAAAATAAATAAACTTAAAAAAATACAAAATATAAAGAAAAATTAACAGATTAACTGGCAAAAGAAAAAAAGTGTGGGATAAAATGATTAATCAGGATAGGATCCAGAAATTTTTAAGAGAGGTTGTGGGGAGATAGAGGGAGATGTGTGGCAAGATGATCTATCTGTCTAGGGAAGAAGGATGTGCTCAGATTTCTGGAAGTGAATTCGGGTTCTGGTCAGGTGGGCCGGGGTGTAGGTTGCTCGATACCACCATGGAGCTAAGGTACAAACCTCATCCTGGAAGATGAACAAACATGGCAAGAATGAGGGCAAGATCCTTGGTTCCCAGGACTCATCTCATGCATGCCTGCTATCGAGTCCCCAGTAGGACTAACTTCAGGGCCAAATGGTGGCACTGGTGTTCCTGACACACGTGGAGTCTGTTTGGGACCTGGTGAGGGGAGTGATTTCCAGGAGAAGAACATCAGTGAAGACGAGGGCCTAATTTTTAGCCACGTCGTAGGCTCACTCAAACACTCTCATCCATGTTTGTTGTTATCTAACTACCCAAGCTCTTTCCTTGGACCCTGAGACTTGTAAGCCTCTTCCTACGCCTGAGTTAGATTTCCACTTCCCACGCCTTTGGTTTGGTTTGGCAACATTGGGTACTCTTGTTCCTCCTTTTCTGTGTTGTATCCAGATTTTATGACTATGTCACTGTGAACTCCTTGAGGACAGGGAAACATCTTCTTGATCTTTGAATTTTGAGCCTATACTCTGTGATAGACATCCTAGAGATTCAGTAAATATCTTTGGAGTGAGAGAAGAACTACATCTTGACCCTCTTGTTCTTTATGTGTTAACACGATTTTATAGTTAGAGATGGCTATATGAAACAACAGGGGTAAAGCCATGTTATAAGCAAATCAGAATCCAATGTTAAAATAAAGCACAAACACCAAAAACTTATATATCAAATCTTAGCAAGCTTCTGAAAAGGGGTTACAGTAGCCTTTGTGGTCTACTCAGTGGTGACTAATTTTAGCTTATTAAGAAAGTGGAATAAATTTAACTTTTTTTGTTTACAAACTCTTTATGACAGTCCCTAAATCCCTCCCATTTCTTAATGGAAATTTTTTTTCGCATTACCTAACTCCCTGAAGAGGCAAAAGTGGACATAAGTCAGTCCTATCACCTTCTTTCCTCTAGAAGCCTTGAAGAGTTCTTACTCTTCTTTTCTCCTGGACGTATTACTCCCTTACTAAAAAAGAGATCGCAAAGTGTCCAGAATGCCTTTTGGAAACTCCAGGGAATAAAGGAAATGCTCCCATTTTGAAACCTAAAAATTCTCTTCTATATTGTTTTATTTAATTTTAGCATTAAATAAAGCAATGATCTCAATGTGAGAGTAATTAACCAGTATGCTTGAGAACCCTTAATAAATTGATGTGAGAGATGTTCTTGGTGCCTGGATCTTTCTGCTTGAGGACGTTCTCTGGTTATAGGAGCAAGCTTGACCAGTGATAAGAGCAGACCAATATTGCTAGGGAATTAATCCTTCCGGGAGCCATCTACCAATGAAGGATAAAGAGTCGATGAATACATATCTGAGGTCTTGCCTCTTAGAAGCCCCCAGCAGTTTCTTCTTGAGCCCACTTGCCCACAATGCACAGTGTGGTTGCTTCTTTCTGTTCCTTGCTTTATCTCCTCACTTACCTACCAGCGCTTTCTGGGTTCACCTGCTGAGTAAACTATTTATATTCATACCCAAGCTTATTCTTGCTTTTGGGGAGCCCAAACTAAGACCCTGACTAGAAACAGACATGAATACTCAATATAATTTCCTACTGGATATTAAGATGTGCCCATAGAGATAAAACCAGTATACCCAGGTCTCAGTATTCAGGTAGAACCCATATGCATAGCAATTCATTGATAGAATGGGGCAGAATATGAAGGGCCAGTCACTTGCCAACACCTCTACAGTCTACACTTTGACAATTTAAATGAACATCCTTTCCTCTGAGATTTTGTCTTATATAAAATGATGGTTGTAGTGCATGGTATTTGGGGGTTTTTTTTCTTTCCCTTTTTAAAAATAAAATTACTCCGCAAATGATAGGCTGGCAACCATATAATATTCCCAGCAACAAGCAGTTTTGGTCTTTAGAATTGAACCTGTCTATAAAAATCCAAAAGTCTTGGAATACAGTTGTTGCAGAAGATGCAACGATGTAGAAAGTATATAGATATTTTTGTGATTGCCAGTTACGTGTTTTTGAGGAAATCCATTAAACCCTTTTGAGTGAAGCAAGTGTGGCATTGACCTCAGAGGCTTCTTCTAAGGTCTAATAAACCTTTGAGTTGTCTTGGCTGCAGGGCCTCTTGGACTGTAAAACTACAAATGTTCTCTTTGGTGGCTTTTCATCTCTCCTTGTCACACTTTTTCTTGCTTCTCCAAAGCCTGCCATAAACCCACCCCAGTCAGTTGTTTTCCATAAGAAAATATATCCATTCTGAGGGCATGAAGCAACTCTTAATAAACCTTTCATCTGTGGTGTTGAGGGGAAGATGGATTTATTTAATGTGGAATAATTCTAGCATCTTCAAATCATGTATCAGAGTTATTTGGTAAAGACTGACTAAGTTGCTTAACAGCTGGGTGAGATATAGAGCCCAAGGAAGGCTTACAAGGAGTTGGTTACAGAAGAGAAGGAAAGTGGAGGCAGAGAAAATGTGAGCAGAGGCCTCTCTTGCTTTGGGAGGTAAGAAGGAGGCAGACTTTGTGGATTCAGGAAAGGCCCCACACTAGAGGCTTTCTGAGGCTTGATCACTTTCCTTCACATGGCAAATTGAGCTTCCAAAATCTAAAGTGAAGATGCAAAAAGAAAACATGTGTAGACTTGTAAGTGAACAGGTAAGTAACGTAGTGCCCTGGAAGTCTAACAGGGTGCTAAAGCATGGCCTCCAACATGGGAGGAGGAAAATGGTAGCTGTGACCTGCTTGCTCTCCTAGAATAGAATAGAAGAGAAGAGAAAGGGTTGTCTATGTGGAGACCTAGCCTCAGGCTGTTGGCCCAAATAGAGGAGAAAAAGAGCTTGTATCCATGTTAGAAGAGGGGCAGAAGATGGTGGCTAAAAGGTCACTTTTGAGTTAGTGCGGATGTCAGATCTCTGAAGCATTTCACCTTTTATTCTTTCCTGTGGTTGGTGTTTCCATGAGTCCTTCAAACATTTTTTTAATGTTTGTATTTCAGAGAGAGAAAGAGAGACAGAGACAGAGTGTGAGTGGGGGAGGGGCAGAGAAAGACGGAGACAGAATTGGAAGCAGGCCCCAAGCTCTTGAGCTGTCAGCACAGAGCCTAACACAGGGCTGGAGCCCACGACCTGAGCTGAAGTCGGACACCTAACCGACTGAACCACCCAGGTGCCCTGAGTCCTTCAAACTTTTACACTTTGATCTTTTTAAAACTATTTTTAAAAGTAATAGATTTTAATTATTAACACTTTGCTAAATACAGATGCATGAGAACAAGTAAACAAACCACCAATAATTTCCACGATTTTAAAATTATTTTCCATGTTTTTCCCCTTTGGTATTTGCATATTCTTTTGTGAATTTTAATAACAGTGGTGCCATAAAATAGAAATAAATAATTTATATAAATACTTATTTATTAATACCTTGATTTGTTTCACATAACTTTATGTTGTGAGCATTTTCCCAAATCATTATTTTTCAAAACCTAATTTTTCTAATGACGAAATACCATTTTTCTTAGCCATTTTCGGTGTGTCTGGCACTTCACGAGATGCTGAAGTTCCAGATGCAAATGGGACAGAGCCAACTCCAGCTTTCTTGATGATTGTGACATTAGGATGCAGTCTCATAAATATTATTGGGGTTAGAAGTTGTTCTCAGTGATGTCTCGTTGACTATACTGTCAAGCTTGAGGTAAACATTGTTCGTGATTTAGATTTCTTCATAGAAACACTTGTGCATACAGAGAAGCACATCAGGGATGTTCTCAGTTTTGTGCTGACCTGTTCTTCTTAAACTTCAGTGTAAACTGAACCCAAAGAGAGGCCATGCTCACTTCCTGATGATAGCAACAGGTGGTACAGACCCAGCCTAGACGAGTAACTGAGGTTCTCTCTAGCTAAAAGTTGTGATAGAAATACCACTCTGCCTTCCATAATTACTCTTCAAGAGTGAGTGGCCCTTTTGACCCAAGCCTTCTTCAGTTTATAAGGTGGGTTTGGGGTGGAGTCCTTAGAGACGCACTTCAAATTACTATGTCAGAAACTGTCTACATGAGGTCTTTATGATGTACAGATACATTTATTAAAATTTGTTAGATTGACTACATTTTCCCAAAGTAGCAAAGGTCTTCTCAAACAAGTCCAAAGCATTATCAGTACCCCAGAAGCCCCCAGCGTGCCCACTTCCAGTCACTAATCCCCCTACCCAGATAATCACTATCTGACTTTGATCAGCTGTGTAGAATTTGTTCTCTTTTGTGTCTGGATTGTTTTGCCAGTATTATGTTGGTGAGATTCATTGATGATTTTTAGTTCAGTTTTGTTTTCTTCATTCTCACTGCTGTGTATGTTGCATTGTAGTGAATATAGCACAGTTCTTTTTCTATTCTACAGTTGATGCACATTTACAATTGTCTTTAGTTTTTTATTTTTTAAGAGTAATGCTGCAATAAATATGCTTATAGAATCCTTTGATATACAATATGCATGCGTTTCTGTTGAGTATATGGTAGGAGCATAATTAGTGAGTCATCAGGAATGCACATGTTAAGCTTTGGTAGATACTGTTTTCCAAAGGGATTGTACCAACTTACACCCCCACCAGCAGTGCCTGGGAATGCTGGTTGCTCCATGTCCTTGCCAGTGATTGATGTTGAGTGTAGAGCTTTTGTGTTTGTTTTTAATCACAGTGTTTACAGGAAATAATCAGGCTTCAGAATTTTGGCCAGTATCTTCTGAAAGCTTTTACTCATCTTTTTATTAATGATGTTTTAACCACAGAACATAAAACTAGATACTTTATTAATATTCCATTTTTGGGGCCCTTGGGTGCCTCAGTCGGTTAAGCGTCCAACTTCAGCTCAGGTCATGATCTTATGGTCCACGAGTTCAAGCCCCGCATCAGGCTCTGTGCTGACAGCTCAGAGCCTGGAGCCTGCTTCAAATACTGTGTCTCCCCTCTCTCTCTGCCCCTCCCCTACTCACGCTCTGTCTCTCTTTGTCTCTCAGAAATGAATAAATGTTTAAAAATATTTTTTAAAAATTTGATTCTTATTAAAGATGCAAAGAAGCAGAAATTAATAGTGTTTTTTTTTTTATGAGTTTGTCTTTTTTCCTGTCCTCCCAATAGAATTCAGGCACAAATACTGGTTTTCCCCAATACTCAGTTAACAAATAGCTAACAGTAGCAAACAGCTGCAATCCCTTTTATCCTCTTTGGGAGAGTTTTCACCTTAGCTCTGCTAAGAAAGTACAGTGACCAAAGACAAGTGAGAAATGAACTTTGGCATCTCTATCATTTATCTTTGCCACAACAATAAACCTGTGACAGAAAATAACCAATTACATTAAGCTAGGTTTCAAACTTACTTTTGTTTTCCTGCTTTGATCTCTTTTTCTCTGTGACTCAAGTTCTTGAAGAGATTTAAAGAATCCAGTCTCTAGACCTAGGTAGAAATCCCTACCTGGGATCTGGTTGGAAAGAATCTGTGCCCTAGCCGGGACTGCATCCAAATCTGCATTTTAACAAGATCCCCGGGGCATTCATTGCCGGGCAAAGTCTGAGAAGCAGGGTTAGCGCTGCATTTACTACTTGGGTAAACAAAGACTCAGTCCTCCTAGGTCTTCAATTAAAATAGAATCAAGGGTGACAGTCCTACCTTTTCTGTAAAGGGCCAGATCCGAAATATTTGAGGCTTTGTGGGCCACATGGCCTGTGTTCCAACTCATCAGTGCTCTTCATAGAGCGAAAATAGTCCTGGACAACATGTAAACAAGTGAGTGTGTCTGTGCTCCAATAAAACTTTATTTATGGGCACAAGTTGAATTTCACATGTTTCAAGTTTTGTAAATTATTCTTTTTATTTTGACACTTTCTCCAGTGATCTAGCCATGTAAAAATCACTCATAGCTAATGGGGTGTTCACAGACAGGCCGGGTGCTGGATTTGGCCTGCCTGCCATAGTTTCCTAAGTCCCGTGTCCGGGTTTGAATGGCTCATAAGCCTTGTGAGGGCGGAGACCTTGTGTTGCTTTCACTGTTAGTGCTCTAACCCTGGCACAGAGCTTATGCTCAAAAATATTTGTGGAATGAAATATTATTGTCATTATCAAATTATGTAGCATGGCAGACATCTCCAGTTGCAATTTAGAGGGCTTTATATCTTTTATTTAGCCATACAGGTGTCCTATGCCTACTATGTGTTCTGCATTGTGTGAAAAAAAGGTAATGTTTACTGGACCCGATGCCAGTGAAACAGGAGAAAAACTCATTAACTTGTCATTCATCTTACACCACACATGTCCTACATTCAGGACATTGGGTATTAGTTTAGTAAATGCCTCTGTCTATGAATAGCCACAGTTATTATCTGTCAAGCATTCTGATGAGAAAATCAGGAGCATAGCTTAACAATGAAGTGGGAGATATATTCCCCTTTCCCAGGAGCCACCCTAGAACAGCTAACATTTCTTTAGACAATATACGGTAAATCATGCATAAATGCGAATTATAAACAAGTCGAACCTTTCTCTGCAACATGAGTTGATACAGTACATGCTGGTAACACTTGAGTTTCTAAAAATCATTCTCGTTCTTAAAGTAGATAGTCATCAACTAAACATTTTAGGCAGACACAAAAGAATAAAGAAGAAAATAACCAGTAAAATTATCACCAAGGTTACCAGTCTTAACATTTAATTGCATCTTCCTTCTCTTTAACTTCTCTCTCTACAGTCAGGATACAACAAAGCTGCAAACTTTGGAGCCCAATCTAATGGCATTATGCCCTCTTTGGTTATAACTGTGTGACTTTGGGTACTTATTTAGTATCTCTATCCCACAGTATTGTCATCAGCAAGAGTAATAATATTACATTGTGTGTGTATGCATATGTGTATATATACAGTATATTTATCCATTCATGTGTTGACAGACATTTAGACTGTCTTAGCTTTTACAAAAAATGCTGCAACATCGGGCTATAAATATCCCTTCAAGATGGTGATTTCATCTTTCTTGGACATATGCCCAGAAGTGGAATTGCCAGATCATATGGTCGTTCTTTGTTTTATTATTTGAGGAACCTCAGTACTGTTGTCCATAGTGGCTGCACCAATTTCTATTCCTACCAACAGTGCCCAAGGATTCCCTTTCCTCCCCATCCTCACCAGCGCTTGTCATCTCTTGTCTTTTTTATAACAGCCATTGTAACAGGCCGAGATATATCCCTGTGGTTGTGGTTTGCATTTCCCTAATGATCAGTGAAGAGCATTTTTTTCAAGTATCTGTTGGCTCTTTGTATATTTTATTGGGGAAAATGTCTCTTCAGGTCCTTGGCCCATTTTTAAATCAGATTATTTCATTTTTTACTATTGAGTTATAGGAGTTCCTTATATATTTTGGATGTTAACTTTTTATCAGATAGTTTGCAAGTATTTTCTCCCATTCACTAAGTTGCTTTTTCATTTTGTTGATCATATCTTTTCCTGTGCAGAAGCTTTTTAGTTGGATGTAGGCCCACTCATTTTTCCCTTAGATGCTTGTGCTTTTGGTGTCATATCTAAAAAAATCATTACAGGGGATGCCTGGGTAAGTCAGTTAAGCCTCTGTCTCTTGATGTCGGCTCAGGTCATGATCTCATGGTTTGTGAGTTCGAGCCCTGCGTTGGGCTCTTTGCTGACAGCGTGGAGCCTACTTGGGATTCTCTCACTCTCGCTCTCACTCGCTCTGTCTCTCTCTCTGCCCCTCCCCTGTTCACTCCCTCTCTCTCTCAAAATAAATAAATAAACATTAAAAAAAATAAAAATCATTACCAGGACCATTGCCAAGGAGCTTTGTCTCCCCACTTTTCTTCAAGTTTTATGATTTCACGTCTTACATTTAAGTCTTTAATCCATTTCCAGTTTAGTTTTTCAAGCGTTGCAAGATAGGGGTCCAGGTTCATTCTTTTGCATGTGAATATCCAGTTTCCACACCATAGTTTGTTATTACATTTGATGGAGTCACTGAGTTCCCTGAACCTATTCTCCTGTTCCCTAATTCTTCTTTCTCTCTTTTTGTTCAGCTTCATTATTTTCCATTATATTATCCTCTATATCACTTACTCATTCCTCTGCTTCTTTCATCCTTGCTTGTGTTCATTGCATCCATCTGTTTTGAATCTCACTTATTGTATTTTTCATTTATTTTTAAAAAATGTTTTAATGTTTATTTTTGAGACAGAGAGAGACAGAGTGTAAGTGGGGAAGGAGCAGAGAGAGAAGGAGACACAGAATCCGAAGCAGGCTCCAGGCTCTGAGCTGTCAGCAAAGAGCCCAGCACGAGGCTCGAACTCATGACCTGAGCCAAAGTTGGACACTCAACCGACTGAGCCACCCAGGTGCCCCCTGTATTTTTCATTTCTGACTGATTGCTTTTTAACTCTTTTATCTCTGCAGTAAGGGCCTCCCTGAAGTCTTTCATTATTTTCTCAAGTCCAGTGAGTATCCTTAGGATTGTTGCTCTAAATTCTCCATCAGGCATATTATATCTCTTTTGCTTAGCTCTGTGGCCATAACCTTATCTGGTTTCATTTGGGATGAGTTCCTCTGTTTTGGCATTTTGTCTAAGTCTCTGACTTCTTCTCTGTGTTAGAAAAGCCTTTTATGTTTCCTACTCCTGAGAGTAAGGGTCTTATGAAGAAGAGGTCATACAGTGTCCAGGGCCAGTGCTTCAGGGAGTGTCTCTGGTGTGAGCCGAGTGCCCTCTGCTGCTGTGTTGTGGCTGGTCTGTCTTCAGGCCCCTTGTCTGCTGAGGCTCTCCTTGTCTGCAATGGGCAGTGTTTAGTCCTTGGCCAGAGTGTGTGAGTTTTAACTAGGTGTACCCTGGTCTGCTTGTGAAGTGAGACCTAATACTGCTTCCACTAGAACTGAAGCCTTGCAGAGCTCTCTGGTCAGGAGACATGGTGTGAGCAGGGGCTTCCTGTGGTCTTTTGGGGAAGGGGCCCACCATGCTGGGACTGAGGCAAACTTGACCGGGAAAGGCAGTACCAGCAGAGAGCAGGGGTGTGAGACCTGGTGGGAGCAGGTTAGGCAGCCAGGGTTGGGGCTGTGGTGCTTCCCACAGGTGGCTCTGTGTTTAATCTGAGGGGTATGTCGGGAGAAGCGAGGAAGAACTGGTACCACACAGCTCCTTTGTCCCCAGAGGGGGGTCTCCATGCTTGCTGCTTCCAGAGAAGCACTCTGAGAAGAGCAAATCATGTCCCTTCTACATGCCCCAGCCATTTTTCAGATTGCAGTTTCTGCACTCTCTGCCTCCAGGTTGCCTGCCTGCCTTCTCTGGGAGCAGCGCAGTGCCCTCCAGGCTCCATCTCAGCCCAGCCTGCTGACTTTTAAAACAACAGGTTTTAGGGACCTGGTGTGGGCAGGTGACTGCACTGGTTGTCTGAGGGAGGGTCTCACAGCCCTGGGCCCCGAGGGGGACTTGACCGGGAAGGGCAGTACCGCCAGAGTGCAGGGGTGTGGGCCTTGGAGCAAGCAGGCTTAAACAGCCAGTGTCATGGCTGCGCTGCCCTTCACAGGTGGCTCTGTGTTTATGCTGAGGGGTGGGAAGGGAAAATGGTGCCTCGCTCCTTTGTCCCTGGAGAGGCATTTCTGTGAATGCCACCTCTCAGTGAACAGTCTCCCCCGCGTGTGCTCCAGGCATTCCTCAGATCTCTGCCTCCACGTCTCCATCTGCTCCTGGGTCGTTTGCCTGCCTTCTTTCCAGGAGTAGGGTAGCGCCTTCAGGTCTCTATCCCAGCCAAGCCTGTCGACGTTTAACTCTAGTCTTTTAAGTCCCGCTGGTTGCAAAACTCATGAAAATCAGCTTCTCTCATTTTCCCAAGAGGTGACTTTGGGGAAGTATTTTCCTTATGTGCTCCCCTGTGTTTGCCTCTCTGTCTCTCTCTTTTGGCTTTTCTCTGTGACCACAGCTCCCTTCCCTCCATGGCACCCATGATCCATTCTACTCCCAAAGCACATCTCCACACTTCCTACCCTCTTCATTGTGGCGTCTTTTCTCCCTTTAGTTGTGGAGGATGTTCTCTTAGTCCTCAGGTCAATATCTTGGGTATTCAGAATGATTGGGTAATTATCTAATTGTGTCGAAGGGACGAGTCAAGCCTAGGGTCCTCCTACAAACCTGTCATCATAGCTCCCGTCTCCACAACGCAGTTTGTTGAAGAGACTGTCTTTTTCCATTAACTATTTTGGGCTCCCTCTTCAAATATTAGTTGACCATATATGCATGGTTTTATTTCCAAACTCTCCATTCTGTTTGTGTCTGTTTTTATGCCAGTACCATACTGTTTTGATTACTATAGCTTTGTGATACAGTTTGAGATCAAGGCCTGTGATGCCTCCAACTTTCTTTCCCAGGATTGCTTAGGCTATTTGAGGTATTTTGTAGTTCCATGGAAATTTTAGAATTTTTTGTCTGCTTCTGTAAAAAATGGTGTTGGAATCTTGATGGAGATTGCATTGAACCTATAGATGGCTTTGGGTAGTATGGACATATTAGCAATATTAATTCTCCTTAATTCTTCTGATGTATGAATATGGGATATTTTTCCATTTATTTGAGACTTCTTCATTTACTTTCATTAGTATCTTCCTGTTTTTGGTGTACAGACCTTTTACTTCCTTGGTTAAAGTTTTCCTAAATACGGTAGTGATGCTATTGTAAGTGGGATTGTTTTCTTTATTTCTTTTCCAGACAGTTTGTTATTACAATGTAGAAATGTAACTGATTTTTGTATCTTGATTTTGTATCATGCAGCTTTACTGAATTTTTTTTTTTTTTTACTGCTCCTAGGAATTTTTTTTGGTTAAGTCTTTAGGGTTTTCTATATATAAAATATGTCGTTGGCAAACAGAGAAACTTTAACTTCTTCCTTTCCAATTTTGTTATTTTTATTTTTCTTGCCTGATGGCCCTGGCTACAACTTCTAATATTATCCCAAATAAGGGTGATGAGAGAGGGCACCCAGTACTGTTCTTAAGTTTAGAAGAAACTGTTTCAGCCTTTCACCATTGAGTATGATATTAGCTGTGAGCTTGTCAAATAACGCCTTTATTATATTGAGCTATGTTTCTTGTAACTCCATTTCTTCTGAACCCATGGGTTCCTTCTGAACCCATGAATGAATGCTGACTTGTCAAATGTTTTTTCTACACCTCTTGACATGATTATATGATATTTATCTTTCATGCTGTTAATATGATGTATCACTCTTATCAATTTGTGTATGTTCAACATTCTTGCATCCCAGAGATGAATTCCACTTGATTATAGTGTACCATCTTTTTAACTCCTGGCTGAAATCAGTTTAGTAATATTCTGTTGAGATTGTTTACTACTCTTTTATCAAGGGTAGTAGCATGTAGTTTTCTTGTATTGTTCTTATCTGACTGTTATCAGGGTTATACTGGCCTTGTAATACACATTTTGGAGTGTTCTCTCTCCAGTTTTTTGGAAGAGTTTGAGAATTGGTGTTTTTAATAAATAAAGATTTCATAAAATAAGTTTGAAAGTGTTCCTTCCTCTTGTATTTCTTGGAAGAGTTTGAGAATGATTGGTATTATAGTTCTGTAAATATTTGGTAGAATTCACCAGTGAAACCATTTGGTTTTGTGCTTGTATTTGTTGGGAATTTTTGGATTACGGATTCAGTCTCCTTACTCATTATTGTTCTGTTCAAATTATCTGTTTCTTCATCATTGAGTCTTCATAAGTTGTATGTTCCAGGGAATTTATGTATTTCTTTTAGGTTGTTCAGTCTGTTGGCATAAAATTGTTCATAGTAGCTCTTATCCTTTCTATCTCTGATATCAATTATAATGTCACCTCTTTAGTTTATCTTTTTATTTGAGCTCTCTCTCTCTCTCTCTCTCTCTCTCTCTTTTAGTCTAGTTAAAGGTGTGTCAATTTTATCTTTTCCAAGAATCAACTCTTGGTTTTAATTTTTTATTGTTTGCCTATTCTGTATTTCTGTTCTATATTATTTCTTCCTTCTTGTAACTTTTGGCTTACTTGGTTTTTTCCCTTAGTTTCTTTATGTGTAATGCTAGGGTTTTCTTTGAGTTTTTTCTATTTAATTTATTTTATTTTGAGAGAGAATGCACAGGCAGGGAAGAGGTACCCAGAGAGAGAGAGGAGGGAGAGGGAGAGAGAAGAGAGGGAGAGAAAAGAGAGAAGAGAGAAGGGGGTGGGGGGGAGAGAGAGAGAGAGAGAGAGAGAGAGAGAGAGAGAGAGTGTGAGAGAGTGAGAGAGTGAGAGAATCTTAACCAGGCTCCACACCCAGCGCGGAGCCTAATGTGAGGCCAAAACTCCCGAACCAGATGATCATGACCTGAGCCGAAATGAAAAGTCAGACACTTAACCGACTGAACCACGCAGACACCTGGAGATTCTTTTCTTAATATATTCATTTATAGTATTAATTATGTTGCTTTCACTGTATCCCTAAGTTTTGACATAGTGTGTTTCCATTTTTGTTTGTCTCAAGATGTTTTTTTCAATTCCTTTATGATTTCTTCCTTGTCCTACTTGTTATTCAGATTGAGTTGTTGAACTTCCACGTATTGGTGAATTTTCCAGTTTTCCTCCTGTTACTGATTTCTAGTTTCATACCATTGTGGTTGGAAAAGATACTTGATATATTTTCTGTTTGAATTTGTTGTGACTTGATTTATGGCCTAACATATGATCTACCCTAGAGATTGTTCCATGTGTGCTTAAGAAGAGCGTATATACTCTTGCTGTTGCATGGAATGTTTTATACATGTCTGTTAGGTCTGTTTGGTCTGTAGTGTTGTTCAAATCTCCTTTTTTCCTTGTTGATTCTGTTTAGATGATCTGTCTATTGTTAAGAGTGAGGTATTCAAGTCTCCAAGTATTATTGTATTACTATTTATTTCTCCTTTTAGTTCTGTTCATATTTCTTTATATATCCACTATATATGCAAATATGTTGATAAGTTCCACTAACTTTTGTACATGTATCCTTTTTTCACTGCCTGTTAAGTTTCCTTTTTATTAAATACTACCTATTCATGTTTTAGAGTCTATTTTAAAACAAATTCTTCCATTATATTGATCCATATATTCATGTTCTATGTATTTAAAAAAATTTACAGAATGCCTATTAATAGGTTGATACACTGTTAAATTAGCTGAGCTTTTGTAATGTGTTTCATGTGGAGCAAGTTCTGTTTCTGAAAGCATTCTTTTACAAAAAGTTATTTAATTACTTATTAGGACAGTCGTCCATTTGAACTTTATTTTCGTAATAATACAGTCTATATTGCAATTACTTAAATTTACAAATTAATTTGAAGTAATTGACTTATTGTCATGATTCACCCTTTACAAGTGGATCAAATATGTATCTCCATATCTGCACATAAGCTTTTCTGGCTCTCCAAAGGACATGTCCAAGATTACCTGAAGTATTTATGTATTTTATTGCTATCAACATATGGTTATTACTTTTGGTTATATAGAACATTTTGTATTTTCTATATTCTGCATTTTGTGACTGACTTGACTAATTTTTTTAACGTTTTATAATTTTTTTAGTGTTTGTTTATTTTTGAAAGACAGCGAGAGAGAGCACAAGTTGCGGGGGGGGAGTTGCAGAGAGAAAGGGAGACCCAGAATCTGAAGCAGGCTCCAGGCTCTGAGCTGTCAGCACAGAGCCTGACATGGGGCTCTAACCCACAGACCATGAGATCATGACCTAAGCTGAAGTCAGATGCTTAACCAACGGAGCCACCCAGGCGCCCAGTGATTTCACTAAATTTTGATTGATTTTAAGAATTTTTCAGGAGATTATTTTGAATTTTATAAGGAAATTTGTCTGCTTCTAAACAATATGATTATTGTTTTATCTGTTTTAATGCATCGTACAGCACTTCTATATTATTGACAAAAGTGAGAATATGATTAAAAGAGACACTTCTAGATAAGAATTAATGGGATGGTATTGTTTTCATTGATAACTGTTTTACCTTTTAATTTAAATGAGGTCACATTCTCCTCATTTTTGTTTAACAAGAAATAGCTCAGAAATAGTAAATTTTATTAAATGATTCTTTGACTTGTATAGCTTTTCTTTTTGTCTTTTTGATGTGATATATTTTAGATATTTGTCTTCCATCATAATTCATTCTAGTGAAAGCTCTGCGTGTTATACTATGTACGATTTGAAGTTGTTTCTGAAATTTTTGCAAGTACTTACCATAAAATTATTGTGATAATTTCCCTAAGAGGCATTAGGCTCCAGTTGTCTTTTTGTGTTGCTTTTTTCAGGTTTAAATATGACATTCACAAAATGAACTGGAAAGCTCTTTTTTTCTATCATTAGGAACAGTTTCTGTATCTTCTGAAATTTTTTGAACATTTTAATAAATAGGTGGTACATCCTATCAAGGGGCTATTAGATTCGAAATAATAGATTGCTTTGTTCTTGTTTATTGAAGATGAGAAGCCTGAGGCCGAAAGAGGTTAAATAACTCCTAAGTAGTGGGTGTTAGCATGAAGATTTGAAACCAGGTGATGTGGCTCCAGAGGTTTAGTCCACACCCACTGGCCCGTCCTGCTGTAAACTGCTTTACTGCCTCCCTCCCTCCTGGCTCGGTGTCCTGTGGCGGCTCCGAGCCTTACTGCTCACTTACATGAACGTGGCTTCCTTGCTTTGTGTACCTGCCCTCTTTGATATCTGAATGCTGTGCTCATTTGCTCAGATGTTCCAGACTCTCGAAGTCCACGGTTAGGCCACAGGACTGTCTACTCCTGCTCGCTGCAACTAACCCCCCACCAGCCCATCTCTCAGCTCTATGTTGGTTTTCTGTGTCTGTCTTCTTCTTTCCGTCTGTAACTCACTGGTTGCCTCAGTGTTCTAGATACTGATAATGATACCGGGAAGGAGATGTAAGAATGGGGGTTTCTAGGAAGGTGCCTCCCAACAGATTCTGACTAACACACCAGTCTGTTAGTCGCGTCTGAATATAGAATGGAGAGATAGTTCCAGAATTCACACATTCGTCCAGTTACATGAAGCATGGTAGTGCTATAGTTTGATAACTGGTCATTTGATGTTGACTCTCTGCCCAAATCCTTAAGTACCTTTAAAATGTTAAACTAATCATTTCCCCAGGGTTGGGTGCCAGGTGAAGAGATTTTTGTCTTAAATTCTCAACCTTCTCTGGCATTGGTACCATACGTTCTTACGCAGAGTGTGGTTGCTCAGTATGTTTTTAACTGTATTTATTTATGACCTTGCGATGAGTTTGGGTCCAAGAAACTACATTGTACCCCCCTTGCATTTATTTTTCAGCATTTCTGAAGTGTTATCGCCTGCCTCGGTGGGAAAGTTCGCTGTAAACAGAACACTTGATTTCTGATTGAGGCTTGTTCTATACAATAAGAGGGAGAAAGTTTTCTCAGTGTGGCCTCAAGGACGACTCTCTGGATAAGGACGATGACTCATCCTCCCAGGGTCTTCCTGCTGAAATGCTGAAAATAAATATATTCTGCAGAGGATGCAGAGTACTGTGGTGCGGATAAGAGAAAGCCCAGCCGTGTTGGACAGGGAGGCTGTGCAGTCACAAAGCTGTCAGCTGCAGCTGAGAAACCCCTTTGAAAGGGAGAATCAGAGGATTAAGTCCGTGCCCCTGGGTGTTTTGCCACTTTAAAATGGTGCAAGCGTATTTGCTTAAAAATCCTAAGAATTTGCTTAATTGCAGAGCCTGGAAGGTAACATTGAAATGCAGAGATAATAAGAAAATGTCAGGGCCAGAAAGCTAAGGATCTTGGTGAAACATGTCAACAGCACTGAACCAAAATGGGTGTTTGGCTATATTTATGCAAATAGCTTAGTTTCTGATAATGCTTGTAATTATGCAACCGTTATTGGGAAATACAAGAACAGTTAGTTTTCTCTCTCAACTTAGATGCTAAACTCCTTATTGAACATTTTTTCCAGACACGGAAACATAAGGAATAATAGATTCTGAAAACCATATCCCTTGAACAAACCTTTCTTGCCTTGCTTGTGTTTGTCATGCCAGGGTTGTGGGGAGGGTGAAGGGTGGGCATATGGCCAGAGAAGAGCCTGAAGGAACACGCGATCAGCTGAAGAAAGAGCAGCTTTGCAAGCACAGGGCCACAGAAGAACACATGAGAGGCCCTCCCTTGGGGAGAGGGGACAATCGTGATCAGGGAAAAGGTGGATATTGAGCTGTGTTTGGAAGGACAGGCTAGAATTTTCTGGGTGAAGGAAGGTGAAATTTAAATGGATTGTTTGAGAAAGTAAGCAGCATCTGCAGAGGAACACACTGTCAGACGCCATGTTACCTTTGGGAAACTACGCATAAAACTGCTCAGTATAGCTTCAGCTTGAAGGAAGAAGGGAGGAGTGAAAAGGCTGAAGTGGGGACAAAGGAGATCAGGAATGGCCACATATTCGGTTGGGTTCCCCTCAGAAAAGACCCTGAGATAAGGGCTTGAGGGCCAGTGGTTCACTTGGGAGGTGATCGTAGGATGCTCTGGTCGAGGAGGGGGAGTTATAGCAGGGCACTGCTGAGGGCAGCTGGGGCTCAGTCCACTAGGGAGTCTGTACTTCTGAGTTGTCCTGCCTGAGGAGTGGGAGCACCCATAAGATTCGGCCTTCTCTCATCTTGGGTGAGGCCCAGGAGAGTTAACTCCCTGGCTCTGTAGGCATGCCCCTGAGCCTCGGAAAGCCCTCAGGCGGAGGATTATAGGTATTTATGGTACCAAGCTATTGGCATGTACAGAAGAAAGCTGAGTGCGGAAAGGGGAAGAGTGGGACCCTTATGGCATCTATTATAGGCCATGCCTGCCATGGGAAAGATGGAGGCTTTTAACCAAAGGAAAATGAGGATCCACTGATTTACTTTAATCTGGGGATGAGATTTGCATTTTAGAACAGATTTTTGCTGGTGTCAATAAGAATGGATTAGAGTAGCTCAAGAACAGTGGTAGAAAGAGACAATAAGGATGTTTTACAGAAATTTACAGGAGAAATCATGAGGGCTTGAGTATTTAACAACTGATTAAATGTTAACCATCTGCTTCCCCTCCTCCTCCACCCTCCCCCCCCCACCCAAAAGTCACATGATTTGTAGACCTTACTGATTCCTATTTCACAAATAGTCCCACCACGGCCAATTTCAAGCTACCAGTGTGAAGGCACTGAATGCCACGTTAGGCGGTATGCACAGTCACCTCTCTCCAGCACTCCCTGCCTGATCCGTAGTAGTGATGGTAATATGAATAAGGAAAGTATCTGAGGAAAAACTGAGTAGAGTAATAACTGATAGAGTGGATAAGATGCAGTGAGGTAAAAAGAGTGACATTCAGAGTTTTGTTTTCTTTAATTCGGTGATGGCGACCTTCACTAAGATAAGGAATTTAGACTAATGATAATACTGATAGTGCTAGGGGCGCCTGGGTGGCTCAGTCGGTTAAGCAGCCGACTTTGGCTCAGGTCATGATCTCGTGGTTCATGAGTTTGAGCCCCATGTTGGGCTCTGTGCTGACAGCTCGGAGGCTGGAGCCTACTTCGGATTCCGTGTCTCCCTTTATCTCCGCCCCTCCCCTGCTCATGCTCTGTCTCTCTGTCTCTCAAAAATAAATAAATGTTAAAAAAAATTTTTTTTAAATACTGATAGTAGGTGTAGCAGCAGCAAATAGAATGCTTATTATGTGCTAGGAACTATGTTAAGTCCTTTATGCATATTCATTTGCTTAATCTTCATAATAATCTTCTGAGGAAGTTACTACAATACCTATTTTACAGATGAGGAATTGGAGTTGCAGAGAGGTTAATTCATTCACCGAAGCTCATTATGTGTCTGATTCAGGATTTCAAACCCAAACAGCCTGGCACAGACTCCATGCTAATAGGGGCACGGTAGCAGGTTGAGTAGAAAGAGAGTTTAGTTTTTGACACAGTGAGATGGCTTGTCCATAGAAGATGCAGCTGGAGAGGTTTACCAGGGAGTTGGCCATGTGGGTCTGAGGCATGAAGATGGATCTGAGATGGAGGTAACGTATTTGTGGATTTTTAGTGTATAAGTAGTTGAAGCCAGAGGAGAAGATGAGATGATTCAGAGTAGGTACATAGAATGAGAAGTTCAGTGATCTTTAAGGCAGGGCTTATAGAAAAGAACACTGAGGAATTTGGTGAGAAAGAGAGTCCTGCAAAAGAGAAGGTAAAGGCGCAATTAGAGGCAGGAAAAAACAAACAAACAAACAAGGAAGAGGAATGTTATAACACACAAGGGAAGGGAGTAGGCCATTACGTTTTACAGAACATAGGCCCACCTGGGTGGTTCAGTCGGTTGAGCGTCTGACTTTGGCTCAGGTCATGATCTCACGATATAGGAGTTCAAGCCTCGCATCGGGCTCTGTGCTGACCACTCAGAGCCTGGAGCCTGCCTCGGATTCTGTGTCTCCCTCTCTGTCTACCCAACCCCCGCTCAAGGTCTGTCTCTCTCTGTCTGAAAAATAACGTTAAAATTTTTTTTTAAAAAAGTGTTACAGAACATTAAGGAGGAGAGCCTCACAAAAGTGTCATTTGAATCCAGAAGCTAAGGAGTCTCTCCCAAAGAAGGGACAGGAGCTGATGATTGAGGATGAAGTGGGAAATTTGGGTGTGGGCCTGGCTAGTGTGGACTGCTCTAGCTAAAAGCTAGATTGAGACGGTACAATGGTCAATAGTTTGCAACAATGGCTGCATGTTGGAATTACCCAAGTTTTCAAAACTATTCATGTCTGAATCCCAGGCCCAGAAATGATGATCGATATATCTAAGTGTGCCCTGGCATCAGGAACATTAAAAGTTCCCCAAGGTAACTCTAAAATGTAACGGCGGGGTGGGGGGGTGCCTGGGTGGCTCAGTCTGTTGAGCGTCCGGCGACGGCTCAGGTCATGATCTCGCGGTTGGTGAGTTTGAGCCCCGAGTCAGGCTCTGTGCTGACAGCTCAGAGCCTGGAGCCTGCCTCAGATTCTGTGTCTCCCTCTCTCTCTGACCCTCCCCTGCTCATGCTGTCTCTCTCTCTCAAAAATAAATAAAACATTAAAAAAATTTTTTTTAATCTAACAGGGATTAGAACCACTGGGCTAGTGAGAGACAGAGAGTTGGAGAGAGTTAATAATTGAAGAGGGGTGGTCCTTGAGGAAACAAAGCAAAGGAGTTTCCAACAGGGATGAGGAGATTAAATGAACTTCTCCCTGATGCTGGGCACCAAATTCGGGTTGTTTGACTGAACCTTTATTAAGTGCATGGTTTATCCAGAGACCTCAAGAGTGCTCCCCTTAAGTGGCTAACTGGTCATAATCATGTTGCTGGAACACTGTAGAAAGTTAAAAAAGAATGCAGGTATGGAAGGAGAAAGCCAAGTCTTTTCACTTCCCAAATATTTTTGGCTCCTGGCTCCTCTTTTAGTCTTCTTTCAAGGCCTGCTCACTGGTGCTTCTTTTATTGAATGTTGGGCCTACGGCTTTCCTTGATTTTCATAATCTTCCCCGTTATCCAGGTTGGCCTGGCTGCTTGGAAACCAGTCTGTGACTCTTTGGACCTTTGCTATTTCCTTTTTTTTTCTTTGACTATATTTGCTGAAGAAACCAGGTAATTTTTCTTACAGGGCCTTCTATATTCTGTTTTGCCAAGTTCTTCCCTCCTCTACCGTTGTTATTTATTAGGTCCCTCAGTCCCCTGTATTTCTTGTTAAATGACACACATACCAAAAGGCTTGAGCAGATCCGAGCTGCATATTTTGGCAAGAGTTGGTCAGTGGGTCCAGATGTTACCTACCAGTCAGACCCATCCATTGTCAAATTTATAATCGGGTTTTTACCTAATGATTTTAGTGGTTATTCATCATCATTGTCTGGATTCATTGTTTCATTCGGAGTTAGAAAATAATTATATGGTGATTTTATCATTCCTTTTAATTAATTAGCTGGAATGCTTTTTATAAATGAGAACGTTTCCTCATCAATTATTTGGCTACTTTGTTGTATAGTTTTGTGAAAGAAAGGCAGAATACATGCTTGATTCTTTCCCTTTAATTGTCATTTTCTGAGTAATGAGTAGGTTCACTTACAACTACAGAGATAACCATTGAGGTTTTTTTTAAACTAGCATATGAATTCCTGGATTGTTTTTAACATCTTTATTGAAATTTAATTAATAAACCATAGAATTAACTCCTTTTAAATGTAGGGTTCAATGGTTTTCGTGTATTTACAGAATTGTACCACCCTCACTATAGTCTAGTCTTAGAACATTTTCCATCATTGCAGAAAGTATCTTTAGGAATACTTGGATTTTTTAGAATGCACTTGATGTGTTTCAGTGCATTTTAGTACAATATTTTGGAGGCTCAAACTATTCCATTTTGCGTCAGCGAGAGTCCTTTGGAGATTGGTTCCTCTTCAAGGTTACTATGAAAATGAGAGAATGATTTTCCAGATTCTGATGGTCAGGGGTTGCTCCATAGCTATGGTAATGGTTATCAATCTTGGATGCCCAGTAGATTGACCTGAAGAACCGTAAGACCTCTGGGTGTGCAGTCCGCTCCCTACACTAATTACAATAGAATCTCTGCAGGTGATACCCAGGCACCAACACTTTATAAAACCCCTCGCTGGATTCCAGTGTGCAGCCATGTTTGGGGAACCACTGAACTTTGAGGATGTGGATTAATTTCTTCCCTTCCTCCCTCTCCCTTTCCCTACACCCTATCCAGCTTTCTCTCTCTCTCAATCCTCCGTTCCTATCTTAGGCAAATACATCACTTTTTTTTGCCTGCTCAAGCTAACTACCTTAGTCATTTGACTCTTTTTACATAGCACTCTTTAAATCCAAAGGATGTTTTGAAGAGAAATAGCTGGCTCATATATGTATTGCACACAGATACTTCTGTCAACAATATGAAAGAGATGATGAAGCAAGTGAAACCAGTTAGTGTTTTACCAGCCTCATCAAATACGCTACAGTGCTGTACCGTACAGTATGACCATACGAGTACATTTGTTTTTCTAATCCCTTACCACGGAAAGGGTGTCACACCATAGACCCGTAGCACTGGAATCCCCTAGTGGCTTATCAGAAATGCAGGATCTCAGGCCCCACCCATAGGCCCAAACGAATCCCATTCTGCATTTTAACAATATTCTTGAGTTGATTCATAGACACTTGAAGGTGTGAGACCTCTGTTCTCTTTCCAGCCTCTTCGGCTCTTCCTTAGGCCTGATATCTCTATGCATGTCACCTTTGCCCTTTTTCTGTTGATTCATGCTTCAAGCCTTAGTTCAGATGTTCTTGCCCTGGATTCTTGACTGATTTCCCACCTCTGAATATAAGGGCTCTTTGCTTCTTCACAGCTATGTTTGTCATACCAGTCTAATAAAACACTAATTTGATTTTCCTTTTAGTGACTCAGGTAAATGAGAAACTAGTACATTCAAAGCTCTTGAGTGCGATAACCATGCCTCATTCATTTCTGTATCAAGCCAGCACTTTACTTTGCAGATATTAGAATTTCTCTTTAAAAAACTGAAAGTAGAATACACAAATGAATGTGGCTGGTTACAGGATGCCAGCAACTGCCTTCTCCTGTCCCTTTAAGCAGAAGTCACTGATAGTTTCAACTGGCAAATTCAGCCTTATTTATTTTCTTTTATTCTAAATTATCTCTCTCTCTCTCCCTCTCTCTCTCTCTCTCTCTCTCTCCCTCTCTCTCTCTCTCTCTCTCTCTATTTAATATTTATTTATTTTTAAGAGAATATAATCCAGGGAGATGCAAAGAGAGGGAGACAGAAGATTCTAAGCAGGGTCTGTGCTGACAGCAGTGAGCCCAATGTCTGGCCCAAACCCATGAACCATGAGATCATGACCTGAGCCAAAGTTGGATGCCTGACTGACTGAGCCACCCAGGTGCCCAGCCTTATCCAGTCTTGACTAAGGCAAGCAGCTTACATTAACATCATACTCACTATGGATTGATGTCTGGAATTACTGTTGATGTGCATTAAGTACCACATGTGTGTAGTGTGAGTTTTGGATGCTGCACGCCCACCACTGTGTTTCCCTTTCCCTTTTACCACCCCCTTTTAATCTCACTGCATGTGCCCAGCATGTAAAATTAAATTCATCTATGTGCTTGGTTTGAAATCTCATTCTTCAATGTTTTGGTTTAATCCAATGTCAGACTCAATTGACCCTCCCTGGATGAGCACCAACACAGTGCTTTTGGATTTGCAGTGACTGCTAGTCATTGCAGTCCACCAGCCTGCACATGCACACATAACATGGCTAGATGGCTTCCTTTAAACTTAGTCCTGCAGTTATCCTGCCTTTTGCCCCATGGCTCATTGTTAAGCTTATTGTGTGGAAATGCAATCCTAGAAACTCTTAACTTGGTTTTAGGAACATGGAGACTACAGATTGGTGGTTTGACCCAGTGCTCCAAGAGCCAGTCCATCTTGGCAGGAAGGAGAGAGTAGTGTTTCTATCAAGAGCCTTGGGGCTATGTTGAGGTAGTTGTAGTATGGTGCATTGTACTTACATTTCTACCTGTGCTTGCTACAATGCTCTGCTTCCTTAAACCTACTCAGAATATGCATGGGTTTATACCTCATTACTTTCTCTAAGTTCTGTAGACCCACAAATATTAACACTATCAGTATATCTCCTACTTGATTCTTCTCCTTTATCTCTGAATTATTCAAAATTAAGGAGCTTACCTGGCCTACAGGGGCAGGGACTCAGCCCTTTTCTACATACTATAGGGAGTGAGAAATTGTATCTTCACTACTGCTACTGCTTTTTTGCTGTCATATGGTGTTGTATGAAGCATTGTCTTGTGACATCTTGTGAGTGTGTGTGTACTCCTTAGGGTAATGTGTCTGCTGGTTCATGTTACTACCTAGATTATAGTGGTGATCCAGACTTGGTCTCCAAAGCAACAGCTTTCTTGATTTCCACTCACATACTTGTATCTTTTCTTTAAGTATCACCAGTACTAGGTGTTTGGGTGTGAAGGAACTTGGAGCATACGCCATATTGCTGATGTGGTTTTTGTTAACTACCCGTTCATGTGTCTAGTGATGCCTGTGTTCTTGGACTAGGTTTACTCTGCTTTCCTCTTCATATTTGTAGTGCAGTCTAGTCTTTAAATTTGACCTATGACCATCACCCAATACCAGTTGTTGTTCTTGACTCTCTAGCTTTGGTCCCTATTTTACTATAATCCTTAATATTGGAATCACATTTGCATATTCTGGATTCATTTGCAAACTGTTTTAGGAATGGGTAGTGGGTTTGCATGCTTATTAGAGAATTGGAAATAGATAAAATACTGATAAGCTAAATATAAGCTGTCCAATCATGTGAGTGTGTCATGAAGGAAGGGTTTTAATGAATCCAATCCTTTGCATCTGGGTTCTAAATAAATGAAAGTACTTTTCAGTTTTGCTCTGACAATTGCTTTTTTTTCCTTCATAATTTAAGTGATAAGAGAAAAGTAGGTCACAAATTTATCTTAGAAAAATTCATATTCATCTTAGAATACGTTGGCCTCATTAGTAACAATCTAAATTTCAGCAATCCATTTCCTTTTTGGGGACTGAGAATCAAACCTTAGGCTCTCTGGGATGTAGAGAGGAGAAAACTGGTACTTGAAAGCCATACTTGGAAAACAAAGAGGGTCAAATGCCTGCCTAGCCATATGCAACTTTAGGTCAAAATTCCATTAGAAAGTTGGTTTGTTCATGATTTAGCTAAACACGTAGGAAATATAAATGTTGTTCAAGGGTAGTATCTTCTGAAAACTGGTTCCAAGAAAGTGTTTATTTGTATGGAGAAGAATGTCACCTCTCTATTTATACATATATGTGGCATATGTATTACATGCACATCTCTGAGTGAGGTTCCAGATGAGTTCTTTGTTAAAATTTTTAAGTTGGTGATTGACTTCAGACTGAAACTCTTCCACATAGAGGAATCGGTGTTACTGCTTCTCATCTAAATGCCATCTAATTTGAGTTCTTTTGTATGTTGAAAAATTGAATCTACACCCATGACCCAATTCTCTGGGAGAACAGCATATTCTGTTCAGTGTTGTCTTCATTACAGGTGACTGGCTATGGAAATGAGTAAGCATTGGCTACCACCTGGCCATTTTCTACTTGGTTTCTTTGCGGTAAAAAAAAAAACCATGCCTACTTTGGGATACTTGTGTATTCAAGAAGTATAGCTACATTGGCCCCCATTCAATTATTTCCTCTGAAGAGTATAATAATACATATTCCCTATAAACATTCAGAAAAAGCAAGAAAGTTTTTAAAAGCAGAAAAAGAGGACTTGCCTATAATTCTCACACCTAGACGTAGCAATCAACCATTTTGACCTATCTTCTTTTTGTCTATTTTATGTGTTACTTTATGTAGATAAACAAGAAAAGTTGTAGTTTGAGCCTAAGTTGCATCCATTGCTTGGAGTCAAGTAAGTCTGATAAGCTTGTGGGTGGCTCACCAGAAATCTGTTTGCGTAATGGGCAGAAGAATCTCCTTTAAGATAAATTTTAAAGAATCTGGCAAATAAGGAAAAGAAAAGATGCTCAAAATCATCAATCAGGAAAATGCAAATTAAGAATTACATTGAGATACCAGGACACACCCATTAGAATGGCCAAAATACAAAAGTCTACCATTGGCAAGGATGTAGAAAAACTGGAACTCTCATATACTCCTATATAAATGCAGAATGATAACAACCACTTTGAAAAACACTTTGGTGGTATGTTAAAAAGTTAATATATATGTACAAAATGACCCAGCTATTTCACTCCTAGGTGTTTAGTCAAATGAAATGAACACATATAACACAAAAAGACTTGTATATGAACTTTCAAAGCAGCATTTAACATAATTACCCCAAATTGGAAGCAACCCAAATGTCCATCAACAGATGAATGGATAAACTGTGTGTCTTAGTCTTTTCAGGGTGCCATAACACAACCACAGACTGAGTAGTGTTAATAAACAAAAGAATTTTATTTCTCAGCATTCTGGAGGTTGAAAGTCCAAGATCAGCCTGTCAGCATGGTCAGGTGAGGGCCCTCTTCTGGGTTGCTACTTACTGTTTTTTTTTTCACATGGTGGAAAGGACTGGGGAGCTCTTTTAGGCCTCTTTTGTAAGAGCATTAATCCTATTCATTAGGGCTCTGTCTTCATGAGCTAATCACCTCCCAAAGAGTCTGTCTATATTCTAATATCATCACCTTGGGCATCAGGCTTTTAACATATGAATTTTGGAGAGACACAAGCATTCAGTCTATAGGACTATAGTGTATCTATAGAATGAAATACATACAACTTGTATGAATCTCATAATACATAAGCTTACTGAAAGAAGCCAGAGGAAAATAAAAAGAGTACATAGTGTATGATTTCATTTATATAAAATTCTAGAAAGTGCAAACTAATCTCTAATGAAAAAAACCAGTTAGGTGGTACTTGGACATAGGGGTCATAGAGGGGCAGAATGTAAGGATTACAAATGGACATGAGGAAACTTTTGGGGGTAATGACTATCTTCAATATCCTTCCTTATAGTGACAGTTTCATAAATAGATACATCTACCAAACTTTGTCCATTTGTACCCTTTAAATATGTGCTGTTGATTATATGTCAATTTTAGCTCACAAAAGCTGTAAAGGCATTCTTCCTTGAGTGAGATTAAATATATCAGTCATGGCTCTTTGGTTATAAATCACAGAAAGTGACTTGGTCTAAACTAAATGAAAGGAAAATGATTGGAAAGATAAAGAGAACTGGGATGCCTGGGTGGCTGAGTCAGTTGAGCATCCATCTTTGGCTCAGGTCATGATCTCTCAGTTTGTGAGTTTGAGTCCCACATCACACTCACTGTTGTCATTGCAGAGCCTGCTTTGGATCCTCTGCCTCCCTCTCTCTGTCTCTGCCCCTTCCGACTTGTGCTCTCTCAAAAATGAATAAAACATTAAAAAATCTTAAAAAAAAAAAAGATAAAGAAAACTTAAAGAACTATTTAAAAGGCTGAAGAAGCCAGACCTGGAGTGGAGCGAACATAAGACAACTTCAGAGGCCCAGGAATCAGAAACAGGAATCGGAAAGGAGAGGAATACTTCATACCTGGCACCCTTTGGTTAGGGCACCTCTTCTGCTCATTGAATAGATTACACCATTTTCAAGCTGGTTAATGGGCTAATGGGCTTTCACCATTATTATTCTGTTCATGAGTGCGATTCCATCCATGGAGGGAGCATTCCCTTTGGCCGTGGAAAGAGGCTGCTGCTAATTAGGTAGGGAAATCAGATTCCTATTAGGAAAGAAGAGATACTGAGTACCATAAAAATCACATGTCTACCACTCAAGGATATTTGTTTTCTGTTCTATTTATTGTTCTTTTTTTGTGGGATCAATATTAAGTTATTAGTAACTGAATACAACTACGTAAACACAATGTTTCAGAAATGGAAATAAATTACTAGAGTTGTTTTTCACTCTAATAGTAATATATACTCATTATAGAACATTTAGATAATACCAGGAAACTAAGGAGAACAGAACAATCAAAGAGGCAGTCACTACCAAGATGCAATCACTCTTAAAACTCATTAATTTTTTGACATAGGTCATGTTTTTTAATGAATAAAAACATTCTTTTATTTTTAAATCTTCACAAACAATTATACAGGGGAATAATTGGACATAAAATTCCAATTATGTCCTTTAAATTCATTGCTTCCTACACATTAGCTGCTGGGAACCCCACTGTCATACCACCCACTTTTGCTCTATGAAATGTTTAAAGTCAACTGATCTAACATCAACCCACCTTTTTTTCTTAATTAAGACTATTTTTATTTATAGCAGTTTTAGGTTCACAGCAGAATTAAGGAAAGTACAGAGATTTTCCATGTACCTCCTGCCCCCACACATGCACAACCCATTATAAACATCCCCCACCAGAGCGGTGCATCTGTTATAATTGAAGAGCCTACATTGACACATCATAATCACCTAAACTCCGTGGTTTCCCTTAGAGTTCATTCTTGGTTTTATACATTCTATGGTTTCAGATAAATTTATATCCACTTACTAGTAAGTTGATGCATAAGAAATCATTCCTAAACTTAGTAGCTTAAGCCAATAACAAATCATTTTATTATTTCTCATGTGGGTCAGGAATTTAGGAAGAGATTGGTTGAATGAGTCTGGCTCTGGCATCTCATGTATTTGCAGTCATAGGGGGCTGGGGCAATTTTGGGCTTTCCTGGAATCTCTCTCTCTCTCTTTCCATGTAGTCTCAGGTTCCTCTGTATGGTCTCTCTTCATGGGCTAGTCTGGGTTTCCTTAGAGCATGACAGCCTCATGATGGTGAAGTCTTCAAGAGAGAATATTCCAGGTGACAAGTTAGAAGCTTCATTGCCTTCTGTGACTTAGACTCAGTGTTACTTTGATCTTGTTCTATAAGCAAGTCCCCAGCCCACCCACCCATATTCAAGGAGATGAGACAAATAACCCATCTCTAAATGTGAATACTATCAAGATCATACTGAAAACCAGTAAGTGAGGTAGTGTGATTCTGTGGCCATCTTTGGCATATATAGACTGCTACATTTTCTGTAGTCAAGAAATTTCAACTCTTCTGGACTCAAAGTGTCTTAAGTAAGTACACTGAATGAAAAACATCTTTTGGGAGGGTGTCTTTAAAGATGTAATCAGTCTTCTCCTTTCATAGAAGAAACATAGCCTCCTATAATTGTTAAACATCTGAAAGCTAGGCTTTAAATTTTCCCTTGGTAATTCCTAGAGAAGAGATTTTATGGTAAAAAGAAAACTAGAATGCTCTTCATAAGCTCTGTGGTTATACCCTATCCTTACCACTATGTTTGGCTACTGAGTCTCAGTTTAACTCTCTGTATAATGGACAGACTGTATCTCCTATGCACCCTACAGCTTTATGTTGAGCAGCAAATGGGACTTAGTGTGAAAGCACTGTGAGAAAATGCCACATAAAAATAAGATATTGCTGTTGTTTTTCTAAACAAACCTAGCTTGTGGGCTGCTGGAGAGGGTGGGAGGGTGTGTTAAATTGGTGTTGGGCATTAAGGAGGGCACTTTTCGGGATGAGCACTGGGTGTCATAGTTAAGAGCTGAATCATTGAGTTCTATACTCCTGAAGCCAAGACTACATTGTGTGTTAATTAACTTGAATTTAAATTAAAAAAAGAATTTTAATGTTTTACAGCCCACAGGGGCAAGAAACTCTTCCTGATAACTGACTTAAATGTATTTATTTGCGCAGCTGTCTGTAATCAACCAACTTGAAATTAGTTGTGCTTCTTTCCCTGTGGTAAAATGGTTGACAGAGTCACACGTAGAGGTTTAGGTACGTTACCAATTTTATCTTCACAGTGTTGCTGCCACATAATTTGATACGTATTCTGTGTATCACATAAGGCTTTTTTTGCTCAGCTAGCAAATAGTTCTGAGCTTCTAGCATTATTATTCAAGAATCCCTAAATCATTTTCCTGATCATTGCATTGCATTGCTACCACTTAATATGGATTCTTTGTTTTGGTTCATTGTCTCTAGACTTATTATTTTACATTTATCTACATTAAACCATATTCTCAGTTTATTGGTCCTGTCACCATGAGGGATGCCAATCCATCTGAATCATGCCGTTGTGTTTTTTCCTATGTGCTGTATATATACTGTATAAAACTAATAAAAATCTATGTACCTTAGAGGAAGTTATGAATATTTTATTGGTTATACTTCAGGATCAGACTAACAACTCAAAACAGGTCAAGACAGTGTTCAAGATATCAGGCCACTGAACAGAACTTCCAGGAGGGAAGGAAGCCAGTATTTTCTAAGGGAAAGCTTTGATAAAATCTGGTTCACTCTATAAATTTGTACTATATTCACTGGTGGCCTAGGGCTCATAATTTTAGAACTCTGTTTTTATCTTTGTTTAAATACCCATGTTATAGTCCCTTTTAAAAATACTTCACCGAAAAGGAATATGATCCATTCAAAAGTAGACTGCCTATGTCAGAAAACCAATGAACAGGGACCACTGTTAAGAAAGTGGCTTAAAGATTAGATAAGCACATTTAATAGAAATTAAGTTCTCTTGATCTCTAGTTTCATTCATGCAAAATATGTTTGTGGCCTACTGTATGTCAGGAAATTAACTGGAGTAAAATATAAACCACAGAGACCCTCTTTCAAGAAGTTACAGATCAGCGAAGGAAAAACTCAATGACTGATGACTACAGTTCACGTCTATAGTGAATGTCTTTGGATGTTTCCATAGACAGCTGCAGATGTACAGTATAGGGAATGAATAATTGTAACGAGAAAGTTTTTGAAAGGTTGAAAAGACAGCTGGGTTTAAGAGACAGCCAAGTACTGAGCTCTTTTCTTGTTTAGCTTTGAATATGGAGGAATATGGAGGAATCACATATGCACAGAGAAGATAAAGTCTGTTACCTCCCTGGTCCTTCCGCCTCTGCCACAACTTCTAGAAGTGATGGGAACACCTGCAGGATCCCTGGGGAATCAAAGGGATGATCTCGGATGCCATCTAAAGCTTAGTGAGGTTAGTGTGACATTCCTTTAGAAGGATCAGGCAGAAGAAATCTACAGGAGAACTTGAGGTGACAGTTCTAAAGAGCAGTGTATTAGTTCAGTAGACAAAAGCCGCCAGTCACTGTGCTGTTTTAAAAGATGCATAGGCTTGCAGGAGGTGTGTGTGTGTGTGTGTGTGTGTGTGTGTGTGTGTGTGTAGCTGTGTGTATAGGACTCAGAAAAAAATCATCTCTGTGGTGGTGCTTTGAAAGAGTATCAAGAAAACTCAAATGCAGTATTAATGCTATATTTTATTCATTTATTGTGATAAAATCTAAACATCGTTGAATGGAAGAGAATATTGCGATTTCTGAAGGGTTCTTTTAGCAAATCCAAGTGATAGCCTGAGACTGTTTTCTTCAACTGTTAGTTAATTATCCATGGCAAAGGAAGCGTTAAAGCCACAAAACTGTCCCTTTCCTGAAGGAGCTGGCCTTGATGTGGGAGGCAGTCAGTCACAAACACAAGGAAGAATAAGCCATCAATCTGAACTCATGTGGTAATTTTTCTCTCCCTTTGCTTTGAACGGCCAAAGCATTTATCATATGTTCTGCGTAATTTAGCACTTAATAACATAGTTTCTCAGTGTCCTCTAATTGTTTGATAAATGAAACAACCAGACTTTCTCCCCAGCCAGAAGGTATTCTCCCTAAGGGCAGGGACTTTGTTCCCATCTTGTGTCCTCTCTCATCTACCAGTGCCTAGTCGAGTGATGAGTAGGCAGCTAGTAAGCGTCCTGTGAATACATACGTACTGATGATCTAAGTAAGAGATTATGTAATCAGGCTCAGTTATTTTACTTCACTTTCCTTTTCTGGAAAATAACAAAGTTAAACTTCATGATTTCTAAGGTCTTTTCTAGCCCTGAGGATCTTTAATTAAGATTTTAATCTGCTTGTATTGTACTGGATGGAATAAACCTACCATTAATATCTATATCAGATATTAACATTACACATGTATCTGATATTTTTGTTAGTTGTGAAGCCAGCATATTATTTTTTTCAACTATCCATAAAAGCATCTCAACACATATACAATATGCACATACTGCATGCCAGGTACTTTTGGAGATGCTGCAGACTTACTGGTGAGCAGTGTAAGCATAGTTCTCACCTTTCCAAAGCCTGTAGATAATTAACAAAGAATAAAGGAAGACAGTTAAACAATAGCCACAAAGTGCAAGGAATGCTATGTTGGGAGGAAGGATGCAGTTTGGGGACATCTATCTGAGTGCCCAGTCCCTTGGGCTTCTGCAAGTCTTGCTTGCTAGTGATACTGGGTCTGAGATGATGTGAATGATGAGGATGGGCCAGTTGTTTGAAGTGTAGATTTAGAAGGACAACGTGTGAAAAGATCCTGAAGTAGGAGAGCCTGAACACTGGAGGAATTTCGCTGAGACCTGAAGTGAGGTTTTGAAGGAGAGAAAAGGTGAGACAGGAGAAAGAGGTGGGCCAGAAGTCAGACCTTTGAAAAACATTAGAACTTATGTTAAGGAGTCTGGAAGTCACTAGAGGATCAAAGGGATGACATGATCAGATTTGTATTAAAAACAAACAAACACACTTCAGTAGTCCTTCCGTGTTTTGTGTTCCAACCATTGAAATCTAATACACATTTCTGCCATAATTTAAGATCATTTGTATCTGGCTCAAACATAAAACAACGATTCTTACTTTGTTATAGGTGGCAGATGTTCCTAACCAACTCCAATATGTATTTTTCAACAAAGGTGGACCACAGCTGTTTAAAGTAGCGTCAATATATGTTGGAAAAAGTTAATGCCACTAATTATTTTTGTAATTAACTTGCTGGTGTCCTCATTGTGTTTTCTTTTAAAGCAGTGGCTGATGAGTAAAACTATTCAGTACTGGATTAGTATGAAATAGCCAACTCCATGGTGGAAAGAGCATTGACTTTGGGTGGATACTAGTATACTAGCTCCTTCATTGTTAACAGTGAGGGTTTGAATGACTTGTATTTCATTCTCTCTTCTTCAAAATGGAGACAATATCAGGGTTTTGGTAAGGATTAAAGTGGCTCTTTGTAACATATCTAACAAGTGATGTCACACTCAGTATAGGCTCAATAAATATTAGTTCCTTTTCTCCTCAGAGGCTCTTTTCGGTAGGAAATGGAAACTCCTTGGGATTTCTCTTTATATATCAAAAACTTAATAAGAACTACCACGTGACAAACATCATGGTTGCTAGGAATTAAGGGAATATGAATTAACACCTACCATAGAAACCAGCCTACTAGGGTAGAAAGGTGTATTATAAAAAATATGATAACCTGTTGTTTTTTTTTCTCCAGTCCGTAGCCTTCCCTCATAAGACAAAGAATTGGTTCACCTTTTGGCTCCATGTCTTTGGAGGAGGCTTTTGATCATGGCCCAGATTAATCCCACAAACAGGAGATTTTTTTTTTTAACTTTTTCATGTTTTTTTTTTTTTTTTATTTTCAAGAGACAGAGAGAGACAGAGCACAAGCAGGGGAGGGGCAGAGAGAGAGGGAGACACAGAATCCGAAGCAGGCTCCAGGCTCCGAGCTGTCAGCACAGAGCCCAACGCGGGGCTCACACCTGTGGACCGTGAGATCATGACCTGAGCCGAAGTCGGATGCTTAACCGACTGAGCCACCCAGGCGCCCCCAGACAAACAGGAGATTTAAAAGGAGACATAGACGTGCCCTATGAGAATGTTTTTATAGTTCCATTGCACCCTTTATTCAGGTCAAGTTTATAGAAACTACAGTTTTTCAAATGAGGTTACCTCTACCAATTCCACATAAAACACTTTATGGGCAGTGTATAATTTTGTATGAAAGAGTAAATAAGTATAATACCAGGTAGAAATTGAAAAGCATGTATCCGCAAATATTTATTGAGAACCTACTATATTAATAACATTATAAGTAATATTTGTATTTTAGAAACACTTAAATAGCCCTTTTATTTTTGATCCACACTTTAAGAGTAATATTTGTATTTTAGAAACAAATATGTAAACAACCTAATATTTACTGGTATTCACTGAATGCTTCCTATGTGCCTGGCTCTGTACTAAGTTCTTTCTTTGCGTTAGCTCATTTAATCCGTACATCAGTCCTAGGAGGTGACTATTAGGCTAATTTCCATTTTATGTATGAGGAAACTAAGCCACTGACTAGTAAAGTAACTTGTCCAAAGACACTCAGCTAATAAATATAGTAGCCGGAATTGTAACCTAGGCAGTTTCATCCCAGGACTCATGACCTCTATGCTAGATTGCCTCTTTATTTGATACTAGACGCCATGTGCGGTTCAACATGCCAGTTGGTATCTGCCAGGTATTCTCTACACCAGGAAAACGAACAGAATATATCAGCCATTACCAAGAACATAAGATCTAGTTGAGTGACAGACCCAGACAAGCAGTTACAGTACTACCTGATAATCACTAATACACTGTTTATTTCCCCAGGTCCTGGGGATAAGGGGTAGAGAATAGTCAGGGTAAAACATAGAAACAAAGCAATGTACTCAAGTAATGTACTGTCTAATCTAAGGCAGAGTTTGTTTGACCTTCAGAGTTTTTATTTTTAAATTAAATTAGTTGCCAACATTTAAAAATTAGATTTGACATAAAATTCCAGATTTTTGGTTTCTCCTGAAGAACTAGAATAATACTGGGCCCATAGTACCCCGTGACAAAACTCACCCCAAATAGAGCAACTGGTACCTGCTTGAACAGGGCGAGCGCCCCTCTCTGAGCTAGAGGAGCCAGCACACACGCCTCGCTCATTCATCTGAGCTATGAGTCCCTGTTGGTACATCACTTGCACCCTGCTTTCTCTAAGTGTGAAAGGTTCCCCCAGAGATTGATGGTTTATCAGGGTATGTACTATCCTCCCCGATGCATAAAGAATCACAGTAGCTCTGTCCTGATCACCAACAAACAGAGACAGACTTAGTAACATTGAGAAGATGAAACTTAAGCTTTTGGGCTCATATCTTATGTGCCCCCTACGGCTCTGGGAGAGGTTCTAGCAGTATGTTTCCATGATCATATGTTTTGGAAAATTTTGCCAAAGTCAGATAGGTTAACTGCTCTGAGTTATTGCGCTCTATTCAGAGTTCCTTTCCTATACACTCCCTCGTGTCACGGGGGTTGGAGTGACTGTAGAGATTCAAAATAAATATTCCTTTTAAAATAAATGTTACTTTTGCATTCATTTAAGCATTCTTTTTTTTTTTTCTAAAAGAGGCCCCCTACATTGTAAAAGCCTCACTATCTCTCTGCACAGTATGTTTCATTCTTACCTCCAAACGTGGTGATGCGCCTAGGTCAGCTCGCATGCTTGCAAGAGCTGATGTTACATTATCATGAATTTTGTGAGCAGGTTGTAAACACAACTGCTAAGAATGAAATTATATAATTACAATTGTATTCTAAAAAATGATCAAAACTCACCAATTCCTAATTATTTTACTATATTTTACTATTATCTGTGCTCTTGAGGTTATTTAAGTGTGTTTTTTCTATGTGCTGGAAGTACTGTATAATAGGGTGACTGTACATCTCTCTCCAGCTCTGTGCTCAGTGACATCATGTTGATAACTTGAAATTGGCCATAGTAAGAATATTTACACTACAGAAATAGGCAAACTACAAATCAAGGCTTTTCTTTTTTTCTGGAGAGCCCATGTTTTACAGGTTTACCAGTATACCGCTTTGCTAATGGTTGTCTGCATATTGGTATGGAGATTTCTGGCAGCATGTTCCTGGGGAGCGAGCAGCCTGGGTTCCGAGGACCCAGATCAAGCTATTGAAATGGCTCGTGGATGCCCCTTATGCATGTAAATGCTTAAAAAGTGTTTTATCTTTTTCCCTTGTCATAGATAAAGGGAGGATCCAAGGATCTGTTCCTCTTCAGAAATCTTGTTTCTACACAGAGGTATATTCTAAGTGCAGTGGGAATATAGGAGGTGTATCTAAGTTAGCATGAGAGAGGTATGATTATTCAGGGTAATCCTTTGAAAAATGGCGTAACCCCCCCCCCAAATTTCTGAACAAGATCAGAAACTTCTACAATACAAAAAAAACTAATAAAATAAATAAGGTTGACAGCAAGTGGTGCGTGACAGCTTACTTCTATTGAGTTTTGAGTGCAGTAGGCCTTTTGCTAAGTGTGTTGCACATATTTGATGTCATTTGATCCTTAGAATAAATAACCATCTGAGGTTGGTATTACTATGTTCATTTTACAAAAGAAACCCAAGCTTAGAGATGTTAAGAAAATGACCAAGACACTAGCCAATAAAATGTTAAAGCTAGGATTTGCATCCTTGATTAGTCTGACTTTGCACCCCAGCAAAGTCAGCTCTTGAATATGATGCTATGAAGCCTGTGCAGGAAGTACAGTGGAGATGACATAAGAGCATTTTTCAAACAAATAGAATAATTTGTGACTCATAGAATAGAAGCCCTGATCCAATTAATTCCCACATGTTCAAGCTCTTGTAGAAATAGTGAAAGTTTTACTTATTCCTTGCCAATTTACACGCCTTTTATTTCTTTTTCTTGTTGGATTCTTGATAGCTAGGACTTCCAATACTGTGGTGAATAAAAATGGTGAGAGTAGACATCCTTGCCTTGTTCCTGGTCGTGGAGGAAAAGCTCTCAGTTTTTCACCACTGAGCATGATGTTTGCTGTGGGCTTTTCATTTACAGATTTTATTATGTTGAGGCATGTTTCCTTTAAACCTACTTTGTTGAAGGTTTTATTCAGTCATGAATGGATATTGTCCACCGTCAAATGCTATCTCTGCATCTGTTGAAATGATCATATAGTTTTTATCCTTTCTCTTGTTGATGTGATATATCATGTTGATTGATTTGCAAATACTGAACCACCATTGCATGCCAAGAATAAGTCCCATTTGATGGTGGCGAATGATTCTTTGAATGTATTATTGTATTTGGTTTGCAAATATTTTGTTGAGGATTTTTGCATCTGTGTTCATCAGAGATACTGGCCTGTATTTCTCTTTTTGTGTAGTGTCTATTTGGTTTTGGGATCAAGGTAATGCTGGCCTCATAGAATGAATTTGGAAGTTTTCTTTCCTTTTATATTTTTTGGAATAGTTTGAGAAGAATAGGTATTAACTCTTTTTTAAATCTGTGGTGGAATTCACCTGTGAAGTCATCTTGCCCTGGACTTTTGTTTGTTGGGAGTTTTCATATTACTGATTGAATTTCATTGCTGGTATAATTGGTCTGTTCAAGTTTTCTATTTATTTCTACTTCAGTTTTTGTAGGTTATATGTTTCTAGGAATTTAGCCATTTTTTTAGGTTGTCCAATTTGTTGGCATAAAGTTTTATTTTTCTGTGGTGTTGGTTGTCATTTCTCCTCTTTCATTTCTGATTTTGTTTGAGCACTCTGTCACGCGCATTCTCTCTCTCTCTCTCTCTCTCTCTCTCTCTCTCAATGGGTCTGGCTAAAGGTTTATCAATTTTATTGGTTTTTTTCGAAGAACCAGCTCCTGGTTTCATTGATCTGTTCTATTGTATTTTTATTTTCTATTTTGCTTCTGCTCTAATCTTTAGTATTTCCGTCTTTTTTTTTTTTTTTTTTTTTACTGTTTTGGGGTTTATTTGTTCTTCTTTTCCTAGCTCCTTTAGGTATAAGGTCGGGTTGTTTGTTTGAGATTTTTCTTGCTTTTTAAGGTAGGCCTGTATTTCTGTAAACCTCCCTCTTGGAACAACTTTTGCTGCATCCCAAGAATTTTGAATTACTGTGTTTTCATTTTCATTTGTCTCCATGCATTTTTTGATTCCCTCTTTGATTTCTTGGTTGGCCCATTCATTGTTAATAGCATGTTATTTAACCTCCATGTATTTGTGTTCTTTCTAGATACTTTCTTATGGTTAATTGCTAAGTTGATAGTGCTGTAGTCAGAAAAGATGCATGGTATGACTTCATTGTTTATAGATTTGTTGAGACTTGTGTCCTAACATATGATCTATTCTGGAAAACATGCCATATGCGCTTGAAAATAATGTGTATTCTGGGCTCCACACTACTCCACAGGTAGTGCGGAGCCCCGCTCTCTCTGTCCCTCCTCCGATTGTTCTCTCTCTAAAATAAATAAATAAACTTTAAAAATAGAAAAAAAGAAAACAATGTGTATTCTGCTTTTCTTAGGTTGGAATGTTCTGAATATATCTTTTAGATCCATCTGGTCCAATGTGTTGTTCAAAGCCACTGTTTGGTTTTTGATTTTGCATTTGGAGGATCTACCCATTGATGTAAGTGGAGTGTTAAAATCCTCTCCTAATTATCGGATTACTATAAAGTTACTTTCTTTATACTTGTTATTAGATGCTTTATGTGTTTGGGTGTTACCATGTTAGGTGCATAAATATTTACAATTATTACATCTTCTTATTGGATTATCCCCTTTATTATTACATAGTGTCCTTCTTTGTCTCTTGTTACAAGTTTTTGTTCTAAAGTCTATTTTGTCCAATATAGATATTGCTACCCCAGCTTTCTTTTCACTCCCATTTGCATCATAAATGCTTTTCCATTCCTCAATTTGCATGTCTAAAATCAGTCTCTTGAAGGCAGTGTGTAGATGGGGCTTGCTTTTCTGTCCATTCTGTCATCCTATGTCTCTTGATTGGAGCATTTAGTCCATTTCTATTCATAGTAATTATAGGTAAGTACTCACTGCCATTTTGTTATGTATTTTTTGGTTGTTTTTGAAGTCTGTTCCTTTCTTCTCTTCCTCTCTTTTCTCACAGTTGGCTTTCTTTAGTGATACATTTGGATTCCTTTTTTTTTTTATTTTTTGCCTATCTACTACCAGTTTTTGATTTTGTGATTACCCTTAAATTTACATATAACATCTTAGGCATATAGCAGTCTATGTTAAGTTGAAGGTCACTTAAATTTGAACCCATTCTTTATTTCTCTCCCCCATCACATTTTAGGTATGTGGTGTCATACTTCACAATCTTTTATTTTGTGAATCCCTTGACTGATTTTTATGGATATACTTAATTTTGCTGCTTTTGTAATTCCTACTTTTCTTACTCTTGCATATGGTCTGTCTTTTCCACTCAAAGAGTTCCCTTGAACATTTTTTGTAGGGCTGGTTTAGTGGTGATACGTTCCCTTAACTGGTTTGTCTGGGAAACTCTTCACCTCTCCTTCAATTCTAAACAATAGCCTTGCCGGATAGAGTATTCCGGATTGCAGGTTTTTAGTTTCACAACTTTGAATATATCATGCCATTCCCTCTGACCTCCAAAGATTTTGCCGAAAAATCAGCTGATGGCCTTTTCGAATTGCCCTTTTATGTAACTATTTTCTTTCTCATGCTGCTTTAAAAATTCTCTCTTTATCACTACTTTCTGCCATTTTAATTACTAGGTGTTTTGGTGTGGACCTCTTTGAGTTGATTTTGTTGGGGGCTCTCTGTGCATGCTGGATCTGGATTTTTGTTTCCTATCCCAATACGTTTTTAGCTATTATTTCTTTATATATGTTTTCTGCACCCTTTTCTCTCTCTTCTATTTCTGGGATCCCTATAATGGGAATGCTAGGACTATTATAGGTCACTGCCTTCCCTTACTCCATTTTCATTTATTACGATTTTTTTTTTGTCTCCTTTTCAGCTTGATTACTTTCCATTACTCTGTCCTCAGGTTGCTAATCCATTCTTCTGCTTCTTCAAGTGTACCATTTTTTCCATTTAGTGGATTTTTAATTTTAGTTATTGAGTTCTTCATCTCTGATTGATTCTTTTTTATGTTTTGTATCTCTTTGTTAAGGGTCTCACTGAGATCCTCCACTCTTTTCTCAAATCCAGTGAGTATCCTTATGACCATTACTTTAAATTACTTCTAAGGCATATTACTTAGCTCCATTTCATTTATCTCTCTTGCTGTGATTTTCTCGTATCCTTTCATGTGGGCCGTATTTTTCTGTCTCCTCATTTTTTCTAACTCTCTGTGTCTGTTTCAATGTGTTAGGAAAGTGAGCTACATCTCCTGCTCTTGAAAGTAGCTGCCTTATGAAAAAAAAAAAAAAGGTCCTGATAAATGAGGAGACAGGGGAGCCTGCTCAGTTGGTTAAGCATCCAACTTTTAATTTCAGCTGAGGTAATAATCTCACGGTTTGTGGGATATAGCTGCACTGACAGCATGGAGCCTGTTTGAGATTCTCTCTCCCTCCCTCTCTGCCCCTCCTCTGCTGTTATCTGTCTGTCTGTCTGTCTCTCTCTCTCTCAAATAAATAAACATTAAAAAAAAAAAAAAGAAAGGAAAAAAGTTCCTGTCATGCCCTGCAGTGCCATGTCCCCTGTTTACTTACCAGAACCTTGCGCTTGAGGAATACCACCTCTTTGTGTTGCATGTACCCTGCTTTTGTGGCTGAGCTGCTTTTGCCTTTAATCCTGTCACCTGCAATGGCTCTCTGCCAGTTGTGGGCAACTTTTTGTCCCTGTGTTGTTAGTGGTCCAGTCTGGGACTCCCTTGTGCTTGAGTTGAGTGAGACCAAGCATTTGCCAGAGATGCAGTAGCACCAAACTGCAGGGTGCTTTCTCTGTGTTGTCCCCGAGAAGCTTTCATTGGTCAGTGGGGCCTGCAGTCAGACCAGAGGCCACTGCTAGGGCCTCAGTCAGACTGTTGTGTGGTTATTGTCCCCTCTTCTTGAGGCAGGGACCACTCGGGAGTGGTGCTGCGCCCTGTTGGGGCTACTTGCACACCGCTAAGCTTGTGACACCACTTTGGATGGCCTCCAGCCAAGCGTGTGTTGGAGAGGGCGGGTCTACAGCAGAGTGTGAGGGCCAATGTCTATGCATTTGCACTGTGGGAGGGGCCTGCAGCTGCCTGAGAGAACTGTTGAGGTTGGATTGGAGGGTGAGGATCTGCAGCAGAACCTGCAGCAGAACCTGAGTGTGCGGCTACCTTGTAGCAAGCTAGGTGGGGGATGTTGGTACTATGCTCGTTCTCACAGTCGTCCTTGTATCTAGGCTGGGGAACAAAGGAGGGAAATGACACCCGCCAGCTTTTGTGTTCTTGGAGAAGTCTTCCAGAGTTCCCTGCCCATCTACCACATGCTCTGAGGTTAGTAAATAAATCTCCTTATCATATATCCCAGGCATTTTTCAACCTGCTGCTCCTGCTTCTTTTTTTTTTTTCTTTAATGTTTCTTTATTTTTGAGAGAGAGAGACAGAGTGAGAGCAGGGGAGAGGCATAGAGAGAGGGAGACACAGTATCTGAAGCAGGCTCCAGGCTCAGCTATTAGCACAGAGCCCGATGTGGGGCTTGATCTCACGAGCCGTGAGATCATGACCCTAGCCGAAGTTGGACACTTAACCAACTGAGCCACCCAGGCCGCCCTCAACCTGCTGCTTCTATGCTATATTTCAGTGGGACTCTTTGTTCTCTTTAAGGGCAGGAACTCAGTTTGCTATTACCCTCTTGGCTCTCCCAGAGCTGAGCCCAGCTGATTATAGTTCTAGGTGTTAAGCTCCACTGATTGTAAGAACTCCCCAAGATAGGCCCTTCTGATCTTCAAAGCCAAATGTTAAAAGAATTCGTCTTTCCAGTGTGGGCTCCCTGTGTCTGGGGTATCTAGTGTGGGGGTCTGCTCCTCTTCCCTCTGTGTGCCTGCAATGTTCCTCCATCCTGCGGACAGCCCTCCTGGTCCATTTGCTCCTGACCACGTCTCCACCCTTGCTGTCCTCTTCCATGTGGCCTTTTCTTTATATTTAACTATGAAGAGTCTGTTCTGCCAGTCTTGGGGTTGTTTTCTGGGATGTTTACACTGTTATGGGTGTTACCTAGTTGTATCGGTGGGATGAGGGGAGCTTAGGCTCTCCTCCTACACTGCCTTCTTCCCTGGAAATCTCCTTGGTCCCTATAGTTCTTATAATCCTGCAACTCCAAGGAAATAATTGAGCAGCAAGTGGGGAGATGGTAGTAACTAACACATCCCTGAAAACATAAACTGCATGGGCAAAGTTAGGTCTGGAATAGGGGCTCCATGGTTGGAGTATATGTTAAAAATTATCATTTATTGGTATTATTAATTAGTATTCATTCCTTCTCAAAGATCCAAGGAAGTGAGGACAATGAGGGACAATAGACTTTGTTTCAGTCAGCACAGAAGCACTGGGAGAAGGCTGAAAAATGAAGGGCTATGCACATCACCATCTTGCCTTTCTAGCTACAGATATAAGATAGAAATTTCAGTAGCACCAAGATGGACAGATTATATAGTCAAAGTAAAGTCATGTATCCTCCAGATGGTAAATACCTAAATAAATGGGAAAAGTAAATGAAATAGGTGGGACTTTTGGAAAAGACACTGCTGAAATGAAAGATAGTATCCTCCTGAAAACTTAGAGGAAGAGTGGAACTGAAAATTATTTATTACAGGAATTAGGATAGTATAAAAATAAATTTGAAGGCCTTTAAACTATTTTCAAACCCTGTTTTGTAGAATCCAGGAATTTTTAGACATTAGTGTTTCAGGAAAGATAACTTAAACATGAAGATGATAATACATATATGGCATCATTCAAAGAAAGTTATGGCATTGAGTATAAGGCAGAAATTCACATTATTGGTGAAAAGCCCCCTGACACCAATGATACTGCTATTGTCATTGGTGAAAATCTGGATTAGATGAGAAGTCTGATTCAAAAGGAGACATAGAACCAATGTTTGGTAATAAAGTCTGGAGAAGGATACTCACAAACTGTACTTGCATTAGTTTAAATGCTGAGATTATGTGAAATATTGCAATTTAACTTAGAGTATGATAGCTATGAATCACTCCAGTTAGCCTTTTTTTTTTTTTGCAAGCTATCGTCTCTACAAGAAGTGGTATCATTTCGTAAAACATTTGGTGTATACTCAATAACAAAAAATTTAAGTGTTCCAATGCTTTTTAACCACTACCACCACATAAAGTGAAATATGTTCAGTTATATCTGTACTGCTAATTGGAAAATAATGACAAGAAAAATAGTAGAAAGAGTGATTCTTATAAAAGTAGCTTAAAAATGTCACATATTCAAGGTATGTTGTGAAGACAAACACTAAGATCCCATCATCTTTCAAAATAGGATTGGTTAGTGTCATAAATATCATTTTATGTTAGCTCTCTCTCTCTCTCTGTATTTTTCAAACTAGAAACAGGTTTTTGTTTTCTGAGTACGGGAGTTAACACGTGTTTGTTTGAAAAAAAAAAAAGTCAAGAAAATAGAGCAAAATAAGGAAGCCAAACCATTACCCAGATGATACTTTTGCTAATGTTTGATATTTATAATTCCAGACATTTTCTAAGCATATATTCCTAAATACTGAAAACACATTTTAATAGGCCTTTTCACATTATGATGCCAATATATGATAGGGTTATAATTTCCAATGACTGCATAATATTCCATTGATTAGCTGTGCCATAATTTAATAAATCCTATGTTGATGATTATTTAGTGTTTCCATTTTTTGTATAATAAAAATCAGTTGCCACAAATAAGCTTCTTTACACACCCTTTAACAGTTACTTTACTATACTTGAGGATAAATTACCAAGTGAAATGGCCAGCTGAGAGGGTACTAACAAGATTTCTGATTTCAATAATAATTATTTCAATATTTGAATATATGAATCATCACTTTAAGAGAAGAGAAAGACAGTAAATTAACAAAACTCCTAATACCCAGGTGAAAAAAGTTTAACATTTGGAGAGTTTGATTCCTGATCTCTAGTATCTTTGTATCTGCATAGATTAGATGAATATGTATGCATAGAAATGTAGAAATATATAGATGATGAAATAGAAAGCAAATGAGAGTAAAACAAAAGATGAAATTAGCACAGACAATAATAACATGCTGGGAGGGGCTTCGGAGCATTAGCAAACAGGCCCTGGACTTGGCATCAGCAAAGAGGAAAGGGCAGAAATGAAAAGTGGCCCTGGAAACTAGGGAGTTAGTTGTTGAAGAAAAACTGAAGCTTTTTAACCGACCCATCTTCTGCAACATACATGCACACAAATGTGCACACATGCGTGCACACACAATGAAGGACAAATAGGGAACCATTTGCGTTACCTAAATAGCATGTATGATTTATTTAGGGGATAGTGGGTTGAACACTTTCTTTGTGGCAAGGTTTAGTGTTTGATGTAATGAGAGGCGGTTGCTGGAAGAGTGAGTTAGAATCTGTTAAAAAAAAAAATTCAGCCAAGGAAATTTGAAGATCCAATTGGCTTTATTAAACAATTTATGTATTGGGCAGCATCCCATCTAGCAAGTTAGAGGGGAGCTCTGAGAAGTTGTACAAAATGAAAGTTGTTGTTGTTGTTGTTGTTGTTTAGGTGGGTGAAGCAAGAAACTTCTCATCAAAAGAAAAGGATTGTTCCAGGTAAAATTGCTTTCCCTTAGTGGGGGGAGCAGGGAGACTTACCACGCACACACATTACATTATCCTCCTTTGAGGGATTGAGAGGGACCTGTGGTTGATTCATTGGTACTGATTGGAAAATCACTGAATGACTGGTTAAGACTACATTTCTTGGAGCGGTTGAAACTGCAGTTAGATTCGGTATTAAGCCCTGATTTGGGAACTTAGCTTAAGTGACACCATTTGGGGCCTGTAGTTTCTTTTCATAGAATTCAAACATTGGATGGCTTTTCTAATGGAACAGACCAAAATGATTGAGGCATAACATTGTACATGTTATTGACCGTAAGTCAGTCAAGTCCTTTTCAATTCTTGGGAAATGGAATTTCCCAAGACTGATGTTGGTGTCTCTTCCTAATACCTTAAAGTAAAGGCACCCAGTTATATATGTCCTTTCCAGACACATTCAGAACTCCAAGTCAGAATTTCCACTGAAGGTTCATAATGTATACAATAACACTATAGATTATAAACTTTTCTATTATAAAGTGCCTTTTTCTTATTTCATGTTTTGCTCTGGATGCCATTTCTGTAAAAATGAAGTAACAATTTTTTTTTAATTCTGATTGTTCTAGCAGTTAATTATTCCAAAATCATTTCTTAACGTATTTCTTTATGTTTATCGCTCATGGTGAACTGAAATTATTGATTTACATTTTCCTCTTCTGTCTTTGAGACCAGATTTTAACAACTTCACTTTCCCTACTCATTTGCACCTTCCAGGTCTTTGCTTAAAACATGTTCAGTGTTCAATTATTATATAATATATATAAGTTAACATACATATTTTTACATTAAAGATATTTTCATTTAAGAGATATTTGACATTTAAGTTCTAATCTATAACTCCATTGTAATAAGAAGTATTTATAAATTTTTACATTAGTGGGCTTTAATGTTCGTTTTCAAATGCTTGAGTCCCTGTTCTTCTCTTCTTGAACTTTTATTTTTTATTAATTTTCAGAAGTTGGAAAAATGTCAGTGTTTTCTTCACAAATGGTATGAAATACTCCATGTTGTCTACCCTCAAATACCTGCAGATGTCATTCTGATACCCTTACCCACAGATCAACACTTAGTTGGCTGTAAAATATGAAGTCATAATTTTTTCCCATAAAATTTCCTAGAAATTGCTTCTTTGTCTTTTACTTTTTGGTGTGGCAGATATGCCTGAGGCTGACCTGAAAGTTTTCATTTTAAGTGACCTTTTTAAAAAAAATTTTTTTAATATTTATTTTGGAGAGAGAGAGTGTGTGTGAACAGGGGAGGGGCAAAGAGAAGGAGACACAGAATCCAAAGCAGACTCCAGGCTCTAAGCTGTCAGCACAGAGCCTGACGCAGGGCTCGAACTCAAGAACCATGAGATCATGACGTGAGCCGAAGTCAGAGGCTTAACCGACTGAGCCACCCAGGCGCCCCATAAGTGACCATTTTTAAACATATTTGTAAGGTATTTAAAAATATGTCATTATGTATAATATTCAAAATATAAATAAATATTCTATATAATAATGGGAAGCCTGTGTGGCTCAGTAGGTTAAGTGTCAGACTCTTGATTTCGACTCAGGTCATGATCTCATTGTTTGTGAGTCTGAGCCCCACATCATGTTCTACGCTGACAGTGCAAAGCCTTCTTGGGATTCTCTCTCTCTCCCTCTCTCTCTACCCCTCCCCTGATTGTGCTCTCTCCCTCTTTCTTTTTCTCTTTGTCACAAAAATAAACAAACTTTAAAAAATAATGAAATAAAATAATATTGATAACAAGTATACAGTAGTTAAGCTGTTGGCCCTCCTGGCTGACAAAACTAGCTTTTTCTGCTCTTCACCACCTTTCAGAGGGAGCAGGATTCTTGATAGTTGCCTTCCACCATAGCACATACTGGTTTCATCCACTAATAATCATTTAAAAATTTTTAATGTTTATTTATTTATTTTAAGAGAGAGAGAGAGCACACGGGGGAAGGGTAGAGAGAAGGAGAGACAGAATCCCAAGCAGGCTCCACACGTTCAGCGCCGAGCCTGATGCAGGACTTGATCTCACAAACTGCGAGATCATGATCTGAGCCGAGATCAAGAGTCAGATTGCTTAACCGGCTGAGCCACCCAGGCGCCCCTGTAACAATCATTTTAAAGTAGACTTCATCAAGTTTGTTTCTTGGTTTGTCCTGTAAACATCTGCGGTACCGCAGTGCTGCTTTGGAATGGTTCATGAGGTCCATGTAACTTACTGCTGACGAGCAAAATATTTTTATTCGCCTCAGACTCTGTTGAAACTTCCACTTTATCTGACTAAATGTTCAGGAAGGAAATCACTCTACGGCGTTCTTTATCGGCCTACAGGTTTTTAATGGCCAGTTCTGTGAAGTCTGTGCAGTACATTTTATGTCAGAACATCTAAAAGTGTTCATTAAAAATGACTCCTTTAGATGCTCCTCCCGACCCCTTTATAATGATGGGCGTGGCTTTGTTGTAAAAGAAGAGAATGCATGTGAAAGTGCTTTGTAAACAGAGGCAGTGGGTGTGAGGTCATGGGATCTAGATGGGCTTTGATAGCAAAGGGCTTGGATTGGTAACCAAGGATTGGAAAATAGCGACGTGCGAGCTGTTTCTTTTTGCTGTTTCTTTTTAAAATAGAGGCAATGAAAGTACCTACTCGATATAATTTTTATGATCATCAGATTAATGTCTATGTAGCACCTAGCACAGTGTAGGGTTTTGATAAAAGTTCCATTTCATGAAGGGTCAGACATCCTATTAGGTGCTAATGTGCTAGAAAGATAAGTAGATGGAGAAGAACAGCATTTCCTATTGAAACTGATATCCTTCCAGGCATTTTTCTCTATAAAAGCCACTATTACTAGTGGAGGAAAGCCGTTTATCCTACCTTGGAAGACATCTATCAAAATCCCTGCTCTCAAGAGAAAGAGCAGAAAAGGCCAGATGTGTCAGCCAAGAGGACTGTCACCTTAACTACACACTTTCCATCTAAGCAGTGGTAATATTCTGACTCCAGACCTTTGTTGATGCCCATTCTAACTCCTCAGTGGCCACACCGGGCTCAGTAAAATTCTAAAGACTGATAGGAAGTGGCTATGTGATTCTTGAGTGTGAGGGAGTGGACAGGTTAGGAGGGAGAGCACCTTTGACCTATGGGATGTGGGAGTGGAGAGATTGATGGCTTGACAGTAACAGTCTTGGTGGACTGCAACTTCAAAGAATGCTGGATAGATAAATCAAGGTCTTTCTCATTCCTCTCTTGTAGCTTGCAGTGGGAAGAAGAAAACTTGTCAACAGTTACATGACCATGTGAATTCATACACTCAGCTGCACGGTGCTTATTGGTGGTCTCATGTCTCATACCAAGTGCAGTTTCTCAAGGGTTTATGGAGTTGAGGTATGAAAAATAGAATTATTGGCACTAAAATGTTTTTAAAACCTCATTTTACTGGAGTTCTTGAGTATGCAGCATGACTGCTGAGACATCATGTCCAAGTATAAATTAAACTAGGCTGAAACAAATTTCAAAATGAAATTGCAGAAATCCTTTAAATATTGTTTAGCAAAACATAGTAACTGTGGAATATGAGTATGTTGCCAAGTGATTTATATGTTCTTTGTGATTGAAGACTCTAAAAGCTTAAAATGTTTCACTGTTTCTTTGTACAAAAAACAAACAGAAAACGACTCTGTAATCCAGAAGCCTGAATATTATAGAGTTGACTTGTTTCTGTGAGTGCATATATTGAGGAAAATTGGTGTATATTCCCTAAGCTCTCAGGGCCAATGTTCAGCAACATTTGCGGCATCTGAAAATAGTCCACATTTCCTTAAATCTGAAAGAGTACAAATAGTTAAATCTGGGAAACGAAATAATCACAAGGGAGTCATCAGTTAACATGGCCACCAGAGTCTTTGATTATAGGAGTAAGCCTAACTTTTGGCAGTGATTTAGCTCGTAAGCTTGACATTTTCCTAATTTATCATCTTGTTTGTGATCACATTAATTTGATGGGATTCTGACATCTTGTCCAGGTTTTTAGAATATTTATGATGATCCATTTTTTATAAGTTTAAAATTCCACTAATTATATTGCAGAATCTGTCTATTCATGCCTGTTTTGTCTTGGCATCAAGGAGAGGCTCAGCAGAGTTTGCTCAGCTGTTCCATTACAGATCCCACGTTTCTGAATCTCAGCATTTAATCCAGTTGTCAAAATTCAGCTCTAACTATAAATCACTGCTGTCAGGACTCCTTTTAAAAGCTCCTTGGGGTTACTGTTACTCATTCCTCATGTTCTTGACTATTCCTCTTAGATCACTAGCGAAGCCTTGGTCAGGAAAACAGTGACTATTCTGGGTATTTCCAATAGGAATTGGTTTAACATTGGGAATTAGAGGCTCACACAACCATTGAAGCCTTGGGGAACCAAGTTAGGAGGGTGACTTTTGGGAAATCTACTCTCTGCTGATGCTCACGCTCCTAGATGCGGCTGCCAGAGAAAAATAATGTTCTCCTTGCCTTGTGCCATCCAAATCTCTTGCAGGTGCTTTTCATTGGCTTGATCTAGCCAATGTTTCGGCAGCTGAAACTCTGCTGGTAATGTAGATTGAGAAATACAGTTTTATGCCCCTGTCCTACAAGGGAGAATTATATGTGGGTAAGAGTGATTCCTAAAACCAACAAACAATATCTGGTTTACAAGTGTATCTCAATAATGTTTTTGCCTAATCATTTAAAATATGTTTGGGAAGTAAGTAACCCCATGTTTATCAAACTGGACAGCACGAGAAATGCTGATGATTTCTATATCTCTTCTTTTGTTAATCTTTCAGTCCTGTAAATGCATTAAGCAAATTTATTTTATATTCTATATCTACTAAAACCAAAGTCTCCCATCCTAGTGGTTCTAATTTTGTACCTTGTTGTTTCTGTCAGTTCTCTCTCATGGTTTACATGACATACTCATGGATTTAGTGATTTCCTTTGTATTGTGACCTCATGTCTCATGTATAATTATAGTGCCTATAATTATAGTGCGTTGTTCCCACGAGGATTTGTGTTTACTTCTGCTAAGAACCCAGGGACACTTATCCCAGGATCATGTAATTCTAATTTTTCATCTTAAACTTTTTGGTCCATTGAGATAATGTGAATTTAGTCCCCAAATCCACCTGAGTAGAGACAAGTGGTGAAACATTTGAGAATTTTGTCTGTCCCCCCCGTTCTCTGCAAAGTCAGGGCTAAAGCAGATATACAGCCCTACCAGTTTTTATACCCTCTGAAGGTGTGTTCCTGAAGGAACTGTACTTACATGTGGAGTCTTTGATCTGTATTCCCATTCTTCTTGGATCCCAGGCTTTATTGGTTTCCTCTTCCTCTATGCATGGCCATTATAATTCAGACTTTTAAAGTACTATCTAAGGGATGGGGCGCCTGGTTGGCTTAGTCGGTTAAGCAATCGACTTTTGGTTCAGGTCACGATCTCATGGTTTGTGAGTTCGAGCCCCACATCATGTGCTCTGTGCAGTTGGCTCAGAGCCTGGAGCCTGCCTTGGATTCTGTGTCTCCCTCTCCCTCTACCCTTCCTCCACTCATGCACTCTCTCTCTCTCTCTCTCGCTCTCTCTCGCACTCTCTCTCAAAAATAAATAAACGTTAAAAGGGTAAGTACTGTCTATCTAAGGGAGCTTGCTATGTTGGACTTGTAGTCTCTGTTTTATGTAAATGATTTTTTATGCTTTTAATAAACTTTTTTTTAACATTTATTTTGGGGGGGGGGGACACACACAGAGTGCGAGTGGGAGAGGGGCAGAGAGAGAGACACAGAATCTGAAGGAGGGTCCAGGCTCTGAGCTGTTAGCACAGAGCCCAGCGCAGGGCTTGAACTCATGAGCTGCAAGATCATGACCTGAGCTGAAGTCGGATGCTTAACCGATTGAGCCACACAGGCACCCCTGATTTTTTATGCTTTTAATATAGATTTTATTCTACTGGATTTTGTCCTACCCCCTTTTTTAAATAATATTTTCTTGTTATCTAGCTCTCTTTTTATTTCATTAAGACTCAAGCTTCATGTATCTGTACAAATATCCCGTTATCTGAGAGGCCTTTCCTGACTCCATAACATAAAATAAGATTCTTTCTCTTTATTTTCTCTTTATTTTACATGTTAATTCACTTTATCATACTTCACATAAATCATCATTATCTTGGTAATATTTTTTGTGTGTTTGATTATAGTCTACATTTTTCAACTTAGAGTATAAGTTGTATTAGTGCAGGAACACTTGCTGTCTTGTTCAGCCTTGTACTCATAGTGCCCACCTAAATGGTGACTTTGCATTCCCTAGATGTGCGCACATCCCCTACAATTTCTTCTCCCACTTCTCTGTGCCTAGCCCCAAGCTACCCTGTGCTTTACTTTTAACACATGCGTTGTCTGAATCCTTTGGCTACTAGAACTCTGGGACTGCCTAGAGTTTACATAGCCACTCTGGGCGGACTTCACCCAAAGACTGTGAGAATACTGGAAGTGCAACTTAAACTTCAGGCTGAGGCTCGGAGCTTGTTTAAATTCCCCTCTTTCTATCTCTTGTCTCCTACTCTCTCACTGGTCTCTGAGAGTGCATCCTTACCATATCACTTGCGTAGGAATCTTCATTCCCAGGTCTCTTAGGTCTGGCAACCTAAAACTGCTCAATAAATATTTATTGGTTGAGTAGGTAAATATCTCTCTGCCATCAACTCTTCCTGTCAGACTGTTGTGCTAGCTTATATTTTATCTCTTGTTTTTTAGGAGCACCTGGGTGGCTCACTTGGTTAAACATCCTACTCTTGACTTCAGATCAGGTCATGATTGTACGGTCCACGAGATTGAGCCCTGCATTGGACTCTGCACTGAGCATGGAACCTGTTTAGGATTCTCTCTCTCCCTCTCCCTCTCTCCTGCCTCAAAAAAATAAAAATAAAGATTATTTTTATTGGATTTTATTAAAGTCAAAAATACTTCATTATATACATAATTAGTATATTTGATTGCAAATATTTTTCTGCTTCTCAAATTTAACCTCTATTATAAAAATCTCATGTCTTATTTTAATGTTTATTTATTTGAGAAAATGGGGGAGGGGCAGAAAGAGAGCAAGAGCGAGAGCAAGAGAGAGAGAATCTCAAGCAGGCTCCATGCTGTCAGCACTCAACATGGGGCTTGATCCCACAAATCACGAGATCATGACCTGAGCCAAAATCAAGACTCAGATGCTTAACCAACTGAGCCACCCAGGTGCCCCTGCAAGGGCCTTTTAAAATTATTTCCCAAGCCCCTTCTTTAGCCCCATCTTCTCCCTCTCTAACATTCTGAGCTCCACTTGGATTAAGCTTAGACCTTTCTCTGGTTAATGCTTTGGTCTTTTGATTCCATTGCCTTTTACATGCTGTTTCATCTGCCTGAAAGTAATTCCCTAGGTTTATTACTTGAAATAATTTTTACCATGGCCCAAGTTTTAGTTTAAATACCTCTTCAGTAACATTATACTCAACTTGTGTTTTCTTCCCACATCAAACAATGAGTTCATTATCTTCAACTAAACCCCATAGCACTCTCTCTCCATATCACTTAGGACACCCATTGTTTTTCACCCAAATGCTCCTTTAGGACTGAATGATTTACTCCCCTTTTTTGTAGAGAATGCTTCCACTGATACCATCAGCTGTCAGCTCTCTGGAAATTTCCCTTACCTGTAAAGAGCTGTCTCACCCAAACTCTTGCCTCCTTCTTAGGGGCAGAATACATTTCATGACTTGTTTACACTGCAATTCTGAGGATCCTTTTGTCCCAATTTAGGACCACTCTGAAGGGCCATTATATTTTCAGGGCTTCCTGTGGTGGGATCAGCTTAGGACGTTGTTGACACTGAATGATAGACCACCCATTCCCTCTGTCAGATCTCTTCCTTCCCTTCCTCTGTAGCTGTTGATCCAGAGAACCCTCCCTAGAACAATTCCTGCATAATTAAGCTTCTAAGAGTCTGCATTCCATGGAAACTCTCCTGAAATACCACTATTAAGGTTTAGGAAATTTTTCTTTTTTCCAATTGCTTTTCTCCATCTAACTGTGAACTTATTTAGAATGGTACCATGATGCCCATTTTTATTTCCTAAACATTTAGCATAGACCCTGACAAACAGTATATGATCATAAATATTTCCTAAATAAAGGGATAGAAGGATATTTTTCCTGACTAGTTGGATAAGAAAATAAATTTCGTCTATTTTTCTCCTTATCATTTCTTTGAGGTTATATGCTATCATTAACTTACAAAATTTTTTATGCCCAATATGAGTTTTACAGCAGTGTCTATAATATATCACCATGATTGTGCTTTCCCCTTAAATATAACTAACTGGATAAGATTGAATTTATTTATCCAAGATTAAAATAAATGGCCCACATAGGAATAGAATTTCAAAATCCATATGAAAAAATAAGTCAGTTTTTTCCTTCAAGAATAAAATCTGCAAGTGATTAAGCGATTTTCTGAAGTTAGGCTTATTATTTCTTTCTCAAGTTAGGCTTATATTTATACAAAAGATATTTGTATAAACAAATGATACAGATGGCTTGAATTATTTAGAAAGGCTTATTCTTTCTATAAGTTACATATTTCCATTAGAACTTTTTGAAGGCTACCCTGAGGATTCTTTTTAATATTTCTTTATTTTTGAGAGCACAAGTGGGCGAGGGGCAGAGAGAGAGGGAGACAGGATCCAAAGTGGGCTCCGGGCTGACAGCAGGGAGCCCTGTGCGGGGACTCAAACTCACAAATCATGAAGTCATGACTTGAGCCAAAATCAGATGCTCAACAGACTGAGTCTCCCAGGTTCCCCATACACTGAGGATTTTTAGTCTACTCTTGAAAGGGCCACTACATTTATGTACACTCCGTATGTATGAGCGTATATACATTTTTCTCTATTGATAGAGATATATTTAAGAGAGGGAATGTTATAAAATGGCATCAGATTAGGACTCAGATGGCATAAATTTGGTCATTTCTTTTCTCTTAGCTCTTGTTTTCTTTTCTGAAAAATAAGCATGGTCACATAAGCTTACTCACTTACTTTGTGCCCGGGTTTCTCACCTCAGCACTATTGATATTTTAGACTGGATCATTCTTTTTTGGCGAGGAAGGGGATTTTCCTGTACATTGTCTGATGCTCAGCTCAGCAGCATTCCTGGGTTGCGACAACAAAAATGTCTCCAGACATTGCTAAGTGTCCCCTGGGGGATAAATTAGCCCCATCTGAGAGCTACTTCTTCTTGATCAAAGTGATCTTTCATCCTCAAGTCAACTGGAGTTTTTCTTTCACAAGTTATCACTAAAATTTCAGCTGCCATATTAACAATACTTTCTAGGGCCTTTTTTTATCGTAATGCCTCTGATTTATCCCAGAGACTATTTCTGAAAAGTTTCTGCTGTGATGATTACCTGGGATGAGGACTATGATTCTAAAAGATGAATTTGGGTTAGCTTGTGAATTGGGAACTTTCTTATAGATTAATGCTGTGTTTTCTCCCCTTGGGAGAAGTAGCAAGGATCATGTTATATTCAGGTTTTAAAATTTGAGTATTTGGGCTGTAAAATTTACCCTTGATAAGAGATAACTTGATACACATCAGAACAATCTGTTGATAGACGCGTTTTACCTCTTTTGTTTTAAGTAAGCCAAACACTGTCTTCCTAACCAAGATGACATAGCTGATACAAAAATAATTAGAAACTTGTCTTAGCTTTCTATGGCTGCTATAACAAAATATCACAAACTTTGTGACTTAACACAAATCTGTTATCTTACAGTCTGGATGTGGGAAGCCTACAGTCATTCTTACTGAGCTAAATATGAGGTGTCAGCAGGCTTGGCTCCTTCTGCAGGCTCTAGGGAAGGATCACTTTCTTTGTCTTTTGCATCTTCTAGAGGCTGCATACATTCAGTGGTTCATGTTCCCTTCTTCTCATCACTCCAACTTGTACTTCCATCACCATATCTTCTCTGTCACTCTAACACTACTGGCTCTTTGTTCCAGGGACCCCTGTAGTGACATTGGACTCACCTGGAAAATCCAATACACTCTATTTTTCTGAGTAAGGGAATATATTCGTAGGTTCCAGGAATTGGGACATGAATATCTTTGGGGAACCATTATTCAGCTTACCACAACACCCTATTCCCATGACTGGTCCTTATACACCAAGTGGAGAGAGACCCACTTGTGATGAATCAGCTTTGGAAAGTATGAACTATTTTTAAACAGATCTGCTTTTTATGGACAAGAATGGTCATAAAAAGGTTTGAGTGAAGATATAGGTGCCCCAGTCGGAGCGTGGAGTTACTAGGGTGCATATCATGCTTCAAAGGATATTTGGAATGTCAAACACCAGGCGTTTCCTCCCTTAAAACAAATGGAGGAACTAATATACTGGGGTCTGGCAAGAGAAAGCATGGCTGAGAATAGGTCAGTAATATAAAAATCTGTCCCTGCCCACATTTGTTCCACTTTGTGACCAGAGGAGGAAGAACAGAAGAAGGACCATTGGGACCACTTCTGTGATTTTTTTTTTGGGCGGGGGGGGGGGGGTTATCCCTTAAGTCAAGCATGAATTCTCTCTATATCATATATACTCTCAGAGGACTTGGCCAACTACACTGATAGCTGGTTTACACTATGAAATTGACTGTATGTTTGCATGTCTACATTTCCAAGCATGGATTATGTGTGTGTGTGTGTGTGTGTGTGTGTGTGTGTGTGTTCCTGTGTATTCCAGTTGCTCCTTTGATTCATTGGGCCTTAAATTTTATCCATTGTCAAGCTAACTTTAAACTTACTTGTTTCTGTTCCAGATAGATAGCACCTTTCAAAGAGCCTGAAAACTATTCTTAACTCCTTATTTTGTATTGTCAGTAAAACTCTAAGGGCTCTGCATTTCAATTATAATATATCAAGCATTTGTCCAAGCCTTTACAGTGTTCTCAGCACTTTCGCCTAAACTATTACAGTCATCTAGAAGACCCTTTACCTAAAATCTCATCTCTTTCCTATTCTTTATTTCCTATTCTTTTCTTTCCTATTTTTGTATTTCCTATTTCCTTTTTTCCTATTCTTTCCTCTTGTCCTATATACAGTAATACATACTGGATTAACATATTATGTCATCCTATTTCATCCATCACTACTATTATTCCCTGAATATGGAATGCAATCCAAATTCCAAAGCCTTGACTTTAAAACTCTCTAAAGTTCAATTACAACTTTCTTTCCAATGACTATCTTACGTTACATGAGTACAAGTCCTTGCTTCAGTGGATAAACCCACTATCCACTAAGTGAATTCTTTGTGCTACTGAGGTAATTTATTTTTTTTACTTTATAGTTTATTGTCAAGTTGGTTTCCATATAATACCCAGTGCTCTTCCCCACAAGTGCCTTCCTCCATGACCATCACCCTCCTTCCGCTTTCCCCCTCCCCCTTCAGCCCTCAGTTTGTTTTCAGTATTCAAGAGTCTCTCATGATTTGACTCCCTCCCTCTCCCTAACTCTTTTCTCCCTCTTCCCCTTCCCATGGTCCTCTGTTAGGTTTCTCCTGTTAGACCTATGAGTGAAAACATATGGTATCTTTCCTTCTCCACCTGACTTATTTCGCTTAGCATGACATCCTCAAGGTCCATTCGCTTTGCTACAAATGGCCAGATTTCATTCTTTCTCATGGCCAGGTAGTATTCCATTGTATAGATAAACCACATCTTCTTGATCCATTCATCAGTTGATGGACATTGAGGCTCTTTCCATGATTTGGCTATTGTTGAAAGTGCCGCTATGAACATTGGGGTACATGTGCCCCTATGCATCAGCATTTCTGTATCCCTTGGGTAAATCCCCAGCAGTGCTATGGCTGGGTCATAGGGG
>CM053579.1:88484231-88737305 GCA_028646485.1 Cryptoprocta ferox
ATTTCTGTACGTTGATTTTGTACCCTGCGACTTTGCTGAATTCATGGATCAGTTCTAGAAGGCTTCTGGTGGAGTCAATTGAGTTTTCCATGTAGAGTATGATGTCATCTGCAAAAAGTGAACGTTTGACTTCTTCTTTGCCGATTCTGATGCCTTTTATTTCCTTTTGTTGTCTGATTGCTGATGCTAGGACTTCCAGCACTATGTTCAACAACACTGGTGAGAATGGACATCCTTGTCTTGTTCCTGATCTCATGGGGAAAGCTCTCAGTTTTTCCCCATTGAGGATGATATTAGCTGTAGGCTTTTCATAAATTACTTTTATAATGTTTAAGTAAGTTCCTTCTATCCCGACTTTCTCGAAGGTTTTTATTAGGAAAGGATGCTGTATTTTGTCAAATGCTTTTTCTGCATCTCTCGACAGGATCATATGATTTTTATCTTTTCTTTTGTTAACATGATGTATCACATTGATAGATTTGCGAATATTGAACCAGCCCTGTAACCCAGGAATGAAGCTACTGAGGTAATTTAAAGGGTCAGATTGTTAAACCAGACTATCTAGAACTACAGATTTTACCTTGTATCAAAGTTTTCTAATAACTCTAAGGGTACAGGCAATTTCTAGATACAAGGAAACCCAGAGAAATCTAAGACTGCCAGTGCAACTCCCAGGTTCTTGCTCTCTGTGTTAGTGCCCAGAATTGGATTTTACAAATAAGTTGCCTAAGTAATACATGGGAGGCATCAGTTACACAAAGAGAATTCTTTCAGTCATAAACATCCCCATTATATGTTATGATAATATTACATAGCTAACAGTGACATTTTCCAATATGCTGTACCTCATAAAGGAAAATTCTAGGTTTGTTTTCTATAAGCAACTTAGAGAGACCAGGCATACCTTCGTAAAAGCGCTCCGCAGAAAAGAACTCCTCATTATTTCTCCATCAGTAAAAACCATCATGAAGTCTGACACGTGTAGCATGTTACAAGGAGATTTTAAATGGTCTCTTTTTTATTTTTTTCTCCCTCCAATGATGGCCCTAGACCAGCTACTCACCATCTCCTTCCCATCTACCACCTCTAAAACTTACTCCCTCTTTCTACAAAGTCCTTCTGCCAGTTTTACTACCTGTAAAACCCCAACTTCAGTCCCATCTGCTCAGTGATGGGCCCAGTTTCTTCTAGTTCCTGGAATTTCTTAGAACTTTGAATTACTACTACATTTGTTATCTTCACCCTGTCATTTAGTGTTTATATTGGGAACATTATAAAACTAGTTAATTTAATCACCAGAAAACCCCATAAGTATGATATTTTAAGTCTTACCATGCAAAATTATTGGAAGTCCAAGCAACTTGTTTAAGATCACAAAAGTAGAGGTGCTGGTATTTGAACCTCATTCTGAGTTACACTTAGCATTAAATTTCCTTTAGGGCAGAAATACAAAATGGATGGCATTTGTTTCTGAAACCCACCCCTGTACTCTGTCATCAATTCTGCTACTAGTTTTAGAGTTATTAAGTGATAAGTTCTTAAAACATGGCTTCAGCCAGGGATGTTAATGTTTAAAATTTGAATAATTAAAAAAAAATCCTTTTGTTTTTGGATCTTCTCCATGCTCCACAGTTGGACAGTGGAAATGCACAGGACATTACTCAGACGTTGTCTTCCTTCTTCACACTTCTTCTTCTCCCTCCCCTCTCTCCTTACATGAAATAGTGAACACAAAGAGTCTTAGTATAATACCTTGGGGTTTTTAAAAGCTTGGTTAAGATGTGTTTTTACTTTAATTAAATTACTAAACATAACACCATGCTGAATGTGATTGGAATTCCCCATTCATTCCCACCTTTTCTGGATATATACACACACGCACACACCATCCAATTCTTCAGAGGATAAAAATGGCAAACTGCATTTCTCAGATTCCCTTGCAACTAGGATTCTAACTATGAATTAGCTCAACTTCAACTGGATTAATTCGTAAGAGATTTAGAATGCAGACTTCAGGCAGGGGCCAAATTCCAGATGCTGTTTCTGCTGGCCTACAGAGGTTGTGAAGCAAGGAGAGTGTCTAGAAAAAGTTGTGGCAGTTAAAATTAGGGTTTTGAATTGAATTAACCATCTTTGTGGATATCCAGAGGCAGTTGCCCAGAGACAGGTTCCTAACCCTTGGGTCACATCTATGGTGGCCTGTTTTTAAACCCAAGAGTTTCAGTGATGGCCTTTGATTCCTGCTCCTCCAGGGCTTCCAGTGATTTCATAACCTCAGTTTCTGATTTAAATCTTTTCTTTCTTAAAATAACTAAAATGATTTGTGTTTCCTGCCAGGAATCTTGACTTACACAAACACAAATTATAAATACTTGTGGCAGCAGTTTTTTTTCCCCCAGATTGTCCCTGGAGTTTAGAGGGTAAATCTTACATCAGTGAATTATTTACACTGAATAACTGCAACTACCTAGTTATAAATTGTTAGTATTTGCCAAAGATGGTATTAAGTAGAGTCTTTCTTTAAATCATGAGCTAAAAAGTGTTGTTTCCATCTAGCTTTTAGTGCTAAAGCTTGTTCTCTAAGAGAGAGTCTTGTGATTTTTTTAATCTTCATTCCCTCTTTTAAGATCATTTTTGGCTGACATTAAACTGAAGTAAGTAGGGAAGCAGGCGTTAGAGTAAACACACCCAGAGATCAGTTGATGGGCTTGAAGTCCACATTTCAGCTTCTAACCATTTTGTGTCCTTAGTTCCTCATTCTGAGGCTGTTTTTGTTAGTGAATAATGAGAACACTGATCATCTTGGAGCATGTGGCACAGAATCCTATGTGAACCTAAACTGTGGTCGCTGGTTAACCTGACATGGGAGTTCTGAACCCCTCTGAGATTTGCACTGATTAATATTCAGGAGGTTTCCTGTGGCTAAAGATATTTGGGCAATATTTTGTTTCCATCTGACCTTCTGGATTTGAGTTCCACTCCTCCATGATTTGAACATAAGACAGATCAAAGTTTGCTTCACAGCCTCTACTAATGAAATGCATAAAAGCCACATTTGAATAGGGCTTGCCTGTCATTTGAATGTCATTTGTGGTCCCACATATCAGCATTAATCTGAAGCTTCGTTATGTTTTAAAAGAGGAAGCATCTGGTGATTAAATTTAATTATTGAGTAAACCATAGTTTTTGCTAAGATTTTCTGAATAGATATGTTGTAACTGTCCCTACAATAAGAATCATCATTATGGAGTCAGATATTGAAGAAACTTGCCTAAGTAGAATTGCCAGTGTAGCATCAGCTTTTGAATAGGCTGAAGAATGTATTGGTTAATTACGTGGACTCTGGAATCAGGCTGCCTGAGTTGGAAGTTAAGTACCACAGTTTTGTATGTGTTACCTTGGGCCATTTACTTAACCTTTCTATGATTAAGTTTGCTCATCTGTAAAATGGGGATAAAAATGGTACCCATCTCTCATAGGCTGGTTTTGAAGATCTATTAAAATGAGTGTCTGTGAAAAATTGAGAAAGTACTTTGGCACACAGTCAACATGAAGTGTTTTGTTAAGACTTCACTGTGACACTGTTTCATTAAGAGATGCTGGCCTTCTGTGTTTATGTACCATAGCCTCTCTAGTGGCTAAGAGTGAGCCCTCTCTAACCTACTTTTCCCAAACTTTTCATGAAACGTGCTGAAATGTTTTCAGCTGGCAATCCTTCTCTGGTTAATGAATGGTGTGCCTTTGTTTCCCACATGTATATATTTCTTTCCTCTTGGCCCCTTGCTAGGTCAGTGGTGTTAATCCTTTATTAAAAAATTATCTGCTTAATCAAAGGTAATACTTCTTTCTAGTATTTTAAAATTCAGTACTCAATGGAATATTTAAATGTTATAAAAATATACTTCACTTAAAAAAGAATCCTCTGTGTCAATCTCCTTTTCATTGCGGGTTCCAGCTCAGCTGAACAAATAAATTTTCCAGTAATCGGCAGGCTTCTTCTTGTTGACCTTGGAATAAGTGCAGTCCAGACTGAGAAAGCATTAGGCCGTTCCTCTTAATTACCTAATGGGAGGGCAAAGAGGAGGTTTGTAATGGCCCTCACAAATCCAGGGGGGATTCAGGTGACCAAAACAGCAACCGACCCTAGGCATTCTCACTACCTTGGTGGCACTTGTGGAATCTAATTCTTTCTGTCTCCCATTGAGAAGTTAGAGGTTTATCTACTCATCTACTTGAGTCTTTCAGCTTTCTAGAGCATTGGAGGGACAAAACCCTCTATCCTGGCTTATTGATCAGAGCCGATATTCTTCTTTACAAAACTAGCTTTACTTTCCAGAACTGAGGCCTTCGATCCCCATCTTTCTATCTTAGATAAGTCTCCCAAGATGGAACCCTACTTCTCAAGATATGCTACTGTTATATCTAAATTCCTGCCAGCTGCCCATTCTCTCAAATGATACCAACTATTTGATTTCAGCATCTGTCTAAAATTATACTAGATTCTGAGTTCAGTGAGTTGTATTTACATGTTGGGTCCTAGATTTTGTTTCAGGTTTTCATTTCGGTTAAGACTTGTTTATATTCTGGTTCAGATTACTATTATTCATTACTTGGGAGCTATTATTTTTGTCAAAGACTTGCCTGCATGCCAGCTAACTTATTCCTTCTAGTGTGAGGCTTGTCTTCTACCAGCCTGCTGTGTGCCTGGTGAGGTATCCTGGAGCCCTCCTCTAAAAGGTTCACAGACACTATATTCTGAGTGTCTTCATAGAGCCTTTGGCTTTGTTTGTAGAGATGTGGCCGAGTTGGACAAAACTTAACATTCAGGGCATCTGATTCAATAAAGCTTAGCTCAGTGGCCTCTGAAGAACTGGAACAACTGAATGCTTGCACAATTCCTGTTTGTTTCCATCTTTGTAAGCAAGACTTTCCTATTAGAACAACTAGAATGCAAATAGAAATCAGTTCCTCACGAAATTTTATACATGGCATCTTGTCCTGTTTTCAAAGTATCACTTTAAAGCTTAGTCATCACAGTACCCTGGAAATTTGAATCGTTTTATATAATAAGCTGTATTATGTAGTACTTGATATTGTCTAAGTACTTGATAATAATTTCTATGAATAGTTATTTCTCACAATGATCCAGTGATATAGAGCATTGCTATCATATCATCTTCCCTCTGTTTTCTTTTGGGAGAAGTGAAAAACAGGCAGTCAGATGTTGCCAAGTGAGCCAGTGGTGAAATGGGAATTGAAATCCCAGCATCTCTGTCCCTGATCAGTTATTATTTCTCTTCTACCCAGATAACTATATTGTTTCCCTATTTATTGTTTAGTCTGTCATTTCTTTAACAAAATCCAATTAAATTGTTAATTGTTTCTTGTCCCCTCTCTCATACTAATTATTTCTTTTTTGTTTACATAACTTTATCCTGGGCATTACGTGAAGACTTGTCTAGTAGCAGAAGGATGTATGAAATTATTTCTTTATACCTTTCAAAATCTTTCACCCTCTGATTTTGACTAGTGAAACTACATTTGAGAATATATAATATGTGATGATCACAAGCTAAATGACCATGTCTTTACTCTTCACGATTATATATATTATATATATATATAATATATATATTAAGTGATTTTTATGAGAGTGTGATGTGTCTATAATAAGACTCTTTTAAGAAAAAGACCTTTGAATTGAAGTTCTGCCTCTGTGCCATACCAGCTACATGACCTTGGATAGTAATTTATTTTCAGCCTATATTCCTTTTCCATGAAATGGAGATCATATTTACCTTATAGACTAATATGAATATAAACTAAAGAAAACGTATGTTGTGGGGCGCCTGAGTGACTCAGCAGAGTAAGCACCCGGCTCTTGGTTTGAACTCAGACCATGATCTCATGGTTTGTGAGTTCGAGCCCCGCCTCAGGCTCTGCACCGTCCGTGTAATTCTCTCTCTTTCCATCTCTCTGCCCTCTCCTCTCAAAATAAATAAATAAACTTAAAAAAAGAAACATGTGTTGAAAGTGCTCAGGTGTCATAGAGGCAGCTAACGAATATCATTTTCCATCAGTCTCATCTTCTAATGGCTTGTATACACCCAGACTGTCAGTATGGTGCTCATTACTCATGATGGGTGGTCAGCAAATTTTGTTCAGTGGCAAAATATTTGCATAAGCAGCAAGAACAAACTTTCTTACCGAGTCATCTTTAACAAAATAGGTTTCTCTGCCTCAAATATTTATAGTTATTGAGCAAATCTGTCTCTTTTGATTTTTAAAGCTCAAATAATCATTTCAGTGACTTGGTCACTTGCAGATGATGAATGTCCCAAATATGCACAAAACTACTTGTTACCGAGGAGAGATATTTCAGATATGTTTTTAGAGGGTGTTCTGAAAAGAATAAGTCATTTTATAATTTATCACTTATGATCTGGTTCCTTAAACAGAAACCAACCCCTGGGTATTCAGCAGAAGGAATTTGATACAAGGAATTGAATATACAAGTGTTGGAGGGCTAAAAGAACCCAGATAATAATTGCAAGAAAGCCTCTACCACCTCTGTGTCCGAGATTCTGAAAGAGCTTGGGGTAACCAGAACCTAAGATCTAGGAGGAGAGTACTGGCTTAATTGGTATTCAGACTTTGGTTGTCACTCAGCTCTTTCCGGTAACCTGAGATCTCCGAGGAGGGGTTCTGCATAGCTGGAGTGCAGATCTCTGACAGGGTAGGAATACCTGGCTGCTTCTGGTACCTTTGAGTAGGTGCAGTGAGGCTGCTTCTGTGTATGCCAAAGAGAAATTAAACTGAAAGAAACTATGGGTGCTGGGGTATGAGACAACAAAGATGGTCTTTACCCCTACTTTCCAGTCCCTCTCAAGCATCTTTTATTAGTTGAATCCAATGGGAAGCCAACTGGCAAAGGAGTCTGGAAAATAGACTTTTCAGAGTCCTTGTCTTAGCATTGTAGAATACAAAAGGATATATTTGTAGCTAAGAGATGACAGAGGAAAAGAACTGCTATGCATAACCAAAAACAAACAAACAAACCAAACACCAAAAACCAGTAACCAAAATTCCTTTGGGTTTCAGATAACATTTCTGAAGTTTATCCAAATACCTAAGTATAACATGATTAAGCTGCATTCTTTGTATGAATTGAGGCTTTTGATAATGACAAGAAACAGGTTGCTGTATAATTCTCACACTGACCCCCATGAAACCACATCCATTTTCAGTGGTCACTTTGTCTTCTCTTTCCTGAAGTATGCCCCAGTATTACTCTGCACCTGAATGAGCACATTGGTTTTTCTCTGCAAAGCGTGTGTTGCATAAAGCCCAGTAAAAAGTGGAACAGCTGCTGATGGGTCTCTTGAAACTCCCAGAGAGAATGTTTAACAAGCAAGCCTCTGTGTGAGCAGAAAAGTTCTCAGATTCCTAGGACTCTTATTTATTTACTGAGTCAGAATGATGTTAAGACATTTAAGTGCTTCCTTTGAAAACTGTGTAATAGGACTTTATGCCATTTACCTGATGTCGACCCCCTGGAATAATCCATTGTTTTCTTAGGCAGCTAGACTGGGTGAAGTAGAATTTTTTTTCTGGTATGTAAACCTGAGCAGTGATACTTTCAATGATTTGCTTATTTCAGGGCTTGTGTGTCTGAATTAAAATAAAAATTAAACCTGAAAGGATTTACCATTCTCGGGAATATTTTGGTTTTTCTAAGTTAGCAAAAGAAAGCCGGAGACCAAATAAAAGGTTTAGAAAAAGGTGCCTTACTTGAAGTAGCTTAAAGTGATTTGCTGTTATCAGTTAGTTGATATTTTAGCAACTATGCTTATATTTTGGGAAATTCATGGAGATTTAGCCTTCCTGTTATTTCTTTAGGGGAAAACTGAGATTCTTTATCACTTTGTCTTGATGGAAAAGAGGATAATAGAGGAACTGGCTAATTGTACACGTAAGCAGATTTGTGAGTGTTTTGAATGGCTATATCCAAAGCACATTGGGTAATGTGTGTGATGGGAGCAGATTTAGACCTCTCACAGTATCCTACCTTTTCTTCTAGCCCGTTAAATATAAAAGTACTCAGAAGGAGACATAACATATATGAAGATCAATTCTCAGATATTAAACCAGTGTCAAAAAGAACCTTGATAGTTTAAAATAATGAGAGTTAATCAAGATAATTTTAGCAGGATAAATACAAAGGAAAAAATGACATGCAGGAGATAAGATTTAACAGTGGAACTTTGGCAAACTGACTACAAAAACAAAATAAGTAAATGACGGGCTGTGTCTACCAATCAGTTCCTCTTAGGCTCCATTGTGCTGGTGTCCAAATGAAGAGAGAGAAAAGTCCCACAAGTTTTCATATGTGAGGTAGCAGGTAGGATGTAATCTCTGTTTCTGGCAATCATCCAGACTATAATCCATTTATAATCAGTTTTTACCGTACCTCCCAAAGGTATCATTCTGAGGTGTCTTGAGAGCCGTAGCTTAGTATCTGTTGGTCAGAGCTAGTGACCAAGGAACACATTTGTTGGTCTTGTTTTACTTTCATCAAACATTTTGTTCATGGATTTTAGGGGAAACTACAAAATGTTTTACAAGGCTGAGAGACCGTGAATTCCATGCCGCCGTCCCCAGTATGACATCCTTAAGAGTTGTGTAAAATGTCTGATGCCCCATGTTTGAGAATATACTCACTGTAGTCACATCTGGATTTCTTGCCTTCTCTCGGCAACAGTAACAGCAATAACTATCATTTTCTGAGTGCTAACTGTGTACCACATACGTACAACAACTCATTGTAAAGTTGAATAAAATAAGGCGTAGAGACATGAGCAGTATATCCAGACTCACCTAGCTAGTCAGTGGTGGAGCCAGAGCTTAAATTCAGAACATCTCAATCCTTAGTAGCAGCTCCGTCTGCCCTTTTGAAAAAGCTCTGCACTGGATATGGGAGGATTAGGTCCTGGGAATGGTCTGTCCTACCTAATATTGTGATAAAACACTTTGCTTTTTGGGGGGGCCTCCATTTTCTCATCCATACATTGGGTTGCCTGGATGGAATGGTCAATAAGGTCTCTTGTAGATCCAGTTCTCTAAATCTGTAGTGTAGAGAAGTTAGATGTCTTTTCTCTTTAACTCAGTGGAAGTGAAGAATCATCTAGAACCTGTCTCTGAAAATGATTACTTCCAGGAGAAAATTTCAGTGCTAATCTCCCCAGTTTTTATGGAAGAGGTAATAAGAACAGGTGGAATCAATTCTCTGCTAGGATTCTGAGAAAAAAATATCAAACATGGCATGCATAAATTAGAGTTATTTCTCCTTTTGGTGGATCTGTGAATTATTCTATGAGTTTCAGTGTTATAATCTTATAGATAGGTCAAATGAGATTGTGTTTAGTTTTTCAGAATTTTGGCTAAAGCTGAAAAACTAAGGCAACATAGGTTATAAGGGCCCACACATTCTATAGAGAGCTGCTAACTGAAAATGTGTCAGAAAACCAATATTTGGCATGAGAAGTCACTGAGTGCACAGGGGTACCAGGGGAGCTTTTGAGCGGCTTCTAGTCTTTTGGATGCTGGTTATATGTGTATGTTAACTGCAAAAATTCATCAAACTGCACATTTGTGAGTTCAGCACTTTTCTATATTTTTGTTGTATGTCAATAAAATTTTTACCAAAAAAAAATGTATCAGAAAGGTTCAGCTACTAACAACTTCAATCAGTCAGCTCCAGGATATATAAGAGAAGATTAAATGTTTGAAAATGTTACTGAATAAAATCGTTAAGGTAGAGACTTGTAAATCAAATAGGAAGTGCCTAAAACCTTTGATGACCCTCTCCTCCAGTATATTTGAGTCTTCTATCCTGTGTATCCTGTATATATATTTATACTACCAATCAAGAGAGTAAAAATTGAACCAAGATCATTTCCGTCTAGAGTTTTTGCCAGGGAAATCCAGTTGGAAAGTGAAATGGCAAAACTAATTTGCGCTAGTATATTCTAGACTCTGAACGTCCACTCCCTAGAGAATATGCTTTCTAAAATAAGACCATTGGGGAAAGCAATGCAGAAAAATGGAAAGAAATTCTTAAATTATAGCACTGGGAAGGAAGATATTTAGGGTTCTTTTTTTTTTTTTTTTCTTCCAGATAAAGACTTCTGCTTTTCTATAGATTAACCTTTTTTTTGCTAGGTAGAGTTTTAATATAGACCAGAAGCTCTAATTCTTGTAAATACTTACATATAAACTGATATATTTGAAGATACATTGTTGAGTAAATAAAAACAAGGAATTATGACTATTGTCAAAACTGTATTAAATAGAATGTACAGGAACTTAGTCATTAAAAAAATTTCCTGGGGGGCCTGGGTGGCTCAGTCCACTTGAGCTTCCGACTTCTGCTCGGGTCATGATCTCGTGGTTCATGAGTTCCAGCCCCATATCGGGCTCCCTGCTGTCAGCCTGTCAGTGGAGCTCACTTCAGATTCTCTGTCCCCCTCTCTCCACCCCTCTCCCACTTGCGCTGTCCGCCCCAATAAATAACTAAATATTTTAAAAAATTTAAAAAACTTTTCCTATTGACGATTTACAGTGACCCGGCCACAAGGGACAGTGCCCTGAACAAAATGAGAGACACAGCCTCTTCTCTCATGGAATCTTTTTTTTAATTTTTAATGTTTTTTATTTATTTTTGAGAGACAGAGACAGCACGAGCAGGGGAGATGTCAGAGAGAGAGGGAGACACAGAATCTGCTGCAGGCTCCAGGCTCTGAGCTAGCTGTCAGCACAGGGCGCGACGCGGGGCTCGAACCGACGAGCCGTGAGATCATGACCTGACCCGAAGCCAGACGTTTAACCGACTGAGCCACCCAGGCGCCCCTCGTGGAATCTTAAATCTGGCAAGGGAGATGGCCATTTAAAAATTTTCCCCTACGGGTGCCTGGGTGGCTCATTCGGTTGAGCATCCGACTTCGGCTCAGATCGTGATCTCATGGTTCATGGGTTTGAGCCCCAGGTTGGACGCTGTGCTGACAGCTCAGAGCCTGGAGCCTACTTCGGATTCTGTGTCTCCCTCGCTCTCTGCCCCTCCCCCACTCTGTCTGTCTCTCTCTTTCAAGAATAAATAAACATTAAAAAATTTTAAAAAAATTTCCCCCAAATAATTATTTTATTATAAGTCTGATGCTGTAAACCAAAATGCAAGTACTTGATTTCTTTGCATAAATGGAATTGAAAACGCTTTGGATATTATAACCTTAGAATCGTATTTTTAAAATAAACGACAATAAAAAAATGCCACACAATTAAGCTTTACTATTAAACTCAATGTTCTTTTATTTCTTTTCTGTATGTCAAAGAGGTATATTAGTAATAATAGTGTAGCATATCAGTGTATATCTGATGCTAAGAAGAAAACCTCTCTTTTTAAAAATGCATTTCTGTTTGTATTATTATGAAACCTGTGTTGCTATGGCTACAAGATATTTATTTCCATCATTTGTCCTTAATTGACAGAAAGGTTGCAATTTGACAAGAATCAATAGTTTTGCCAATTAATTGACTTAGTTTTTAAATGGTTCATTGTTAGTTTTGAATAATGAACTCTTATCTTGGCTTCATGTTTATTTTTTTATTTAAATGTAATGCATGGCTGAAATGCGTTAACACAAATAGAGAAGTTTCCCATTATTCTGCTTTCAGCATCAACCGGCCCCCCAAAATCCTAAAATAAATACTTTTTAATCACTGACTTTCCAGATACTCAAGAAATCCACTTCATAGAATATTTATCTTAAACAGTTATAGATTTCTCAGAAATAGAGTTGTAGAGTTAAGGGGTACCTAGCTGGCTCAGTCAGTAGAGTTGTGAGTTCTAGCCCCACATTAGGGGTAGAAATTACTTAAAAAAAAAAAAAAAGAAAGAAAGAAATAGAGTTAAGGGATTAAAAATGGCTGGAGATGGGCCCAGATAACCAAATTGCAAATCCAGGATCATGTGGTCTCCTGATGATTTATTCTGAGTTTACTCATTGACAGTGTAAGTTTGTTTATCAAAATTTAAGTTCATTGGTTATCTATTTTTGCTTTACTTTTTTGCCTAAATGTCATCATTTTTGCTACTAGAACAATATATAAATTTCAAGCAGTAAAATATTATCTGATTATTACAAACAAATTTATGAGGAGATATTTAATCAGCCATTTATCTCCACTTTTTTTCATACTGTCTCAAGTCCTTTTCTGAGGAGCATTTGATACCTCTGAACTTGAAAATATGATATATATGTTTAAGCTTGTCTCATGTTAAATAATATACAATGTTCTATTACTGTCACTTAGTAATCCTTTTGATTTTTTTCTTCATTGATTGTCCTGACCCAATTCATTTTAGAAAATTGGTGTTCATTTTGGTTACTTGAGGTCTTGAGACTTCGTTGCAAAGAAAGAAAGTAAGCAAACAAACATATTTCTTATCTTCAGCTGGCTTCTAGATTCTTCTCCTGACATTGTCCTATATAATCAGATGTGTGCTTCTCTAAGTCTAACCAGTGTGTGACTGCAGGTGAATGGCCGTCAGTGATTGTTGATGGCCTGTCCATGATAATGCAGCATGCCCTTTACCTGACTGCCTCATTTTCTTATTCATGTGTTTTCTGGAACTCCCCAAGACTTCTGTGGTAGCTTAGCAACTATAGATTTAGGATGTTGCCTTTGGCTTCTCTCATGTTTTCTTTTCTTTTTTTTTTTTTTATGTTTTTTATTTATTTTTGAGAGACAGAGAGAGACAGTGCGAGCAGGGGAGGGTCAGAGAGAGAGGGAGGGAGACACAGAATCTGAAGACAGGCTCCAGGCTCTGAGCTAGCTGTCAGCACAGAGCCTAACATGGGTCCCTAACCCACAAACCATGAGATCATGACCTGATCTGAAGCTGGACGCTTAACCGACTGAGCCACCCAGGCGCCTTGTTCTCTCATCTTTTCTCAGCTACTTTCTTCCCTATATTTAGGGGTTGCTTGTAAAGTCACTCGAAGGTAGCTGCCCCTCTTCACTGCCATGGTTTTCAGTACCTTCCAGAAGAACCCTGATATCTGGAGCAGGACCAAGACGGTTTTCACCCAGGATTCACAATGAGGAATCCTCAAGGTGCCAGAGAGGTTTCATGTTCCTGAGAGTCCTGTGGAAACTGACATGAAGAGAATGATTATTATACCTTCTTTGTCACAAGGCACCAAAGGACTGTTTCTTATGGCATCATTGTCACTCAGAATTCTTCATAAAAACAAGTTAAATCACTTCCTGCATCCCCATCCCACTTCTGTAAGAGCTGGCCTATCACTAAGTGCTTTGGCTTGGAAATTAATATTTATTTTAATTAATAAATTTATTTATGTTTGTAAATATCTATTTATTTTTGAAAGAGAAAGAGAGTGGGGAAGGAGCAGAGAGAGAGGTGGGGGGGACAGAGGATCCACAGCAGGCTCTGTGCTGACAGCAGAGGGCCCCATGTGGGCCTTGAGCTCGCCAATCATGTGATCATGACCTGAGCTGAAGTCGGGTGCCCAACTGACTGAGCCACCCAGGCACCCCTGAAATTAACATTTTAGACAAAATACCATCTGTCTTTTACCATCTCACTTCCTGTACACCTGTAGGGTGAGTACCCTGCCACACAGCAAACTCTATAACTTGAGCCAAAGTGTGTCATACAAATACACCAAATTTTTAAAAAACGTTTATTTATTTTGAGAGAGGGAGCATGAGCACAAGTGAGGAAGGGACAGAGAGAGAGAGGGAGAGAGAGAATCCCAAGCAGGCTCCACACTGTCAGCACAGAGCCCAATGCGAGGCTCCATCTCATGAATGGTGAGATCACCGATCATCTCATGAACGGTGAGCCATAATTAAGAGTCAGAACCATAACTGAGCCACCCAGGTGCCCCACAAATAAACCAAATTAATTTTTGGTAGCCCCACACACTGCTAGTGAGATATGTTAACAAGGGAGTTCTCTTTTGTACCTTTCTCTCATGCTCAATGCATGTTTAAAACCATTTCATACTTTGCTTCTTTTCCTCAAAGCCAACTATATCAGTTTACAACTCAAATACATCACTATATGACCTTCATTTAAAACTTGATAGATAATACAACATAGCCAAAACAATCATGAAACAACTGAAAATCTAGTAAGTTCAGAGACCAACAAGGCTTATCCATTCTTAGAAGGCTTTCTGAATGCATGGTCCCCCCCTCCCCCAGCATCATGGGAGTAGGTGGGTTTTTTTTTTTTCAAAGGATTCAACTCTATGAAAGCTCACATAGGTTAAATCCCTATATTAAAACGTTTTCTCCAACCCTATCCAAGTTCACCTTCCTCCGCATTCATACCCTTAGCAATCCATATTTTAGTCATGCTTGTATTCCCACTGACTATCAAGGCAACAGGAGACACTGTAAATATGACTTTCCTCCACAAAACAGAGGAGGTACAGATGTCCTCTTAAAAGCATACTATCAGCAGATGAGATGAGCTTTCACATTTTGAGGACATTTGGTGAACGTAAAGAATTCCAGCTAAGATTTACAATTTTAATAACGAAAGAAGATCACACGGCATCCCAAGATAAAAAGGGATGTACCTGTTGGTATGACTGCAGGATGTTTCTGATTTATAATACTATGCTCTGGGAACCAAACGGTTGAAAGAAAAAAACCAGAGTGGGTTTGAAACAACTACTGATCACAGTTGAATGACCAGTCAAGTATATATTAGTTCTGCATGAGTGATGTCCCCTATAAACCTCCCCACCAATCACGATACCATGTAGAAATGTAGCAACATAGAGTAAGAACCATGTTATATCAACTATTCTCAAGACACAAGTATTTAGAGCAGTGATTCTCAAAGTAGAGTCCTGGACCCAACAGCATCACTATCACCTGGGAATTTGTTAGATAAGCAAGCTATGATACTCTTCCCCAGACCTAGTAAATCAGAAACTCCAGAGGTGGGGCCCAGCAATCCATATTTAATCTGTGATAATCACCCTCCTTGTAATTCTGGTGGATGCTTACTTTTGACAACCAGTGATTGAGAGACAATTTAGAAACAAATTTACTCATACAAGTAAACATTGGCTAAATGTCTAGGTTCACGAATCTATAGAGATAAAAGAGGCATATAGCAAAACCCATGCCCTTCAGAGTCATAAAACTTGGTTAAGAAACAAAACATAATTGACAGATATTTTAAAAATCCAGAGTGACAATAAAGGTGGCGTAGAGCACTTAGGTTTAGATTAACTGCCAATTCAATGGAATTGAATATTACTAATGTAGTTCCAGAGAAAGGAAAGATAACTTCCTCCAGTTGGGATTAAGGAAGATTGCTAAAAGGAAGTGAATGGAAGTTGGAAAGTGAGACGGAGCATTCAAGACTTGGACAAAGTGCAAACACTTTTCCAATGACCGAAAAAATTAATTAATTGGAACAGAAAGTTGATGTTCATTAAAGACATGTGGAAGGAGTTTTGGCTTTGCCCTTAGAATTTGGCCTTGAAGTTTATTGGTATTGGTATTTTTCTTGCATTGTGATGCTTTGAATGATTTTCTTTTTTTAATGTTTATTCATTTTTTGAAAGAGAGAGAAAGTGCGACTGAGTGGGGGAAGGGCAGAGAGAGAGGGAGACACAGAATCTGAAGCAGGCTTCAGGATCTGAGCTGTCAGCGCACAGCCCACTGCAGGCCTCAAACCCACGAACTGTGAGATCATGACCTGAGCCAAAGTCGGACGCTCAACCGACTGGGCCACGCAGGCACTCCTGAATAATTTGCTTTAAATGCTTTATCCCATATTTGTATCTGTTTTAAGTAGGAGGGTGGTCTGAATAACCTGTCCTCCCATTACTGGAAATAAATGTTGAATAACTTAATAATTCACACATCTTTTTTAGATGTCAGCTATATCCAAGTTACCATACTAGATTTTGGAGATACAAAGTTGAACTAGATGTTGTCCCTGCTCACAACCTTGCTGTTTACTAGAAAAGACAGGAGAGTATGAGGCGTTATACTGGTGAGTGTGTAGGGTCTACTGATTTCATACTGTTTGAGATCCTTTGGGCATTCCTCATATTCATCGTCCACTGCAAAATGAAATATTTGAGGGAACTATTTAGATGACAAAGCCATGAAACTATGTAGGGAAAGGAATTGAGATTACCTTTAAGATCGTATCATCTGTACCACACGATCTAGCAATTACACTCCTTGTTATTTACCCCAAAAAGTTGAAAACTTAGGTTCACAAAAAATAAAACCTTACACACAGATATTTATAGCACCTTTATTCATAATTGCCAGCACTTGGAAGCAACCAAGACGTTCTTCAGTAGGTGAATAGATAAATTGTGGTATATCCAAGAGAATGGAATATCATTCAGCACTAAAAATAAATGAGCTATCAAGCCATGAAAAGACATGGAGGAAACTTAAGTGCATATTACTAAGTGGAAGAAGGCAATCTAAAAAGGCTGCATACTGTATGATTCTAATTACATGAAATTCTGGAAAAAGCCCAACTATGGAGACAGGAAAGAGAACGAACTCCTGTTAGGAGTTTGGGGTTGGGGAATGACTAGGCAAAGCACAGAGGACTTTGAGGGTTATGAAACTATCCTGTATGATACTATAATGATGACTACATGTTATACGTGTACTTATATTATACATGTGTCCAAACCTTTAGAATGTACACCACCAAGTGTGAACCTTAATGTAAACTATAGACTTTGGTTCATTATGATGTGTCAATGTAGGTTCATTCATGGTGACAAATGTGCCGCTGTCATGAAGATGTTGATCAGGTGAGAGGCTATGCATGTGTAAGGCAAAGGGTATATAGGAACTCTCTTACCTTCCTCTCAATTCTGCTGTGACCCAAAATATTCTAAAAAAATAAAGTACTTAAGTACGAAAAATAAATCTTACTCCTGTAACATCTGACATGGTCTGGTGCTGCTACGTCTGTGGTCTCTTCTCCCACTTCCCACCCCTAGCTTTCTGCCCTCCAGCCTCTAGACTTCTTTCATCCCTTAAGAAGATCTTGATTGCTTTTGCAGAAGGGCCTTTGTGCTTGCTGCCCCTTCAGCCTGGAGTGCTCTTCCCATTGCTTCCCATTTGGCTGAGTAACTCCTACTCATCCATCAGCTCCTAGCTGATCACTAGAAGACCACTTCTTTGGGGAAGCCTCCTTGATAGTCTCATCAGTTGGGGTTCCTTTGTTGTAGCCTTTGGAAGGATCTTACCTGTCCTTTAGCACACTAATCTGTTTGCCATGTACATTAATCATTAATTACTTGATTAATGTCAACTTCCTACATTAGGCTGTAAACTTCTTGAAAGTAGGGATTGTATTCATTAACACTTAACACTCTACACAGTGCCTGGTACATAGGAGGATATTAATGAGTGAAAGTTTACGTGAAAAAACATACTATTTTTTCACTCAGCGTTTGCAGTGAGGTTTGGCTAATGAATATATTACTGTAGGCCTGTGATTCTCAGCCCTGCTTGTACATTGGAATCACCTGGAGGACTTTAATAACTATTGCTCTCTGGATCCCACCCTCAGAGATTCTGATTTGAAAAGTATAGGGCAATTTTAAGGTGAAACCATGGTTGAGAACCACTTATCAACTCCCAGAATGACATAGCAAATCATAAGCCTGAGATGTCTCAGGAGTTAGGAAATATGAGTAGAAGACTTTTGAGTGTATTTCAAGGAAGAGAAAAATAATTTTTTAATGAAAATAATGATTAATATTCGCAATATTTCATTGTGAAGTCACAACCACAAGGAAAAGCATTTTACTAAATTAATTTGATAGGGGTGCCTGGGTTAAGTGTCCAACTTTGGCTCAGGTTGTGATCTTGTGGTTTCGTGGGTTCGGGCCCCACGTCAGGCTCTGCACTGATAGTGCAGAGCCTGCCTGGTATTCTCTTTCTCTTCCTCTCTCTGCCCCTCTTCCTCTCACGCTGTCTCGGTCTCTCAAAAATGAATAAATAAAAAACAAATTTTAAAAAGTAAATAAGTAATATCTTAAAATATCATTATGACATTGGTTCAGTGATAAATGAGCCAAAAATAATTAAGCATGTGATTGGTAATTTGATATATGATAGAGACACATTGTAAGTCAGTGGGACAAGGATGGCCTGTTGATTAAATGGTGAGGGGACTCCATTATCTACATGAGAGAAACATGAAAAAGGAGACACCTACTTCATCCATATACAAAAATCAATTCCAGATTGATTAACATTTTAAATGTGGAAGAATTTCTTAAATTCTTTTAAGAAATAGAGGAATCTTTATTGACCTTTGGATAGGGACGGTCTTCTTAAGATTTAAGAAGCAGAAACCACAAGGAAAATATTGATAAAATCTACATAAAATTTGAGAACTACTCTTTATCAAAAGAGGAAGAGAATGAAAAGATAAGCTCTAGTGGGAAATGATATTTCTGACACTGATTACTAAAAACAAAACAAAAGAAAACAAAAAACAACCCAGTAGGATTCAGAGTATACAAACACCATTAGAAATCAGTAAGGAAAGGCCCTTCCCCCAAAAATAAAGATGTACAAATGACATGACCTGTATTTTCATAAAAGAGGTAATACATATGTCCGGTCAACGTATGAAAACGTTAACTACACACTGACTTTAATGACTAAAATTAAAATAATGATAATACTAAGCAAAGATGTGGGACAAAAGGAAATTGTTTTGGTTTGATTACTTTGGAAAATCTTTTGGTATTAGCTAGTAAATTTGAAAACATGTATATCTGATGACCCCATGGCTCTACTCCTAGATACATTCCCTGTAAAATTTTTTGTGCATTCAAGAGATGTGCAAAACAGTAATTTTTTAAAATGCTTATTTTTGAGACAGAGAGCAGGGGAGGGGCAGAGAGAGGGTGAGACAGAGGATCCGAAGCTGGCTCTGCACTGACAGCAGAGAGGTTGCGGTAAACCATGAGATCATGACCTGAGCTGAGGTCCAGTGCTTAATTGACTGAGCCACCCAGGCGCCTCCAAAAAAGTAATCTTAAGATTGCTCTTGCTAAAGACAAAAAGACTGTAAACAATACAAATATCTATCAAAAACAGAATAATTTGTGATATACTTACACAATGGATATTGATCAGTAGTGAAAAAGAAAATGGAGTAAAGGCTCAGGCATCTGTGTAGATGAATGTTAGTATCATAGCAGAATGAGAAACTTTACAGCAGAATAAATTAGTATGATTACTTTAATTTACATTTTAAAACAGGAAACAAAATATTGCTTAAATTAGTTTTAGTGTTTATGTTTAGTTTATAACTACATTAGTTGTAAAATTATAAATACAAGCAAGGATATGTTTAATATAAAATTCAGGATATTGAGTATCTCTGATGGAGATGGGTTTGGAATTGATGAGAAACTATGAAAGCAAAGTAATGTCCCTTTATTAATCAGGGTGGTGCCAGTGTATGGGCATTCATTTTGTTGATTTTTTGTATTTATTCTTATCCCCTAAACTGTACATTCATTATACTATTTTGGATGCATGATCTATTTCAGATATGCTATGAAAAAAAGTAGTGTGAGAAGGAATGGAAGTGAGGTGAGACGACGCAGGAAGACTGGTTGGGCTTTAGGCACCTGCGAGGGGAGAAGTGATGACTGACTGTGTTACATAATGAGGAACTGAGAAGGTCATGGGGGGAGGAAAAAGGATCTCAGGTAGTTGCTTTGAGATTTATAGTAAAAAAAAAATTTCAAAGAAAATGTAAAATGTACTTGTCATCGTCTCTCATCTCTCTTTTTTTAATGTTTTTAAAAATAACTATATTGAGGTATAATTGATAAAATTTATATTCACTGAACAGCTCCCCATTTTCTACTCCCCCACCCCTGGCAAGTACCATTCTACTTTATATTTCTATGATTTTGACTAGTTTAGATCCCTCATGTAGGTGGAATCATGCAGTATTTGCCCTTCTGTGGCTGGCTTATGTGTGACACTTAAGCATGGTGTCTTCCAGGTTAGTCCATGATAGTGAATATGGCAAGGTTTTCTTCTTCTCTAAGTCAGAATAATATTTTATTGTATGTATGTACTACGTTTTCTTGATCCATTCATCTGCCTGTAGACATATAGGTTGTTTCCATAGCTTGGCTATTGCAAATACCGTGGCATTGAACATAGGAGTGTAGATAGCACTTCCAGATCCTGCTTTTATTCCTTTTTGGGTAAATACCCAGAACTGGAGTTGCTGGATCATATGGTAGTTCTTTTTTTAAGTTTTGGGGGAACTTTCAGACTATTTTTAATAATGACTATACCATCTATACCAAACTAAAAAACTTTTGCACAGCAGAGGATATAATCAACAGAATGAAAAAACAACCTATGGAATGGGAGAAAATATTTGAAAAACAATAATAAAGGGTTAATAGCCAAAGTATGTAAGGGACTCCTGCAACTCAGTAGCAAACCATCATTATCTGATTACAAAATGAGCAAAAGACTTGATTAGATATTTCTCCAAAGAAGACCTACAAATGGCCGACAAGTTTACAAAAAGGTGCTCAGTATTACTACTCATCAGGGAAATGCAAGTTGAAGTCACAATTAGATATCACTTCATGCCTGTTAGGATGGCTGTTATATTAAAAAAAAAAAAAAAGTTGGAGGGGAATGAGTATTTGTGAGGATATGGAGAAATTAGAACCCTTGTAAGTTGTTGGTGGAATTTAATAAACGTTTTGTAGTGTCAATAAACTTTATTGAGTAAACATTTTCAGTATGTTTAGAGAAATATCCTCACCGGCCAGACACATAGATGTACAACTTATGTAAATAAGATGTATAGTGTTAGTTACAGTTTCCTGGTACTGCCTGTCTTGAAAATGTAATATCCATAGCCTTTTGTTCTTGGTAAGTTACAGATACATACATTTATTTCAGCTGTAACATTTCCGCTTTCATTTATGATTTTATATATTTGAGTCTTCTTTCTGTTTTTCTTAGTCTAGTGAAAGATTTGTCAATTTTGTTTATCTTTTTGAAAAAGAACAGCTGTTAGTTTTGTTAATCTTTTTTGTTGTGTGTCTGCGCTCTATTTCATTTATTTCTGCTCTGATCTTTGTAGAGGAAGAGAGCATTGAAATCATGGTAAGTCCAGAAAAAGTTGGAGCCTTTTCCTGAAATGCTGTTATCTTATCTGGTATTAGGAACATGCATTGGCTAGTAAAGATCTAGTCTTGATTTCCAGAGAATGTTCCTGAAGATTCGCCTAGAAGGTGGTATGATTGCATAATCATTAGGAGGCAGACAGATATGGGTTCAGGTTTTCGACTTATTAGCTATGTGGCCTTATCACCACAATTTCCACATCTGTAAAACAGTGATCATATGACATGTCACAAGCATTTTATCTTTAGTGGCCATCTGCTGTTTTTTTCTAGATTAGAGCCCAGTATCGGAAGTGCGTCTGATTTTCTTAAATAACAAGGCTATAGGTATACACTTTTAAATTAATGTATAATACATACAGAGTGAAACGTAAGTGTTGAACTCAATAAGTTTTACAAAGTGAACGAACCTGTGAAACCACATCACCCAGAAAAAGAGACAGATCCTGAATAGCCCTCTAGATGTCTCCTTTGTTGTCCTCCCCCCCCCCCGCCATTTTTGAGAGAGAGAGACAGAGACAGAGACAACAGAGAAAGAGAGGGAATGCAAGCAGGGGAGGGGTGGAGGGAGAGAAGGAGGGGTGGGAGCTAGAGAGAAGGAATCTTTAAGCAGGTTCCACACTAAGCCCAGTGCCTGATGCTATGCTCAATCCCCACGACCCTGGGATCATGACCTGAGCTGAAATCAAGAGTCTGACACTCAACCAACTGAGCCACCCAGGAGCCCCACATTGCCCCTTTTGATCACCACCACTTCCTGACCAAAGATAACCACTATCCTGACTAGTAATATCAAGGGATAGTTTTGTCTTTTTGGATTTTATAGAAATGGAGTAATAGAATATATATTCTTTGGGTCTGGCTTTTCCCCACAATATTATGTTCTGAGATTCATGTATTTTGCTATGTATGGCAGTATACCATTAATTTGCATTTCAGTTTTCTACTCCATTCTTTGATCCTGGCACAATTATTTATGCATTCTGCTGTGGCAGGACATTTAAGTTTCCAGTTTTTATTGTTAAAAATGAAGCTGCCATTAACACTCTTGTACATGGAATTTTTTGGCATGTATTTCAGTTGGAAGTATCGTCATATATGCCTGTGTCTTGCGTAGACAATGACAATCAGTTTTACAGTGTAGTTGAGTGCATTTACACATACTCTTACCAAGAGTTAATGGAAATCTTACCTACTCTATATCCTCATAATATTTTATATTATACTTCATTTTATAAATTTGTCATTCTGTTGCTTATATAGTGATATTTTAGTATGGTTTTAATTTGCATTTCTCTGATGACTAATGAGGTGAAACACCTTTCCATGTATTTATTGGCTCTTTAGATATCTCTTTTTGTGCCTGTTTAAATATTTCCCCATTTTGCTATGGATGGTGTGCCTTTTTCTTGTTGGTTTATAGACTTATAAAATTGCCAATACTTGTAGTGGAATGTTGAGGAGCAATCATAAAATTTAGCAAGACAGGAAAAGAGGGGAAGAAGAAAAATGATTACTTAAGGACTTTGGGGGGGTCATCTTTGGAAGGGTGGCAATCTAGTATAAAATGAAATTATGTCTGGAATCAAAATACACAATTATTTTCTAGGCTCACACGCTGCTCTGACATTACATGGAATTATGGTGCATTTTCTAAATCTTCCTTGGCAAATGAGAGAAACTCATTTCTAATCAGTCTATCATTTGCTGTTGCTCTGTTGAGTAGATACTTACTGTCTGTCAGCTTCTAAACAGAGGAATGGGTGACGATGGGGAGGAGAGAAGGGTTCACATTTAACACTCTCTTCTGCACATGATTGCAGATTTGAGAAATCACAGTAACCACGACATGCCGATTTTCAGACCTTATTCAATTTGCCTTTTAAAGTACAGTTCTTCTGTATAGTTGAAACTTTCCTGTGTGAAATTGATGAGGAGAATGTAAGGAAACATTTTTCCACTCCATATAAATACTAGTTTGTTGATGTTATAAAGGTGAATGTTAATTTTCATTTATTTCTCTTACAATAACATCTGCTCTTACAGCAGGAAGTACTCTTTAATCAATAGACCTAATATCAGTCTTCCCATTTTATAAAGATAAATCTTTCCTTTTCCCTTAACTATCCTACCTGATCCTTGAAAACTTGCTTGATTATGCCATACCTTTTTAATTTTTTAATTTATTTTTGAGAGAGATCAAGAGACAGAGCATGAGCAGGGGAGGGGCAGAGGGAGAGAGAGAGACATGGAACTGGAAGCAGGCTTCAGGCTCTGAGCTGTCAGCACAGAGCATGGCACGGGGCTCATACTCAAAGAACAGTGACATTATGACCTGAGCCAAAGTTGGACACTTAACCAACTGAGCCACCCAGGTGTGTCTCTGAAACATCTTACAGAGACTTTAGAGAATTCTAGAAAGCATTTCATAGTCTAAAGATTTGCTTTTCACCAGAATTGAAATTTAACATGGTAATCGTCTCTCATCTCTTTCCCAACTTGCTATTCACTCCTTTCTTTTTGCAAGGTCCTCCTGCTCATCCTTATCTGAGATATGGATAACATTGAGACCTGGGACATATTATCAAGCAGCCCCCCTTCATTCAGTGAATCAGAGAGAAGGAAAGAATGGGAAAGGAAGGAGAAGGAAAATGGAAATTGAAATATGTAGGAAAATGACATCCTTTACTTTAAATATGGCCTATTGAAAATCTTCATATATATTTATATATATGAATCATATATATATATACGTATATATATACATATACATATATATATACACACACACACATATATATATCTGATTTTCCAAGGCTAATATTTCCTTTTGAGGAAGAACATTCTAGGTTAAATATGGAAAAGGAGATCTTATATTAACGTTGAATCTATTGAAAGTCTTTGGCGTACAAAATTGTTTTAGCAAAACAGTCTGCGGAATGTCACTGTCTGCCTGAGAAGAGGAAGCATGCCCATAATCAAGTTACCGCCAGTCCCAAACCTGCCCCTTGCTTGCTCTGCTCTCTTGCCCGGGGCTGGGCCTCTGCAGAACAATGCTACTTTGCCAGTTGGTCCTAGTTGGTCTCTACTCACAGGGGTATGAGAGAGGGAGAAGGAGGAGACAGGGGAAAAAGGAGTGAGGGAGGGAGAGGGAGAGAGTGAAGTGTCAGCATCAGCATAACCCAAGTGACAGCAAGCGGTTCCTTCCCATGGGAACAGCCCAAAGCACTTTGCAGTTTTTCCACCGTTTGCGTACAGCCAGCTTCACCATACAGCTGTTGGAGACACCAATACCAACTGAGCCATACCAGTCCTCTGCCCGTTGTGAGCTCCCTCAACTAAGCACCTGTTTTCACTATTCTAACTCCTCTTTTTTAAAAAAATGTTTATTTTTGAGACAGAGTGTGAGTTGGGGAGGGGCAGAGAGAGAGGGAGACACAGAATCCGAAGCAGGCTCCAGGCTCTGAGCTGTTAGCACAGAGCCCCATGCAGGCCTCGAACTCATGAACCACAAGATCATGACCTGAGCCAAAGTTGTATGCTTAATTGAGCCACCCAGGCACCCCTCTAACCTCCTTGTTCATCCAACTCTATAGCTGCTAAGAGTTTCCAGAAGTTTCTGCTGCTTGATGTCTTAGAATTTTCTTTATGTCCTTTGAGGAAGTTAACAACTTTTATACCTACTTAATTGTTATTTATATTAACGTGTATTGTGGGGTGCCTGGGTTGCTCAGTCGGTTAAGCGGCTGACTCTTGGTTTCAGCTCGGGACATGATATCAACAGTTTGTAAGTTCGAGCTCTGACAGTGCAGAGCCTGCTTGGACTCTCTCTCTGTCTCCCTCGCTCTCTGCACGCCCCCCCCCCCCCCGATCCAGGTTGTGCACATGCTCTCTCTCTTTCTCTCTCTCTCTCAGTAAATAAATAAACTTTAAAAATTTTTTAAAAATAAATCATATGTATTACCAAAACCCAGGTTTGACTGCCCATCACTCCAAAAGCCAATACTCGAGACAAGTTCTGACTGGGAAGGAAAAAGAGCTTTATTCAGGGGGCCAGTCCCCTGGGAAGAAGGTATACTCTTGTCCAAAAGGCAACTCTGAGGTTTCTGCCTGGCCCAGGTATTTTTATTTTATTCTTTTAATGTTTATTTTTGAGAGAGAGAGAGAGCACGAGCGTGCAAGCAAATGCAAGCGTGTGTGTGAGTTGGGGTAGGGCAGAGAGGGAGAGAATCCCAAGCAGGCTCCGTGCTGTCAGCGCAGAGCCCGATGTGGGGCTCGAACTCATGAGCCATGTGATCGTGAACTGAGCCAAAATCAAGAACTTGACACTTAACTGACTGAGGCACCCGGACACCCCTGGCCCCAGGGGTTTTAAATAGGTTTAGGCCAGTTAATCAGTAAAGGTAGCTCTGTGGTCCATAACATTTCTTGATTGTGTGCAGACTTGGTAGTGCCAGCTGCAGACATGATCTCCATGCTCAGGGGTTGTTCGAGGGGGTTTGGTTTCTGTTTCATGAGTGCAAGAGTATTCTCTTCTTTCTAGGAAAGAAATAAGGGCTAATTAATCACACAGGCTAAGGGCATTTGCTCAAGTTTCAGGACTACTGGGTTGGCCATAGGAGCCAAGGTGACTTCATATTTTTATTTCCTCTGTTCAAATAACAGTTGCATTGTGATATGTATGTCTGATATGTGCTTATAGTATACATGTAACATATGATGTATGTATGTCATATATAAATGATATAATTTTTCTTTTGTATTATAAACAATGAAAAATAAGGAAAAAATACAATGAAATATATCAATATATACACATACACCCTCCTGAATGAGGCATAGTTAAGTCTATTTGCTCACGTAGAAAGATTTTAAAATGGAGCGAGTAATTTCATATTTAAACAAAGTACATTGATCACAAAGGACTTAATTCAATATGGGATGATAATAGTGATAATTTTAGTAAGTATCTGCTAAAGAAAGATACATTTTCCTCCAAGATTTCTTTGGAGCTATGCAGTTACTGTGGAAAGATTTTTTTTCCCTATAGAATTCTAAAATCTAACAAATTCCTCAGAAGTTTCACTGAGTAGAGTGGACATGTTGACTATTAATCGTGATGATTTTTGACATAACCTTAGAGGAAAGAAAAGAATGTTTGAAGGGTGGGAAATGCTTCCATCTATTTAGGGACAAAGAGAGGTTTGACTTCAGTTGTCATTTATGTGAATATGTGCTCGAAAGGGCCTGGATTTGATGCTAGTCGAAAGCACCTGACAAGAGTAATTACCCATTACCAGTCCTCTTGGACATTGCACATACTTGAGTGCTGGTGGGTGTAGCTGGTGGAGGGGAAGCAGTGTCTGTGATGCCAGCAGACCTGGTCTGAGGACTTGGAGGAGGTCCTGCAGGACCAGCCAAGAGGATCCTTGGCTTCGTACAGCATGGAAATCAAATGGGATCCAGCAGAAAGTAAAGGCAGAGTTTACCGAAATTATAGAGAGAGCGGATGAAGACGGAGTGTCTGGGAGACTCAGAAAGGAAAGGAGCATGAGTCTTGTCTTTGCTCAGGGTCTCAGGGTTTTTACTGGGGATCCAGGTCTGGTGTACATGTCCTCTCGGGCATCCACGCACTGATCAGAACAAAGACAAGGGCCCAGGTATAATTCCTGGGACCCGTGGGTTCTTGGGATCTAGATGTCTAGCCCCTGTGGTCTGAAATATGCTTATGATGGCTTCATCTGGTCACTCTCACCTGGTCCTTCCTTAGATGTGCTCTATTCTAGAGAAGTCATTAATTCCTTGTCCCTTATAAAGGGGACATATCCTATTTTAATTACAAGACATGTGTAAAACGGGTTGGAGGTGCAGCTCCTAGCCAGAATAGATGCAGGAAAAGGAGCAAAAAGCACATTTTTATGGAGTCCTTTATTAATTTTTTTTACAAAAATTTTTTATCCATTTTGAGAGAGAGAGAGAGAGCCTGCGCAGGTGAGGGGCAGAGAGAGAGAGGGAGACAGAAAATCCCAAGCAGGCTCTGCACTGCAGAGCCTGATGCAGGGCTCGAGCCCAAGAACTGTGAGATCATGACCTGAGCTGAAACCAAGAGTCAGACGCTTACCTGACTGAGCCACCCAGGTACCACTATGGAGTCCTTTAGTTTCCGTACGTCATCTGCATTGAAAAACCTTCTATATTATCCAGCACAGAAAAAGAAAAGCCTACGACTTAAAAGTAATGCAAGCTGACACTTTTTTTTAGTTAATATTCAACAGCCAAGTTTTCATAAATTTTGAAACTACTCAGTGCTAGGAAATTATGCTAGGTGTGGGTTAGAAATGTAAACACAAAAAAGGATAGTTGTAACCAGTGTGGTAAATGTAGATGTTAGTGCTAAATGTACAAGGTAACCACTGAAAAAGTGATTCAGTTCCCAGGTTGGAATAGATTAATAGTACAAGGTTTTGAAGTACCTTTAACTTTGTCAAGTGGGGGAAGGGGATACAAAAATTCTAGAAAGAGGAAGCAGTCTGTGCAGAAGCACCAAAAGGCAAAGTAGCTTGGCATGTTAGAAAAACTACAAGTAGTTCAGTGTTCTCGGTGGGTAAACTGTGAAGGGCAATGAATGGAAAATGAAGTACACTGTGTAGCCTTATGCTAGGGGCTCAAAAAATCGGCTCAAGGTTTCCTTGAAGAACATTAAGAAGGAAGGCTAGCAGACAACCATAGTCTGTATTTTTCTTCCCTTTTTACCCAGTTGGCTTTTCCTGTGTGGTTGTGCTCCTGAGTCAGTACTAACTGTTGTCCCCGAAGATGTAGTGACAGTTTGAAGATGTTGAGGATGGATGGGCACGATGCATTTGAGACCATAAGGAAACATCAGTAAGGCATATTTGAACCTATTCAGTTCAGATTGCTTCCTAACATATTCTAAAAGAAAAAAAGGAAAAATTATTTAAGAAGTAAATTGGAAAAAAGAGAATCTACTCTGGGTCTGCTGCAGCACAAGACCCATCTCTGCAGATGTATCACCTTCATGGAGGTGGAAGGGGAGGAGCATGTGGCAGTAGCCAATTTCCCATAGTGCCAAGTGTTCCACTTAACAAAACAGAACTCTCAGAGGCGGAGTTACGCTGTGTTCCTGGCATCATGCTCCCTTTTTTCTTTTTTTTTTTTTTTAAACCCTGTTGCCAGGTACCAGAGTAAGGGCAGGATGTGAGAGCTCATGGAATGAAGACACAAAGAAAGCCAGTTTGTCTATGGCAGGAGATTTGCCAAGTAAGTCGGACAGGATCTAAACTTATAAGGCCCTGGCTAGAAGAATCCTAGGATGTATGTGATTAGAGACATTTAGCACCAGAAGTGGCCAACGTTAAAATGTACATTTGATTGATAAGCTACTTCACTGAGTTTTTTTAAGGATTGTATGAAATAATACATTTTTTAATGTTTATTTATTTTTGAGACAGAGAGAAAGAGACAGAGACAAGCGTGCAAGCAGGGGAGGGGCAGAGAGAGAGAGAGACACAGAATCTGAAGCAGGCTCCAGGCTTCCAGGCTCTGAGCCGTCAGCACAGAGTCCGACACGGGGCTCAAACTCATGAACGGTGAGATCATGACCTGAGCTGAAGTCAGACACTTAACTAGGCGCCGGTATGAAATAATATATCTAAAGTCAACACAGTGCCTGGCACAAAACAAGTGCTCCTTATGGATAGTAAATATCATGTTACTCTTCATCCCACTATTGTTTTTTGCTGTTTTATTTCAAGAGTTGAGGCTCAAAATAAGAAATAGTTATCACTGTGTACAGAGGTCTTTCAAATTTGATAAATATTTTTATATTTGAATGGTAATTGATAAAATCTAAGTAAACATGCAGTTAAACTACACATTAATCTTGAAGTTGTATTTAATTAAAATATATGAACATCTCCTAAGGGCAAAATAATGATCTAGTGGCAGGGGTAATATCAAGATTAATAACAATACTAGTGATGACAGTTGTATGAGGGGGGCAAATATCAATAAACTAAAACAAGACCTGTAGAGGTAAGTGCGCACTGTGACTTTGAGAGTGGAAAGAATGAGAATTTGATAGATTTCACAGAGGCAGAATTGACAGGATTTAATGACAAAGTGAGGATAATTTTTGAAAAGGAGGCATGCAGGATGAACTCTTAAATGAACTGAGAGGGCACAGCCTTGTTTGGGTGGTGGTTCTAAGCATATGCACATGGCATCCCTTGGAGAGGGCTTGGAACTGGGTGAAGATGTCAGAAACATATGTCAGGACTGGACCTGCAGACTTGGGGTTATTGCAAGACAGGACAATCCCTGACACTCCATGTTTTCATGTTTTAATTTCAAGAGCATAAACATTCCAAAAATATAAAATAAAGAACATAAAAATCCGAATGATTTATTTCTGCTTTTTATCACGTCTTGAATAAATTTTCATGGTTAATTAATACAACCAAATCAAGACAGCCCTCTCCATTTAGTGCTGGCATTTTTTTAAATTTTTTCCAGCTTTATTGAGATATAATTGACATATAACATTATGTAAGTTTAAGGTGTACAGTGTGTTGATTTGATACAGATACATACCGTGAAATGTTGAGCACAATAAGGTTAGTGAACACCTCTATCACCTCACATTACCATTTTGTTTTTGTTGTTATGGTAAGATCATTCACGCTCTACTCTGATAGCAACCTTCAGGTATGCAATACAGTATTGCCAACTATAGTCACCATGCTATACCTTAGATCCTGGGAACATACTCATCTTAGAATTGAAAGTTGATACCCTTGAACGAACCTCTGTCCTCATCTCCCCACTCCTCAGTGCCTGGTAACCACCATTCTCCTCTCTGTTTCCTTGAGTTCAGTGTGTTTAGATTTTACATATAAGTGAGATTGTACAGTATTTATCTTTCTCTTTCGGATTCACTGTCTGATTTCAGTTAGCATGATGCCTTCCCTGTTGTTGGAATTGGCAGGATTTCCCCTTTTTTATGTTTATGTATTTTAAGAGTGAGAGCGAGAGAGCAGGGGTGGGGTAGAAAGAGAAGGAGAGAGAGAATCCCAAGCAGACACCACGCTGTCAGTGCAGAGCTCAACACAGGGCTTGATCTCAAGACCATGAGATCATGACCCAAACAGAAAATAAGAGTCAGACACTTAACCACCTGAGCCACCCAGGCACCCCAGGATTTCCATCTTTTTTGTGGCTGAATAACTTTCCTCTGTGTGTGTATATCATATTTTCTTTATCCATTCGTTCATTAATGGACACTAGGTTGCTTCTCTGTCTTGGCAATTATGAATAATGCTGCAGTGGACATGGGAGTGCAGAGATCTCTTTGAGATTGTGATTTCATCTTCTTTCCATATATGCCCAGAAGTGGGAATGCTGGTCCATGTGACAGTTGTGTTTTTAATTTGTTGAGAAATTTACATACTATTTTCCAGGGTGGCAGCACCAATTTACATTCCCACCGACACTATATCAGGGTTCTGTTTTCTCCACATCTTTACCAGCATTTATAATCTCTTGTCTTTTTGATAATAGATATCCTAACAAGTAGGAAATGATAATACATTATGGTTTTGATTTATATTTCCCCAAGGTTTAGTGATGTAGAGCGCCTTATCAAGTACTTACTAGCCATTGGTATGTCTTCCTTGGCAACACGTTTATTCAAGTTCTCTGACCATTTTTAAATCATATTGTTTGTTTTTCTGGTATTGCAGGACTTCCTTATATTTTAAGATATTAACCCCTTATCAGGTAGATGGTTTGCACAAAATTTTTCCTATTCCATAGGTTGCCTTTTCATTTTGTTGATTGTGGTTTTTGTTTTTGTTTTTGCTGCATCAAGCATTTTGGTTTGGTGTAGGCACAGTTGTTAATTTTTGCTTTTGCTGCTTCTGCTTTTGGTGTCCTACTCCGTGCCACCACCACCCCCCCCACCCCAGAAAAAACAAAGTAATTGCCAAGAAAGACCAGTGTTAAGGAGCTTTCACCCTAAGTCTTTTTTTCTAGGAGTTTTATGTTTTCAGGTCTTATATTTTAAGTCCTTAACCTATCTTGAGTTAATTTTTATGAATGGTGTAAGATAGGGGTCTAATTTTGATGTTTTTGGGTGATGGAAGTTCGTGAGGTCTGGAGCTGAATGCCAAGAAAGAATTCTTCAAGACATCTTTGGTACAAAAAAAGGTGATGTTATTAAAGCACAGGGACAGGACCTGTTGGCTGGAAGAGGGGCACTGCAAGTGTGAGGGTTGACCATTTTATGGAGTCAGGGAAGATAAAGTCAAGAGGAAGTTTCCAAAGAGACTTTCACATGCTAAAGACTTACTGGAGGCCTAGCTATTGTCAGGCTAAGGTGGTTTTTCCCTCTAGCAAAGCATTAACATTAAGACAGTAGGGAGTTCCTGGGTTTGAGGCCTTTGATGGAATTGCCTTTTTCTGGTAAACTGGTGGAGGCTCTTATCAGTTTAACAATGTTTTTTGTCCTTTCTTGTTTTTGAGTAGCCAGGAGTGTCCAAGGAATATCAACATGTCCCATAGCAGGGGTGGTGGGGGGGTGGGGGAGGACAGGGATGCTGTTAGCCTGCACTTTGCCCTCAGCTTGCCCCACACTCCCTCATCAATGTCATTGTTCTGCATGTGGCTCTTCACTTTTCCCAACACCATATATCGAAGAGACCATCCTTTTTCCATTGAGTATTCATGGGTACCTTGTCAAATATTAGTTGACCATGGGTACGTTGTCAAATATTAGTTGGTCATATAGGCATAGCTTTATTTCTAGATGCTCAATTCTCTTCCACTGTTCTATTTGCCTACTTTTATGCCAATACTATACTGTTTTGATCATTCTAGCTTGGTTATAGAGTTCAAAGTCAGGACTTGTGATGCCACCAGCATTCTTCTTTCTCAAGCTTGTTTTGGCCATTCCAAGTGTGGTTCCATATGACTTGTAGGATTATTTTTTTCTAGTTCTATTAAAAATGCCATTGGAATTTTGATAGAGGATGCATTGGATATAGATGCATTGGATATAGATGGTGATGGATAGTGTGGATACTTTAATGATACTAACTCTTCTGATCCATTAACACAGGTTATTTTCCATTTATTTGTGTCTTCTTCAGTTCCTTTCCTCAATGTTTTATGGTTTTCAGTGAATAGATACTTCACTTCTTTGGTGAAAGGTGATGGAGTATTTGGATGACAACAGAGAAGAAAAAATAACCATCGTTTCTAGAGCTAACCAGGTATAATCAAATATAGTAGATGGTACTTCTTTTTCAATAATTAAAATGCTAGCAGAACATGATATGGTATTTTGTGTAAGGTAGCCTTCCTCTGAGAATTCATTTATTAAAATGGCAATTTTCAAAACATCTTGTCTTAGGGAATATTTTATATCAGGGAACAGAAACCCATTTAAAAAACTCAGGTTAAAAGTGAGTATGTTCCAAGGGTACAGGGATTTTCTAGGAATCTGATTGCTGTAGTTATAGCATATCGTCACAGATTAAAATCAAATACTGTAATTTCTTTTTGCCTTAGGTTTCAGTAAAGCCATATACATGAAAACCTTCTTAAGGGATGAATTTCAAATGAAATACATGTTAATACATGCAGTACTGCAACGCTTTTGAAGCTATAGCATTGGCTAGTGTGAAATATATCATCACTTGATTAAGAGTGCACAGTGAATGTTTCAGAAACCATCCATCGCAGCCACCTTCTTTAGTAAGATCTCCAGTTAATGCTTAAAGATGATAGTCATCTTGATTTCTTAACAGAATTTATGACCTTCCAAGGACAGATTGCATTTAGTCACCACATTAACCAGTATTAACGTTGGTATTTATTTGGGGTCTTCATAATTGACAGCTGAAATGTGGAAGGTATACCTGCACACAGATGTTGGCCTAATGGCAGATGACAGGAAACCCTACCATTTTCTTTTTTAGTTAAATATCTTAAATTCTTATCTCTGATGGCTTCCCCTGTCACTTCATGAGTAAGTAGGGCTAATACTGGCTGCAGCAAAATCACACTCTCCATTTATCATGCTAATTGCAGTTTAATGAGGAGAGGCTTTAGGCTGGAAGACATGTCTACCTAGAGTCCTATTGGAGTGGAGTTTATTATGGTAATTAATACAGCCTGTGATAATTAAATTGCTCTACTAGATAGGTACTGTATTTATCATAAAGATTCACCATAGCAAAACTTTTTTGAGGCTATTCAAGGACCCATTTTGAAAATCAAGATCTCTGGAGTTGTCTTTTTTTTTTTTTTTTTTTTTCACTTAAAAAGAAATTGTAATATGGATCCCATTTTCAGATATTACTCCTCAGAGCAAGACTTGACTACATAACTTGGAAAGCCTGTTTCGAGATGAAAATGCAGGACCCCTTTTTCACAATGCACCAAGAAAGTACCATAAAGGTACCAAAATGTAAAGCTTTTTTCTTTCTTCCACATATCTTCCCTGCTTGTATGCATGCTCCATTGTCTCATTGAACTTTACTTACAAAATGAAAGTTGAGCAATAAATGGAGAATTTCAAGATGGTGACAGCATGAAGCCTGAGTGTAGGGTCCTATGTGACTGCTTAGATTGATTGCATTCCCACAAAGCTGGCCCTGCCTCAGAGAACAGAAGTGTCTAAAGCAAACCATTTTTACATAGTTGGAACCAAACTGATCTCATGGCAGGCTGTAATGCAATGAAGTCTGAAGGAAGTCCAGTCAAATTTGGGCCAACAGACAACTGGAGCGCAGGCTGCGAAAAACCTCTGTAGGGTAAGCAGGACAATGAAAATTGAAGGGGCAGCGAGGACTCTTGTGTCAGTCAGGACAGGAAGGTGCCCATGTTTCATGCTAGGATATGAAGTCATTCCAGGACATGGTTACATCCAAGCCCTAGGGAGGCAGTAAAAGAGCTAAAATAAGAGCATGATGAGTAGTTTAAACTTAGCTGTAACTACAGGTAGCTACCGCATGAACACAAACATGCTGACATACTCCCTCTAAATAATGGTAAACTTTTTGAAAATTTATATCTTTTTTTCCTGCATACAAGTTTTTGAACTATTGGAACAGTGAATGTGAATACAAATATTCTAAAATGTATTGAAGAGGGTGGAGTGATTTTTGTTGTAGATAGATTGATTTTCTCTTACTGTAATGACTATTCTGTTTCTTTCCTAATTGTTGGTGAATTCAGTAAGACATGGTACATTATCTTACACATAAATGATGGTCAATAAATGCTTATGGAAATAATTATATATAATTTACTCTCCACAGCAACTGACTGGTAGGCTTCTTAGAAATATGTTCCCAGGAACAGAACATTCATTGAAATCACAGACTAATACTACTCTACCTCCACAAAAATAGTGGAGGTTGGGTATTATTCCAGTGTGGAACACCAGTAATGGTAAGCAAACAACAGCTCATTTTGAGAGACTGCTCTAATTTCCTGGTGTAGATTATGATTTAGGTGGGGGAGTAATATCTTCTCATCATAGTAACATCATTTATAATAATAATAATAGCTTAATCACTCAGAATGACCTGTAAATGTCCTACTCCTCACAGTTTATTGTAGAATATCACTTGAATTTAATCAAGGCCTTTATTTAGTTCTGTGTAGTGAGATTACAAAGACAAACACTGTTTGGCATAATTTTTTGATGCCTTGCTGGAGAAAGACCTATTTATTTCCTCAAACCATATACATCAAAGGCCTGAACAGTACTAGGCCCCGGGAATATAACTGAATGAGATAGGGATGGAGTTTATAGACTGATGGACTTCTAGAATAATGTCCCTTGCTGTTAATTTCAGTCAGGTTCAGAGACCTGTGCCTTAAGAAGAATCAAGCATTTGAAGATAGAATTGAATAGAAACTAGGCTTAGAGCAACTGGACATACTCAAAGCCAATTTCCAACAGTTAATTATTTTGAGTGGCTTCCCCATTAGTTAAAAGGAAGAGGAGATGATAGGAAGGATAGAAATATTGGTAAGTTTCTAAGTTGGACTAAGTTTGGTAACTATAAAAAATGAAGTATAGTTAATAAAGCACAAAGCAGAAGATTTCCTCTTAACTCATAGTTATTATACATCATCATTAGAGAGGGGACTTGATGCTCCCTGTACTAGACTAATAGCCAGGGCATTCGTCTCTGACCTCAGCCGAAGGAGAAGCACCAGGCAACAGAAGCCGACAATGGAGTAAAAAGAAGTACTATCTACTATTTCATCTGGGCAGGGAAATTAAAAAAAGGAAGCCCTCAAACTGTAGAGGGGAATGTGAAAGGAAAGGATCGGTGCTCTTTCTTTCCCTTGGCAGTACCTTCCTTTGAGAACCAACTGGCAGCCCCTGGGTCACTAGGCTTAGTCATTCCTCTTTTCAATTACAGGAACATCCTATTAACAAGGAGACACAGTGAGGAGAGCAATTTTTAGGAGATAGAAGAAAAAGAAAGGGGAATATTTTTCACCTGGTGAAAAGGGCATCCGTCGGGAAACAGGGAATGACATGCAAGTGAAGTTTTTGCCTACCCCTATTATTTTTATTTTAAACATTGTGAAAGGAGCCAGTGTGCCAAGAGGTTTAAAGAAATGATGGAGGAGAGGCCTAGCAATACATAAATGTTTTCTGAAGATTTTGTATTCTACTGCAGGACGTAGAAATAAATGGGGATGTTTGAGTGTCTATGAGTAAATATCTGAGATACTCTTTTAAAAGAATAAACGTGCTTAGTTCCGCTGTCAGAAGAGCATCAGTTGAAGGTGCTATAGTCTCCCAGAGTCTTACCTACTATTTATGGCTTTAGTATATGTATAAAAAAATGCAAGTGCATCTCAGAATATTATAACTTTGATATAGCCATGAGGTTCTGAACACTGTGATGTGGGAATTTTTCAGAAGACCCCTCCTGGTCTGTATCCATTATGTTATTAAAATACCGAAAGTGAATGTTGCTTCTGCCACTGTTGTCATGTATCAAACTAAAAAGGATATAAAACCCTTAATTATGTTCTCAAACTTAATCAGATGGCTATTTTGGAATGAAACATTACTATCCGATGCAACTTAAGGTGTAAGGAGAGTTGTTTCATTTTTAGTAATTTGCCAGATTTTTAAATTTGGGTAATACAAGAGTAAACTTTAATTTAGATAGCTTATCCTGGAACACTTGATTGTCTCTTCTTATTTTTTAAGTTTTTAAAAAGTTTTTATATAAATTCCAGTTAATAACATACAGTGCGTATTAGTTTCCAGTGTACACTATAGTGATTCAACACTTCCATACATCCCCCGGTGCTCATCACAACAGGTGCCCTCCTTAATGCCCTTCACCTATTTCACCCATCCCCCTGCCCCAACCTCTTCCTGGTAGCCATCAGTTTGTTCTCTATAGTTCAGAGTAGATTTCTTGGTTTGCCTCTCTCTGTCTTTCCTTTTTTTCCCCATGTTCATCTTTTTTGTTTCTTAAATTCCACATATGAGTGAAATCATATGGTATCTGTCTTTCTCTGCCTCACTTACTTTGCTTAGCATTATACTTTCTAGGTCCATCTATGTTGTTGCAAATGGCAAGATTTCATTCTTTTTTATGACTTAATATTTATTATATACGTGTGTATGTGTGTCTAAATCTACACACACCTCCCCCACATATCTTCATTATCCATTCATCAGTTGGTAGACACAGACTTATTTCCATAATTTGGCTATTGTACGTAATGCTGCTGTAAACATTGGGGTGTGTGTATCCCTTTAAATTTGTATTTTTGTATTCTTTGGGTAACTATCTAGTAGTGCGAGCTGTAGTAGTTCTGTTTGTAACTTTTTGAGGAACCACCCTACTGTTTTCCAGAGTGGCTGCATCCGTTTGCATTCCCACCAACAGTGCCCAGGTGTTCCTTTTTCTCCACATCCTGGCCAACACCTGTTGTTTCTTGTGTTGTTGATTTTAGTCATTCTGACAGGTTTGAGGTGACAGATTGTTGTAGTTTTGGTTGGCATTTTGCTGATGGTAAGTGATGTTGGGCGTCTTCTCATATGCCTGTTAGCCATCTATACATCTTCTTTGGAAAAAATGTCTCTTCCTCTCTTCTGCCCATTTTTATTTATGTATTTATTTATGTATTTATTTATTTATTTAATTTTTGAGAGAGCGAGCGAGCGAGCAAACGAGCATAACTGAGCAAGGGGCAGAGGAAGAGAGAGAGAGCGTGTGGCATGCGGAGCCCAGAGTGGGGCTCGAGCTCACCCGATGTGGGACTTGAGCTCACCCCATGTGGGGCTCAAACTCACCAGAACCCGTGAGATTACAACCTGAGCTGAACTCAGATGCTTAACTGACTGAGCCACCCAGGTGCTCCCCTTCTGCCCGTTTTTAATTGGATTATTCATTTTTTGGGACTTGAGGTGTTGAATTTTTTAAGTTCTTTATATATTTTGGATATTAACCCTTTATCAGATATGTCATTTGCAAATATCTTCTCCCATTCTGTAGGTTGCCTTTTAGTTTTGTTGATTGTTTCCTTCATTGTGCACAAGGGGTTTTTTTGTTGTTGTTGTTGTTTGTTTGTTTGCTGTAGTCCCAATAGTTTATTTTTGCTTTTGTTTGTTTCCCTTTGCTCAGGGGACATTTCTAGAAAGAAGTTGCTATGGCCAATGTCTAAGAAGTTACTGCCTATGTTTTCTTCGAGGATTTTTATGGTTTCAGGGCTCACATTTAGGTCTTTCATCCATTTTGAATTTACTTTTGTGTATGGTGTCAGAAAGTCGTCCGGTTTTATTTTTTCTCATGTTGCTGTCCAGTTTTCTCAAAACCATTTGTTGAAGAGACTATCATTTTCCCATTGGATATTCTTTTCTGCTTTGTTGAAGATTAATTGACCATATAATTGTGGGTTCCTTTCTGGGTTTTCTCTTTTGTTCTATTGATCTATGTGTCTGTTTTTGTGCCAGTACCAGACTATTTTGATTACTACAGTTTTGTAATACAGCTTGAAGTCCAGAATTGTGATGCCTGCAGATTTGCTTTTCTTTTTCAAAGTTGCTGTGTGACTTCGGGGTCTTTTGTGGTTCCATGCAAATTTTAGGATTGATTCTTCTAGCTCTGTGAAAAAACGCTGTTCGTATTTTCATAGGTATTGCGTTAAATGTGTAGATTGCTTTGGGCAATATAAACATTTTAACAATGTTCTTCCAATCCATGATCATGGAATGTCTTTCCATTTCTATGTGTCATTTTCAATTTCTTTCATCAGCTTTTTATAGTTTTCAGAGTATAGGTCTTTGACCTCTTTGGTTAGGTTTATCACTGGGTACCTTATTGGTTTTGTTGTAATTAAAAAAAATTTTTTTGAAGGAAAGAGAGACAGCATGAGCAGGGGAGGGGCAGAGAGAGAGGGAGACAAAGAATCTGAAACTGGCTCCAGGCTCTGAGCTGTCAGCGCAGACCTGTGAGATCATGACCTAAGCGGAAGTCGGCTGCTTAACCAACTGAGCCACCCAGGCGCCCCAGTTTTGTTGCAATTTTAAATGTGATTGATTCCTTAACTTCTCTTTCTGCTGCTTCATAATTGGTGTATAAAATGCAACAGACTTTTACACATTGATATTGTATCCTGTGACTTTACTGAATTTGTTAATCAGTTCTAGCAGTTTTTTTGGTGAAGTCTTTATGGTTTTCTTTTTTCTTTTTTAATGTTTATTTATTTTTGAGAGGGAGAGAGACAGAGGCAGAGAGAGAGGAAGAGAGAGACTCCCAAGCAGTCTCTGCACTGCCAGCTAAGAACCTGATGTGGGGCTCGAACTCATGAACTGCGAGATCATGATCTGAGCCAAAATCAAGAGTCAGACACTTAATGGACTGAGCCACCCAGGCGCCCTTAGGGTTTTCTATATAGAGTATCAGTCATGTGAGAATAGTGAAAATTTGACTTCTTCTTGCTGATTTAGAAGGCTTTTATTTCTTTTTGTTGTCTGACTGCTGGGGCTAAGACTTGCAGTACTTGAATAATAATGGTGAGAGTGAACCTCCTGTCTTATTCCTGACTATAGATGAAAAGCTCTCACAGTTTTTTAGCTGTGGGTTTTTTATATATGGCCTTTATTATGTTGACGTATGTTCCCCCTAAACCTACTTTGTTGAGAGTTTCTATCATGAATGGGTGTTTTACTTTGTCCAGTGCTTTTACTGCATCTTTTGAAATGATCATGTAGTTCTTATCCTTTCTTTTATTAGTGTGATGATCACGTTTTTTTGATTTGTGAATATTGAACCACCCCTGAAACCCAGGAATAAATCCCCCTTATCTCTGTGAATGATTTTTTAAATGTATTGTTGCATTTGGTTTGCTAATATTTTGTTGAGGATTTTTCCCATCTGTGTTCATCAAAGATAATGGCCTGTTGTTCTCTTTATTTGTGGTGTCTTTATCTGGTTTTGGTATCAAGGTAATACTGGCCTTATAGAATGAATTTGGAAGTTTTTCTTCCTTTTCTATTTTTTGGAATAGTTTGAGAAGAGTAGATATCAACTCTTCTGTAAATGGTTGGCAGAATTTGCCTGTGAAACCATCTCATCCTGGACTTCTGTTTGTTGGGAGTCTTTTGATTACTGACTCAGTTTCATGGCTGAAAATCAGTCTGTTAACATTTTGTATTTCTTCCTGTTTCAGTTTTGATAGTTTATGTTTCTAGGAATTTATCCGTTTCTTCTAGGTTGTCCAATTTGTTAGCATATAGTTTTTAATAAATTCTCTTATAACTGTATTTCTTTGGTGTCAGTTATTATTTCTCCTCTCTCATTTGCGATTTTATTTATTTGGATCCTTTCTCTTTTTGATAAGTCTGGCTAGAGGTTTATCAACCTTATTTTTTTTATAAAGAACTAGCTCCTTGCTTCATTGATCTATTCTCTTGTTGCTGTTGTTATTTTTAGTTTCTGTGTCATTTACTTCTGTTCTAATTGTTATTATTTCCCTTCTGCTGGCTTTAGGCTTCATTTGTTCTTTTTCCTCGCTCTTTTCGGTTTCAGGTTAGGCTGTATATTTGAGATTTTTCTTGCTTCTTGAAGTAGACCTGTATTGCCATATACTTCCCTCTTAGGACATTTTTTGCTGCATCCCAGAGATTTTGGACCATTGTGTTTTCATTTTCATTTGTTTCCATGTATTTTTTCTTTGATTTTCTGGTTGACCCATTCATTGTTCAGTAGCGTGTTGTTTAACCTCCATGTATTTGTGGTCTTTCCACATTTTTTTCTTGTGGTTGACTTATACTTTCATGGCATTGTGGTCTGAAAAGGTGCATGGTATGAGTTCAGTCTTCTTGTATTTGTTGTGGCCTGTTATGTGGCCTACTTTGTGATCTCTTCTGGAGAATGTTCCATGTGCAATCGAAAATAGTGTGTATTATGCTCCTTTAGGATGGAATGTTCTGAATATATATGTTGAATCCATCTGGTCCAATGTGTCATTCCAAGCCATTGTTTCCTTTTTTATTTTCTGTTAAGATGGTCTGTCCATTGATGTAAGTGGGATGTTGAAGTCCCCTATTATTATTTTATTATTATTGTATAGTTCCTTTATGTTTATTATTAATTGTTTTATATATTTTGGTGCTTGCATGTTGGGTGCATAAATATTTTACTTTTTTAATGTTTATTCTTTTTTTTAAATATAATTTATTGTCAAGTAGACTAACCTACAGTGTATACAGTGTGCTCTTGGTTCTGGGGGTACTGATGAGGGGGGTCGAGAATGACACCAGACAACTCCTTTTATCTCAGAGATGTCTCTCAGTGAAAGCTGCCTCTCCAAGGCAAACTCCTAGAAGAGCAAATAATCTCCCCACTGTGTGCCCCCAGCTGCTCTTCAAATTGTTATGGCTGTGGATTGTTTGCCTGCCTTCCCTCCAGGAGTAGAGCAGTGCCCTCCAGGCTTTATCCCATCCAAGCCCACTGACCTTCAAAATTCCAGGCTTTAAGTCCCACTGGTTCCAAGAACTCCTGATATTCAGCCCCTCTCCTTTTTCAAGCCAATGGCATTGGGGAAATATTCTCCTTGTACATTTCCCTGTGTGTTCCTCCCTCTCTCACCCTTGTCTGTGGCCATGGCTTCCTCCCCTCCCCAGCATCATATCTGTTTCTCCCCTAAACCATGTCTCTGCACTTCCTACCTTGTTCGATATGTCCTCTTCTCTCCTTCTAGTTGTGGAGTTTGTTCTGTTAGTCTTCAGGTTGATTTCTGTGGTATTTAGGATGATTTAATAGTTATCTAGTTGTATTGGTGGGACAAGGCAACCATAGGATCCTATTACTCTGCCACCATCTTCCTATCTCCTCTGGATCCTCTATTCTTTTGTGAGAAAACTTTGAGGACTGAAGTCTTTTAATGTAATGATAATACAACATAAAGCTACTTTGATATCTCATTTAACATTTTTCCAACATAGCCTCTTGGGAAGTTTTCTATTTGGATTACGCCTCTGGTAACAGAAATTCATTATTTATATGCACTGATAATGTTTTTTTTTAAGTTTATTTTTTCTGAGATAGAGAGAGAGAAAGCAAGCAAGCAAGCAAGCACGAGTTGGGTAGGGACCGAGAGAGGGAGAGAGAGAATCCCAAGCAGGTGCCTCACTGTAGTGCAGAGCCCACTGTGGGACTTGAACTCATGAACTGTCAGATCATGACCTGAGCTGAGGCTGGATGCTTAACTGACTGAGCCACCCAGGTGCCCCACACTGATAATGTTTTTAAATGCATCAGGTTTTGAGAAGGTCCTTTGAATTCCTGGTTTGGTCATGGGCCTACATGGTATGGATTTTAGTTGGTTCACCTTTGAATTCCCATCTCTTTTCTTAAACGGGATAGTAATAAACTTGGTTCATTTAATGGCTTTACTTTTTGAAGCAAGAAACATAGAGCAACTTGAAAATGTGATCTCAGATACTCAGTAGGATTAAAGTTATTAATAAAGCAAACTGTGATATCACTATTGTTTCGTCGTGTAACAGAAGTATTCCCAAAGAGCTGTGCTTATTTGAGTTATATTGTAATTGGACTAGAAAAATTTGAAATGTGATGCTTTTAATTGGATGATTTTTAATTTAAATTCTTATGAATCAAAAATTGAAAGTTTAAGTTTTACTTGGCTTGTGTTTATGCTTGTGGGCTGAGATAAAACTGTTAGGAACCTTGTCCCTGAAAATCTTTCTGACTGCTGCCCCTATATGGAATTCAAAATAAAAGTGATATTAAATGATAGAAAATTCTGATTTTTTTACGATGATAACTCAAGTTTTCTCTAAAATATAATTTGTGTTTTTTCCCCATAAATATCTTCACAGGGCCTTGCTTTTACTCATGTCCTAAGCACAGGGCATTGTGTGAATGCGGGTTCCCACTTCAAGATTGTTCAGTGTTAATAAAATTAACCATATACTGACAAATCTCTGCCTCAACTCTGTGAGCAAAGCTTCAATGTGCACCTTCCAAGCTACTTCATTTTTCTAAGTGTTTGTTTTTAACCTAATTTATCCTCTTAGTCTCAGTGGGAAGGAGAAAATTTCAGTGAAATATGTGCTCAGTTTCTTGTTTGGTCCCTAATGAAATTTGTACTCGAAAAGCCTTAGTGTTTTGGAAAATTTTAGCATTAAAAAGAAATATTTGACTCCAGTTACTTTTTTAAACCAAAATAAAATACCTCTAGTGAAAAAGTCCAAATCATAGAATTGAAGAAATTTTCCATAATTATCCCTGAAGATAAATTAAAGTGCTTTGTTTTCGCTGTAATTATATTTTTGGATAATCTCATAGAGCCTAGTATGGAGAGAATATTATGAGTTTCTCCATTTAATTCGTTCCTGCTGCACATTAATGCCTAGTGTTTTATAGGCTTGCAGTTGTATTTCTTTGGGAGGCATATGCATAGATTCCAGCTGACATTGTAGTGAGTAGAAGCTAATGAACTAAACTCACTATACACCAACATGGCTCTTCTATGCGGTTGTTTTCTTTCTACCCTGCATTTTGGCTTCCAAAGCATCTGCAGGCTAATTTTGAGGACCACCTATGCTAGTTCTTTAGCCTAAGGTTATTAAAAAAATATGGCCCCAGACTGTAGCTACTGAGGCAAAGAACAGGAGAGAGGATAGAATTGATAGCTATAGAAGAAAGCCAAAGTCCAGAAAAGAAACTATAATCCAGAACATTCAAGGGATCACAGCAAATCAGGCCTGAAAGTGTCAGCACAGGCTAGGGAGGACTCTTGGAACACAACATAGATGCCAAAATTTTCTAAGGGCACAAAAAAAGTAGGGAGAGCCCCAGAGTCTGTGGAGAACTGAGTGGGGGGAAGTGGGGGAGACAAAGGGACTCTTTAAGAGTGTGGGTGAACACCAATATTAGACATGAGCCTTTAAGAATAAGAATAATACCAATACTAATGACCGTTAAGAATAATACAGATATTATAAGAATGATGTCCACTTTAGAGATGATCTTGTAAGGACGTAGGATGTGAGGTAACACACTTTAACTCTGTGATAGAAGGCAGAGGCAAATAGCAGGGGTGGGAGAGAAAGCAAGACACAGAGGGCAGAAAGGAAAAAAGAGAATGAGAACTGTTCGTATGTTACGAAAGGTAAAACTAAGAACACTTAGCTTTGTGTCAATTCTGGGATACATTTATTCATTTGTATTTCTAACTATATTATTTTATTTCTAGAATAAATGTTTCAGACACAGGAGACAAAAGTGGTCAAGGAACTAGTATTTGCTTTGCTTTATAATTATGGCTATATCTGGATCTCGGTTTGCTCATTTGGAAAATGGGTTTGAAAGAGAGAGACTGAGACTTTGCAATGCACACGTGCGTGTGTTAGAGATAAAGAGAGATTTAAATGCAATTCATGCTTCATCTATTTCCAAAAATGATTTGAAGATTCAATAATATGAAAATATATACAATAAGAAAGTTATATGGTATAAAAGCTGAAATGTGAGATGTGAGACCATATAGAAAGAGATTCATATACTGCAGTAAATGAAAAGCATTAAATGAAAAGCAGTAAATGAAATAGAGCATTACTTACTCTATTTTCTCAAGTGAGAACTAAATTTAGGTCTGAGATTCCTGATAGAGAAAAGGGCAAAACAGGATGATTTACAGAGTTTTCACTGTCAGATAAAAAAAACATGTACAAGTTGAAGTAAAAATACCAAAATTTTCCTTTCGTTTCCTTTTATGAAGTGTTTATCATGTATGAGAGGTCAGCAAACTACATCCCATGGGCCAGATGCACTTCTTTGCCTCTTCTTGTAAATAAAGCTTTATTGGAATACAGTCATGTCTGTTTCATTACCTATTGTCTGTGGCTACTTTCTTGTGACAGTGGTAGTAGTTGGTACAGATACTTGGTGGCTTGCAAAACCTAAACTATTCAGTATCAAACCCTTGACAGAAATAGTTTGCCACACCGGGAGCTTTCTGAAAGGAACACTGGATAAATTAATGCACATTCTGCTAAATAGTGGCTAAAGAAGTTACTGAGACTTCTCTCAGATTTATTAAAACCATGTAAATTTCCAAGTTAACATTTAAACTCATAGGTAGTGAAAGCATGTGTGTTTTGTTATGGCAGGGTAGGGAGACTCTTAAGACCAATACCCTATAGGGTCTTTGCTCTTAAAAAAAAATTTTTTTATGTTTATTTATTTATTTTGAGAGAGAGAGAGAGCACATGGGAGGGGCAGAGAGAGAGGGAGAGAGAGAGAGAATCCCAAGCAGGCTCCACATGTCACACAAACCATGAGATTATGACCTGAGCCGAAATTAAGAGTCAGTTGCTTAACCGACTGAGCCACACAGGTGCCCCCACTCTTTTTTTTTTTTTTTTTAACTGAATGTGTGGTAGAGCCATATTTAGTTCTGAGAAAAATCCTTTTGTATTTCCGGATTTCTTGAGCTATAAGTGACATACAACATTGGGTAAATGTAAAATGTGCATTTTTATTTCATATACTTATATATTGCAGAATTATTGCCACCATAGCATTAGTTAGCACCCCATTCATGTCATGTAATTTCCATTTCTTTTTTATGGTGAGAACATTTATGATTTACTCTCTTAGCAACTTTTCTTAAAGTATATAATACAGTGTTATTAACTGTCATCACCATGATGCATATTAGATCACCACAACCTATTTATTTTAGTGGGAAGTTTTGTACTCTTTAACCAACATCTCCCCATTCTCCCCTCCCCTGGCCCCTGGCAAATACCATTCTCTCTGTTTCTTTGATTTCTGCTCTTTTAGATTCCTCATATAAGTGATCTCGTACAGTATTTGTCTTTCTCTGACTTATTTCACTTAGCATAATGTCCTCAAGGGTGACTAAAAAACTGTTAGAACTAATCAATAAATTTAGTAAAGTTGCAGAATACATAATCAATATACAGACAACAATTGCATTACTGTATACTAACAATGAAATATCTGAAGAAGAAATAAAAACAATCCCATTCACAATAGCATTAAAAATAATAAAATACTTAGGAATAAATTAAACCAAAAAGATAAGAGTCGATATAAGACTTTGATGAAAGAAATTGAAGATATTAACAAATGGAAAGTTATTCCATGTTCATGGATCAGAAGAATTAATATTATTAAAATGTCCATACTACCCAAAGCCATGTATAGATTCAGTGCAATCCCTATCACAATTCCAATGGCCTTTTTTTTTTTTTTTACAGAAATAAAAACAACAAAAACCCTTCTAATCTTTGGATGGAAACACAAAAGACCCTGGAAACCTAGAGCAATCTTAAGAAAGAACAAAAAAGCCAGAGGGCATGACACTTCCTGATGTTGAACTATCCTCCAAAGCTTTAGTATCAGAACAGAATGGCACTGTCATCAAAATAGATCCATATGAATGAAATTGGTCTGTGAATGTTAGAGCCCAGAAATAAAGTTTTGCTCTCTGGTTTTAGTGGATATTTACTAATCTGAGATATTGAGTGTCAAACCCTTCATATTGATAAGAGTCACCTAATTTTATTCAGACATCTCTGCTTCTCCCATGCCTAACAAGTGCTTTATGATAAAACCTCCATACCTCTACTTTTCCCTCCACCCATACTCTAAGGGGTGAACCCTGATTGTCTTATATCAGTCAACATACTCCATTCCTCTAGCCACAATACTTGATTCAGGCTTTAGGCAGAGGATGAGTTCATGACAATAAATATGAGTAGAGATTTTTTTCTAGAAACTGTATAAGCTCTGTTTGTTTTATGCTAGACACAAACAAGAAAGGATGGAGTTCCTAGACACCATAGGCTGACATTGTACATCATTAAGGAAAATAACCTTAGAAGGAAGCATATACAGGAGGAAGGGAAAGAAGAACATGGTAAATTAATGAATGTTTGCTAGATCAAGTGTCACCTGAAAGTCTTATTAATATGATAGCGTTTAAAAGTTGTCATTGTGTAAGCCACTTTGAAAAATTATATTTTATTTGAATGAAAAATTAGTCATAAACTAGTCATCTTTCAGTACAATATACAGAAGTGAGAGAATTTGAAGAAATGGTTAGTTAATGAATATCAGAAATCTTACCTAAACTTAGGCCTAAATCAAAGTCTACCCTTAGTAGAAACTTCTGAAAATGCCTAGAAGGTAAAGATATCATGGGCCAAGTTGTGCTTTGTGTGTTTGATGGACAGGTGGCAAATGTAACTTTCTCTTGGAAAACTCAATGTGTTCTAAGAGAACCATTTCACTATGTAGAAAGGAAGGCTTCTAGGAGTATTGTAAACTATTAAAAAGAAAAGCGCCTTATCAGAGCCTTCATTGAATAATAATGATCGCTCTTGTTTAGTGCAAATGAGGTGCAGCAGGGAGCTCTGGGAAAATATGGTTGTCATGGTAACTGATAACACTATTTCCCTGCTGGAAGTCAAGATAGTCAGAGGCTCCACTAGGCCATGTTTCCTTAGAGACTTTTCCTAAGTGAGGGGAAATAGGAAAAAGAGAAATAAAAGGACTATCTGTCATTCCGTTGAACTCTGTTCTGCCCACAAAGATAACAGACTTCTAAGGAAATGCTGTTTTGCATGATTAGCTGACTCAGGTAGGTGAAAATGGGATCTGTCTTTTATAATATAATTGACATAATACAAGTGGGCAGATGACTATTAAAATCAAAGTCTGAGAAAGTACTGCCCAGAAAAAATACAGAGTAGGTTTAAAATGAAAATTAAGTTCTTTAATGACAACATTTAACATTGAATGTGAGGAGGGATTGTTTTTCTTTTGGAATTGGCTTTGGACTGAAAACTGGAAAACAGTAGTTCAATGCTCTTTAGAAGGCGTCTGAGCTTCCTGAACCTAGTATGAAATCAGCACTTTGAGAGAGATGTCTAGTTTTCAGGCAATTCTCTCAATAAAAGCCTCAAGAAAACTAAACGTGTAGAGGGGCGGGAAAGTTTTCTTTTCTTCCCTTCTAAGTGTTTTGGCTGGTCTAATAATTGATGTAAGACAGATTAACAGTAGAAAAATGGAAATTTGATAACAGGTATGCTGCTCGTGTGCTTGGGAGAGGCCCAGGAAAACTTAGGAACGCCCCAAAATGGCCCAAGCCATCAGTTGAAACACCATCTCTGGCTAATAAATGTCTCTTACAGAAGGGTCACTTATGTTTGGTATTCAGAGCTGCTCTTTTGTTTGCAATTTCTTAAAAATAACTAACTCAAAATAATCCATCTGCTAAAGGCATATTTTGGGGTGGCAATATTTCTTTCCCTTCACCTGTAAACAGATAAAATTGCAGTCTCAGGATAGAGCCTTAGCAGGAAGCTCAGAAACAGAGCTGCTGGGCTTCTTTTCTCTTTGTAATGGTCCTTAAGACATTTTATAGGAAATAATTGACAGACGTATGTCTTTTAAAGCTTCTACCTTTTAAATAGTCACACTCTCCTCTCTCGTGCTTTGTCTCCCTCCCTCTCCCTAACACACTTGAAATATCTTAATTGTTCTTAAGAGGAACTATTCTCCATCTGGCAGCAGCTTTCCAAGTAGCTCAGGAAGGAGGCAGCAACTAGATCAGAGTAATCAACTCTAGGGTTGAATGAACTGATGTTTGACATAGACAGTTCTGCCTTTAAGTTTCTGGAAGGCAATACCTCAATTCTAGAGATCTCGCTTTACAGATCTGTGGCTATTAGGTGAAAACAGATCTTAATGAAAACCTTTACATATTCCTATTCAACAATCTGATACAGTTCTTGCGGAATTAAGGAAGATAAAATTAAATACTGAATAGGAAAGCTCTTTAATTAGCTGAAGAGACATTTCAACTATAAGCTGGTTTCTGTAATCTAATATATTGACTTAAAATAAGATTTCAAGTTGAGCTCATGGGCACACACTGTAAGAGTGTATTGACTAAATGTAAGATCCTGCTGCAAATCGTGTGAAATTAAATAACTTTTGAAGAGATTTTAACATATTATTTCAATGTGGATTCAACTTCATATTGTCTGAGCTGGAACATTTCTGAGAATGAAAGGAGGAACTAAATAAACGTAGCAGCACTGACTGATTTCTAACAGTAGAAACAGGGACAGTCTTAGGAAAATCAGACATATGGTTTCACTATTTACAGAGCTTTTAATGATAGCCGGTCAACTGGCCCGAATCCTGTAACATCAACATATTTACATATTTACAACTAGTTTGTAAATATTTAACTCTGGTCTTCTGTTTTAAAAGGTAGGTACTTTCTCAACTTTGAGACAAAACAGTTATCCTTCATTTATTTGAAAATCGTACCAGATGTTCAAGGAATTCTTCGCACTTAAGAGCTATACAATGAGGCATTTACCATATGCCCAATTGTTATCCCACTGGAGCTGAGGTAAAATCAACTCATTGACCTCTTCTATCTTGAAGACAGTGTCTTTAGAATATTGATACTCTGTTCTCTATTGTAGCTGTTCGTGTCTTAGTATGGTCCCCTTAAATTTATAGAAGATTTAATTGGTCCTCTTTCATGTTTCTCTTCTGGAAAGTCTTAATCTCAGGGCACCTGGGTGGTTCAGTCAGTTAGGTGTTCAACTTTGGCTCAGGTCATGATCTCATGGTTCATGGGTTTGAGCCCTGAGTCGGGCTCTGTGCTGACAGCTCAGAGCCTGAAGCCTGCTTTGGATTCTGTGTCTTTCTCGCTCTCTGCCCCTCCCCAACTCATGTTCTGTCTCTCAAAAATAAATAAACATTAAAAAAATTAAAAAAATAGAAAGTCTTAATCTTGCTGCTTGCTATGTTATGATTGGAAAGGAAACTACAAGGGTAGATTTGTGTTGAGGGAGGGACAGGATCAAGGTTGAGGCACTCACAAGCAGTGAAGGAATTCAACCAAGGCTGAACAAAGGAGATAGAAGCTTATTGAGCCCCAGTGCAAGGGCAGAGCAGGCAGGACAGGAAAGGAGAGACTGTCTACCGGGAGGTGGTGGTGGAGATGTAGTAAAGGTGGGGGGGAGTGAGGAGGTATGAGAACATGTGGAATTTTCCTTTTTTGGTACCTGTGCCCAGTTGTAAGTAGCCCATTGATCAGCTAGGGCCTATGGATATTTTGAGATGAGTCACTTAATGAGCCTGCTTGCATTCAGTTTGGTGGTCACCTTGGGCCCTTTCCCCTTACTCAGGTTTCCATTGCTCAAGCCCGTTGCCTAAAAGCAGCCTCTACATTGTGTTCTTTTTATTTATTCCATTGTCATCAACTTCTAGTCCCAATCATTGCTATGATAGATTATGTTTGAAGGACTCTTGTTTTAAAGTATCTTAGGAAAACATACTGCTCTTGCAAAAAAAAAAATTCATTTGCTTTCTGTCTCTTTGTTTCTGTCTGTTTCCAGTTATATCAATTGGACAAATCACTAGTCAAGAATGGATGATAATAGCAATGAGAGGATAACCAATAGTGGCAAGCACTCTAAGTTGGTGGTTCTACCCACTATCTGCACATTAGAATCTTTTGGGGAACTTTTAAAATAATTACATGCCAGCCACATCTCAGACAACTGTGAGTGGGACCCAGAGATCAATACCTTTTTGAGTTCCCATGTGATTCTAATAAGCAGACAAGATTGTGTACCACCCTCCCTAAGTAGTCCATAATATGGACTAACCCTCAGGAAAGTATAGCTCTTTTATGGACAAAGTTGTGAAAGGGAGAGTGTATCTGTGTGCAGGTAATTGTGTGTGTGCGCGCGCGCGCACATGTGCAGTATGTATGTGTGTTTGGAGTATTTGACAGTAATAAAATGAGGATTTTTGAGGAAAAAAAACCCTGTGTGATATAATTTTTTAAAATATTTTCTTTAAGAGAGAGACAGCATGAGCAGGGGAGGGTCAGAGAGAGAGAGAGAAAGAGAGAGAGAGAGAAAGATACAGAATCCAAAGACAAGCTCCAGGCTCTGAGCTAGCTGTCAGCACAGAGCACGACCCTGGGCTCGAACCCCCAAACCGTGAGATCATGACCTGAGCCGAAGTCAGACACTTAACCAACTAGGCCACCCAGGCACCCCAAATCCTGTGTGATGTAAAAGGAGGTAATGATGCTTTCAACATCAAGATGGACAACCCCCCCCCCAAATGAATATATTGTTTGCAATAGATATTTTATTTGGAAAGAAATCTTGGAAAAAATAATACTATTGAAAGAATTAAAGTGTGTCCCCTAAACCACAATAACATACTGTTGTAATTTCTTTTAATCTTATTTCCAAACTTGCTGGATAATTGTTAGCAGGGCTATAATCAGGTTTAATTGGTTTTAGTTTACTAGTCCAGGGGCGACTTTACTAGAGTAATACCTTCTTTTCATTTCCATATTGTGGTGGGATTTTTGTGCCCCTATTTTGCACCTTTCTGTAGTCTCAGCTTTTGGTAGTGCCTACCCACAGTGGCTTGGGTTTGGCATGTGACTTAATTTGTTTAATGGGACAGCAGCAAATTTGATGCAAGCAATCTTGAGAAATTTCTTGCACACTTTGGCTTCCTTTCACGGTCCCCTTCCTCTACCATGAGAATCTGCCTAGGCCAGCCTGCTGGAAGATTTGGAGAGATACATGAAAGAAAACTATGTCATCCCAGCCAGGGGCATCTTCGAGCAGCTAGGCCTTGTCCAACTGCCAGCTGACCAGAGTTAGCAGAACCACCCAGCCCACCCATAGACTACTGAGAAATAATAAATAGTTTTTGTTTGGAGCCACTGAATTTGGAGATAATTTGTTATGTAGCAAGAGATGACTGATAAAAATGGCCATTCCCGTCAGTATGTTTAGTTATAAGATGCCATTATGACTGAATGACCGATGTCTTTAATGTACTACATAGTTATTTAGGATTAGATGGCAGAGAGAAAGATTCTCCTCAGGCTTCTTGCTGTGAGCTTATCCTTTGGACTTTGATGATGATGTCATTCTGGATATTCTTTCTTGTTTCCAAACTAAGTCTCTCTAGGCTTGCTGGAGTAAAGCAGTGATGAGTACATTTTAATGATGCTGATGAAGTTTTGGAATGGTGGGGGTTCGGAGCTGACAGCCAAGAAAGAATTCTTGAGACATCTTTGGTGCAAAAAGGGTGATTTTATTAACACACAGGGGCAGGACCCGTGGGCAGGACCTGTGGGCAGAAAGAGCTGTACTCCCGGTTGTGAAGAGTGACTGCTTATACAGTGTGGAGTTGGGGGGAGGTAAAGGCAAGAGGGAGGCCTCTAAGAAGGAGTTTGATACGCTAAAGAGGAATCTTAAGATATCTGAGGCCTTGCTGTTGTCAAGCTAAGGTTGTTTTTCCTGTAGTAAGGCATTAACATTAGGACAGTAGGAGGTTTCCGGAGAAATGTTGTACTCTGCATTTGCCTCAGGTATTTGTCAATGGGCTGTAGGTTACAAAGCAATGAAATTTTACCTGCCATTTCCTTCTTGCCTTTGTTCCCCAGATCACTGTGGATTGGAGGGTGATATTAGGTGCTTCAGAAAACTGAGTCTTAAAGGTTTCTATGGAGATTAGGCTATTGTTTAAATTCCCTTTTTCTTGTAATTTACTAGGATATTTGTAAACTGGTGGAGACTCCTGTCCTGGGTGAGTGGGATCTCTATCAGTTAACCATTTCTTTTCTTTCCTTTCCATTGTCCTTGGGCAGCCACGAGTGCCTGAGGAATGTCACACATATCCCACCTTGGGGTGGGGGTGTTAGCTTGTGGATGGCCCTCAGCTTGCCTTATATAAGCTCCCTCATCAATGCTACCTTTATTGCCACTGTGAGCAGTGAAGAGGCTGTACGTGTTTTTACAAGCCATTTAAGGACTTACGTGTCCCTCAGTCCATTTTTAAGTGTTCCTAAAAGCTCTCTTGTAGTCATCTTCCACTCTGTCCTACAATAAAGTACTGGCAGAGCATGCCCAATATCCAGTAATATCTCCAAGAGAAAGACAAAAGTTGCCTAAGATGGTAGGGGTGTGGCTTATATACAGATATTTAAGTGGTTCCCTTCTTTTTAAAAATTTCAAATATTAATAGTTCGCTTCTGAATACAGTTCTGTTTTAGATTGGAATCAGTCACATTCCCCTATCTTTCCTAAATCTCCTTCTCTAGTAGCCATGAATTTCAAATGACAGTATTTAAAGTAAATATGTTGCTCTCTCATGGTGTTTTCTATCTGCTCGGCACTTGCTGTTAACTTTTTATGATCTCACAGTCCCACAGTGGGGTCTCCCAGGGTTCTTTGACCTGACATCCCCATATCTGAGAAGTTTATTTGAGTAATCTCTTAGCAAGCTATGGTTAAGTCATTAGTTTTTCTTTTTTAAACGGAGAGCAGAAATGTTGTATTTTCTGAACTCCTGTTTTTTGTTGTTGTTGTTGCCATCACACATACAATCATCATTTCATTCGTTGATTGAATAAACATTTATTGACTTTTGGCTAAGTCCTAGGCCTTATTTTAGGTACAGCCAAAAAAATCTGAGCTGAGGTCTTGTTCTTTTGTAGTTAATTTGTGGTCTTCAACATGGATATTTACAAGCTTTTTTCTCCCAATATCGTAAAAGTTAAATATTTTTGTTAGTATGTGTCTAAAATTGGAGTTGTTGAAATTACTTTTGCCTGGTATATGGTGAGCCCTTTCAGTTTACTATTTGCATTTTTTTCTCTTAATCATTTTTTTGTCATGAATTTTATTGTTGCTTCTCTTTCAGTTCCTTGTTTTCCTGAAAAAGACTTTTTAAAACTGGCTCTTCATTCTTTATTCTGTATGTTGTCAAGTAATTTAAACTTTTTTTTTTTTTGCCTTTTACAAGAACTTCCCACATGTGCCCACTAATTTAATTAGTATCCACTCCAGTTATTTAATGTTCTTGAGAATGAATTCTGCTCCTCACTCCCTCCAGTGGGACTTAATTCTGTATTGTTTTTAATTTCACTGTGATTCTTTGTGTTCCATTTTCCTTTATATATTATTCTACTATCTTTTCTTCTTTGCCTGAACTCCTATGTGATTGATGTGGTGTCTTCTTAAAATTTTTTTAAAGAATTTGAGCTTTGCCCTTCCTGAATTTTACAGATGTTATGTTTTTCCCTTATGTTTCATGGGCAGTATGTTGTTTTATATTTGTTTTGCTTATCTTCTCATAACTAAGGAAATATCCTATGGTGATGTGTGTGAACTGACAAGGTATTATGAATGCCTTTAGCGTCACTGTTTGTCAAGTCTCCTTTTCATATCAATAGCTAATACTGGTTGATATCTACAGACTAATTTGCAACAATTGCCATTACTATTTTCTAACATGGGTTTATTGGACAGATTGGGAGCATTCTTCTATCCTTATTCTCTGGAGCGATTAACAGATAATTTAAAAAATACTGGCATTCCCTTTGAGTGCTCCCTTTGGACCCTTATTTTATCTGTTTCTGCCTGTGGTATTTATGAGTAAGTACCTTCTACTTTAGAATTTAATTTGTTCCTGAGGATTTTCTATCCACTTTTGGTTCTGCAGCCTTCTGGGAATTTCAGTCTCAAAGTGGCTGTAGCAAGATGCAAACTAGAAGTAGAAGGGTTGGGGTCAGAAAGATGACCAGTCAGTAGAAGTGATGAGGTTTTGGAGTGATGGGGGTTCCAAGCTGACAGCCAAGAAGGAATTCTTGAGACATCTTTGGTGTAAAAAGGTAATTTTATTAACACACGGGGACAGAACCCATGGGCACAATGATTTGCACTGGGGTTGTGAAGAGTAACTGGTTATATACTATGGAGCTGGGGAGGTAAAGGCAAAAGGGAGGCCTCCAGAAGGACTTTGATGTGCTAAAGAGGTCTCCTAAGATACCTGTGGCCTTGCTATTGTCAAGCTAAGGTTGTTTTTCCTCTAGTAAGGCATTAACATTAGGACTGTAGGGGGTTCTTGGAGAAATGTTATACTCTGCATTTGCCTCAAGTATGTGTCACTGGGCTGCAGGTTTTAGAGAAATTTAATTTTACCTGCCATTTCCCTCTTGCCTTTGTTCCCCACAACACAGTGGAGGGGAAGGTGAAGTTGAGGGCTCCAGGAAACTGAGTCTGTAGGTTTCTGGAGATCAGGCTATTGATAAAATTGCCTTTTTCTTGTAATTTACTAAGGTATGTGTGAATTGATGGAGACTCCTGTTCTGCATGATATAATCTCTCTCTACCAGTTTTAACTATTTGTTTTCTTTCCTTTTCTTGGGCAGCCAGGAGTGCCTGGGGAATATTACACATACAGCACCTGGAGGCAGGAGTGTTAGCTTGTGCTTGGCCCTCAGCTTGCCTTATGCTCCTTCATCAGAAGGAAGAATTCAGAGAAACAAAGTTATCTTCCATCTGCCTTTTAGAAAAGCTTAGCGTGGTCGCCAGCAGCAGTGTTTTTGGCCTTTCCATCAGCCTTCTTTTAGTTGAAATTTCTCTCATTTTAAAATCAGATTGACAGTAAAGCTAGTTTTTCATTGTTTTGGGTTGTCTTTTTTCATATCATCAAAGTTATGTTCATCACAGGTTAAGAGAAATTTCAACAGAGGCTGCTCGCCAGATTATATTTTAAAATAGAAGCCCTACTATGTTGCAGGCAGGGAATAAGGTAAAGGGACAAATAGAAGCCAAACTTCTCTGAATATTTCTTGTTTCTAGATTTGACTTTGAAATGATATAAATGTTTAATGTAAGTAAAACACAAATATAAGGGGCACCTGGGTAGCTCAGTCCGTTAAGCATCCGACTTCGCCTCAGGTCATGATCTCACGGTTTGAGTTCGAGCCCCACCATCCAGCTCTGTGCTGACAGCTCAGAGCCTGGATTCTGCTTAGGCTTCTGTGTCTCCCCGTCTCGGTGTCCCTCCCATGCTCATGCTCTGTCTCTCTGTGTCTCTCAATAATAAAAAAAAAAAAAAAACGTTTAAAAATTGTTTTTAAATTAAAAAAACTCCAAATTTAAGAAGTCTGTTTTCTGCCAGGATCTTCCTTCCTCCTTGTCCACAGTTGTGCATCCTTCCCTTGTGCCCATCACGTACAGGTGCCCCATGATGTGCTCAGTCCAAGACAGCATAGGTCATCTCTCCTAATTTCCAACCCCATTGTCGCTTCGTATGTGCTTTCTCGCCTTGCCTGATTATTTCAGGGGCTGCTGCACCTTATCTTTTCCTTCCCTCCACCTCCTTGAGGTTGGAGGCTAACTGAGATCATGGGACAGTTGAGAGAAAGAAGAAAAGTTGTCTTCGTTTTGTTTCTGGTGGTTGAGATAGGCTGGGTTTCATGGTCCCAGCTGGAGATGATACACTCTTTGGGGGTTCATATAACTTTGGAAAGTTATGAAGCACTAATTCACTATGTTTTCCAGGGACATGTTTATGAAGAGGCATTTTTAACTCAAAGGCTCTAAGTTTTAAATCAGTAGTAAATTCATGCTATTCAGGATTTTTAAACTATAATACATTTGTTCTGAGCATGAAAATGAAGCAATATTTTTAAACCTACTTTATATTCCACATGGTACTGAGGTTTGTCAGGCACACTGTGGAACGGGTTCTGTTCTCTGCCCTTAAGGATAAGAAACACTAGTTGAGAAGATAACGTTACACTTCAACAAGACAACGTGATTAAAGCTAAAATGTATGGCCTAGACTTGAGTGTATTATAAGAACCAAATGATGAGATTTACTAGAGTAGCGAAATAGGAGATCAGTTAGGTCTTAGAAGTTCAGTGTACTTTAGTAAAGCAGAGTGAATGAGTGACCATCGCAGAATGATCCTGAAAATGGGGAGAACCTTAACCTTTACTTCTATTTTTTCATTTTATTTTGACAACCTGTCAAATTTGATTTTTAAAGTCCTGGCCACAATTATAAGCAGGGGACCACATCTGTTGAACTTTGGAAGGGTCATATAAATAGTTTGGAGATATATGTATAAAATGTGCCCTTTTTTCTTTTTTTAGCCATTTTAGATTTACAGAAAACTTGCGCCCAAAGTGCACATTTCCCCTATGCCCACATACCTCCACCCCAACACAATTTCCTGTCTTATTAATATCTTGAATTAGTGTGATATTTTTGTTAAAAATGACAAGCCAATATTAATACATTATTATTAATGAAAGTCCATAGTTTACATTAGGGTTTATTCTTTGTGTTGTACATTCTATGGATTTTGACACGTTTAATGACCTTTCTTTGCTATTGTAGTAACATAGTTTTACTGATCTAAAATTCCCTATGCTCCATTGTTGCATCCTTTGCTCTTTCCTTCCCAAACCCCTGGCAACCAGTGATTTTTTTAACTGCCTCCATAGTTTTGCCTTTCCCAGAATGTCATATAGCTGGAATAGTATAGTGTATAGCCTTTTCATATCAGCTTCTAGCATTCGGCAGTGTGCATTTAAGTTTTCTTCATGTCTTTCTGTAGCTTGATGGCTCATTTCCTTTTAGTGCTAAATAATATTCTACTGTATGCAAATGCCATTCACCTTTTGAAGGATCTTGGTTGCTTAAAGTGGAAGTTGAGACAATTGATTTGAAAACCTTATTGATTTCTAATATAGGCATTTTATCTTTAACACAAGTTTGAGGCATCCTGCACATGTTAATAAATTGTGTTTACATTTTCATCTAGTTCAAAAGATGTCTAATTTCACTTTTGGTTTCCTTTTTATCTCCATGGGTTGTTTAGAAACATATATAGCTTATGGAAATCTTTTTGTTATTGATTTTGTTAACTTTCAAAGTATATTTTTTTAAAGAGAAAAGGGCTAAGTTGAGAAGGGCTGTTATGAACTAAAAGTTGATTGGAGTAAACTGGGAGTTTGAAATACGGTGGGTGGCTTTTCATTGGCTGAGCTGTTGCAGGCTCCGGGGTGGAACGGGAATGAGGAAAAGCATCTCTGCCTCCAGCTGGAGTAGTAGGGTAGTATCTCCGTGCAAGGTCAAGTCCATGTAAGTTCAAGCAAATCTCTTCCTGTTGGGTCTGCAATTGACTACCAGTGGTAGAGCATGAGAGCACCCCTTGCCAAAACCTCTCAACTCCATTGTAGTGAGGTTTCCCATTACTCATTTTGACAATCTCTGATGTAATTTCATAGTGATCAGAGAATATATTTAATGTGACTTGAATCCTTTTAATACTGAGACTCACCTTATTGATGAGGTTTTGGGGTAATACGGGGTTCAGAGCTGACGGCCAATAAAGTATTCTTGAAGATGTCATTGATGCAAAAAGGTGATTTTATTAAAGCACAAGGATAGGACCCATGGACAGAAAGAGCTGCACTGGGGTGGTGAAGAGTGAATGGTTATATACTAAGGAGTTGGGGGAGGTAAGGTCAAGAGGAAATTTCCATAGGGATTTTCATATGCTAAAGAAGACTCACGGGACCCTGGAGGCCTAGCTATTGTTAAACTAAGGTTGTCTTTCCCTCTAGCAAAACATTAACATAAAGACAGTAGGAGTTCCTGGAGAAATGTTTTATTTGGCCTGCCTCAAATATTTGTCAATGGGCTGCAGGTTAGAAGCAAATTTAGTTCTATCTGCCCTTTCCTGCTTGCCTTTGTCCCCACTCCCCCCCCCCCCCCCCCCCGCCACTAAGGAGGGGAGGGTGATGTTGGGGCTCCAGGAAACTGCATCTATAGGTTCCTGTGGAGATTAGGCTATTGATAAGATTGCCTTTTTCTTATAATTTACCAAGATTGGTGAACTGATACAGATTCAGGTCCTGCAGGACTATGATCTCTATCAGTTAACCATCTCTTTTCCCCTTTCCTTTGTTCTTGTACAGCCAGGAGTGTCCGAGGAATATCACACATATCCCACCTGGGTCGGGGAGGGAGGGATGTTTGAGGCCTGTCAGCTTGCCTTCTGCTCCCTCATCTTTATGACACAGAATGTGATCTATCTTTGTAAATGTTCCCTTGCACTTGAAAGAATGTGTATTCTATTGTGCATTTAAAGAGGCTCAGTCTATTTTAATCGCATTAGGGAAGCTGTCCGTCCTCCAGGCCTGCCTTGCCATGCCAACGGAGCTGGAGGGGTGTTAGGAGCACCCCAAGCTAAAATGCCACTGACTTACTATTTCTACTCAATATTCAGTTTTTCAAGCATAAATGCTTCTTAATGTTGTATGCTTTTGGATTACTGCCATTGTGCTGAAATGGTTGTTTTTGTCAATTGTGTTCAGCTTTATAGTTGCTTTTTGGGGAGAGGATTTGCCAAGCTCCTCACTTGGCTAGAGCCAGAAGTCAGTTTTGGGCTATGGTGTTTTAAGCAGTGAGTGGGGAAGTTTTGAGGCAGTGCTTCCTGACAAAATTATTTTCTTCCTTCAAAATCCAGGGTAGTCTCTTCAAGTTTTGCACCAAGAGCTGAGAGAAACATGCATGTACCTATTCATAAACTATAACTACAATTAGTTCATTTTGTAAAGCATGCATTGGAATTAAGGTATTCCTTGTTAATTAGCAGAGTGTTTACATTTATGCTAAGTAACTATTAGCAGTTAGACTACAGAAGTGTTTAGAATACAGTCGGCATTGTCTCTGTTGTTTAGTCTCTCCTTTGAGCACTTACTTACTCTGCAAGTGAGATATCAATGGGATTTTCTCCAAGGTAAGGGAAGAGGAAGAGGTCTGTTCCTCATACAATGGCATGGATGGTAAACTGGGTGGCTACACACACAGATAAGGATCAGTGGATAACAAGGGAAACCAAGACAGAAGCCATTCATGACATATTTACTTCAGCTAGTTACAGCTAAAGCTTTTTCTAGCACCCAACAAGTCTGGATTGGAGTTTGATATATCATATGTTTGTATGGGATATAATTTACATATCAATACATATACTATCAAGACTATTGATTAAGGATTCCAGATGTAATGTGATTACTGTAAAATTGCAAATTTTTATATAGTAGAGATGCAAATGATTTCTGTCTTGTGGAAAGGATACAGTTAGCTTATAGTGTAGATAATTACCAGTTTTGTATTTAACCCAGCCATCTTATCCTAATGGTGGTGCTTTGGGGTAATGGTGGGGTTCAGAGCTGATGGCCAAGAAAGAATTCTTGAAGATGTCTTTGGTGCAAAAGGGTGATTTTATTAAAGCATGGGGACAGGACCTGTGGCAGAAAGAGCTGCAGTGCAGTTGTGAAGAGTGACTGATCATACACCTTCAGGTTGGGAGGGGGTTAGGGACAGCATAAGTCTCTAAGGAATTTTGGAAGCAAGGTTTCCAGGACCTTGAGGGGGTAGCTGTTGTTAGGAAAATGTCATTTATTACTGTTTGGTAAAACCTCATGAGACCCTTCAGGTGTATATCAGGGGGCTAGAAGCCTGAAGTCTGATTGCCAACATATATCTTGGGGGGGGGGGAGGCGGGTAGAGACAAAGGAAATTTCCAAAGGAATTTGTAGGTGTTAAAGAAGACTCACAGGATCCTTGGGGTCAGGATAATGTTAAGCCACGATTCCCTTTAGCCCCAAGCACAGTGTCATCATGGAGGCAGCTGAGCTCCTAGAGGGAAGTCACTCTGCCTGTTTCAAGGACTTGTCATTGGGCTGTAGGTAGTTAGGGAATTTAAGTTTTCCTTTGCCTTTGTTTCCCACATCACCATGGCAAGCACTAAAACCCCTTTCATTTGTTCTTGGGCAGGCGGGGGTGTCCGAGGACTACCACACATAACCCACCTGGGGGGGGGGGGAGCCGCTGTTAGCCTGTACTTGGCCCTCAGCTTTTGCCATAGCTCCTTTATTGCTGGGAGGAATGCAGCTGCTTACAGAGGTCATTGTGTGTCAGGCTCCTTTCTGCTTCCTGCTCCTCCACTCTTAGAGCGAGGCTTTGTCCCTCATGATGGAGACACTGGCACTGCCTTTAAAAGTTATCATTCCCCATTCCAGGTAGGAAGAAGGGAAATAGTAGAGGGCAAAATGCATGTTAGCTACATTTGTGTCTTTTTTCAGGAAAACTGTAGATTTCCTAGATGCCCCACCTAGTGGATTTCCACTTTTATCCTATAAACTAGATTGAGTCACAGAGTCACCCTTCCCTATAGAAGTCTAGGGAGGTGGGCATTAATGGATACAGCAGTTTCTCAATAAAATCTGTCTCCTCATAAGGGGAGAATCCATTTTGAATAGGCAACTAGCTGTTACAACCACCAAAAGAGTGTTTGAATCTGGAGAACGAGATACTTCTGTATGTTTTGAAAATCTTTCCCCAGTGGTTTATGTCCTTACCTTACCAAATTGATCATCGCATCAATAGTGGTGCCTGACAAAGACCAGTCTTACCTGCTGACCTTCTGTTTTATAAGACCCTTCAGTATTTATCATTACTTTTACTTTTCTCATTGTGGGTACAGATGTTGGTGCCTTTCTAATATTTAAAATTTCTCCTCTTTTTAAATTCAGAATTTTCTTCTTTGCCTCTCCAAAGTGGCCCTTTGTCTGATGTTATTGTTTTTGACACTGCTTTCCTAAATGCAAAAGTTTAAACCAAGAGAAATCACACTTTCACTGTCAGGCTAAGATTGGCTTTTCATTAAACTGTCAGTATTTCAGAAGATATATTTAACCTTTAAGTTCTAAAATCCTTTTGTAGAGAGAATTTATTAAAGTTTGCTTACTTAGCTTCAGTTTACCATTTTGTTTGTTTGTTTTTCTCTCCCTTCATACAAATGCGGAGTAGACAGCTCACAAAGGTAGGGATCCAACCTGTTTGTATTGCTATCACCTGAGTCCAGTACAGATATAGAGCTCAGTAAATCTTTGATGAATGAATACATGACATTAGCTAGATTATATTGGAGAGATTCTTTTATATAGTTATCATATGAATATTATCTGTCTAGCTCTTGGGAAGATTTCTCCTTTGCTGAACTCTGTAACTAAGATCGTTTACTCATTAATTTTGCTTTCAAAATCAAATTTGTATAGTTATTACGTAGTTTCCTGGTAGGCAGAATGATTCCTTGAAGGAGAGACTCATTTCAGAAATGTAGAGTGGCATATCTTGGTCTGCTTAAGAGAGAGGTGAACACAGTAGGGTATTCGGCTCCTGATCTTATTCAAATGATACTTGTGAACAATTTTTGCTTTGTCTGATTGTGAGGTTTGTTATGTTTTCTGGAATCAAATATTCTGCAATTGAAAAAGCCATAAGGCTTAGAATAACCTTTCCAACCCGTATTTGTGATGACGATATGCAAATTTTTTTAAACAGTTAATTTCTTTCTTTAGTAAGTAAAATCTTTGCCCCATGTGGGGCTCAAACTCACATCTCCGAGATCAGGAGTCGCATTCTTTACTGACTGAGCCAGCCAGGTGCCCCTGATATGCAATTTTAAATATCGGAATATCTCCTGCCTCAAAGAGTACTCTGCAATAAAATGACTAATGCATCCTGAAATGGAATATAAAGAGACTTAAGGAGTTATCTGTGTGCTTGTTGTTTATATCTTAATTCCCAGTGTTATTTTGCAACAAATAGTATGTTCCAGTTTACAGTTTTAATTTGTGCTTCATTGGGGAAATTATCCAAGGTTTGGAAACCTTAAGTTTACCAAATCTTGTTAAATTACTCGGTATTCTTTGAGCGTAGTTCTGGGCTTGACTTTTTATTGTCAGGGCTGCCTTAAATCTCTAGAGGTGCAGAGGCTATTTCATAAATTTTTATCTGGAAGAAATGCAAATAATTTCTGTCCAATACAACAGTTCCCAGCTTTAGCAAATAAAAAAATGCATGCAATATTTGGGACATACTTATACTCAAGCAGTTATTCACTATTCATCCAAAATTCCCATTTAACTCTGCATCCTATATTTTATCTGGTGATGCTACCCCCAGAAGTTGAAGTTTATGGCCATGTAGGTGATTAGCCAGTTGTGTATCTAAGTAATCTTATTATTACATTGCCTAATAATAGTTTCTCACATGTTCTCTGGACCAGTTTTATCATCTTACTGGTTCCCTAATTAATTTATGAGTGATAGGAAGTATTTGACATATATGCATTTTATATATACATAAGAGTCCTGACTTGGTCTTCCAGAAAATTATACTTAATCAGTTTTGTAGATCATCCACTGAGATTACTCACATATTCTCACCTCATGGAGACAAGGAAATTGCGTTGGTGGGGAAGTCTACCCCATGGAGAGTTTTCAGACCAGTTAGATCTTTTCTTGGCTTTCAGAATAAATCCCAAGCAGCAATAGGGCTTTGAATTTCTTTATTCTCTAATTTTGTTTATTTTTGGTTTTGCTTTCTTCATTTTCCCTATGGATTTTTAATTTTTGTTTCTGGTTACTTGTATGGCCAGTAAATTATTCTCATTAATTGGGACTTCGGTTTTAGCATTTCATCATTTGGTGATGTTTGTGTGATGAATAACATACCTATTTTCTTCTGGAAAAAAAGTGCTTATATAAGAAGAAATATTGTAAATGCACAGGAAATAAAGAAATTGAACTGATAATATTTTAGAAATAACTGGTTTAGAAACAGTTTTAAAATCCAAATTTACATAATAAAGATTAATCTTTTGACATATTAGACTAAATTAGTAATATTAGTTTAAAAATAAGTAGTAGTCATGTGTCTTTTCCTTGAGTTTACAAAAATGTAGTATAAAGTACATTTTATATTTTTAATAAGATTTTGATTTGTTTTTACTCATAAAGAGAATACTCACTCTGTACTTTTAAGACTTCTAATATAGGCTTAATAATGAAATAAGCTTATATTACTCCCACACAATATTTAAAATTATGAAAAATATAAATTTGTGTTCACCTAAATTGTTTCATTATTCCAACAAACTTTTTATATTAACAGTAATTATGTTTTGAGGTTTGAAAGCTTAAACATAATTTTAAGCACCCTTAGTTGATTAAAAATTTTGGACTAATCTTAAATTGAGTTAATTTATGGATAATTATTAAATAAATAACAAGACCGTTTTTAAGAGTGATTGAATGCCAAAAAATTATTTACAAAGATTATATACTTTTATTTAGAAATGTTTCCTTCTCCTATGCTCTGGAGTGGCTAGATGTTTGAGTTACGTTGAAGAATGTGTTCCCGGGGCGCCCCAGGGCAGCTCAGTCGGTTAAGGGTCCAGCTTCACCTCAGGTCATGATCTTGTGGTTTGTGAGTTCAAGACCTGCGTCAGGCTCTGTGCTGACAGCTCAGAGCCTGGAGCCTGCTTCGGATTCTGTGTCTCCCTCTCTCTCTGCCTCTCCCACACGCTCACGCGCACGCTCTCTCTCTCTCTCTCTCAAAAATAAATAAACATTAAAAAATAAAAAAAGACTGTGTTCCTTTTTTTGCCATTTTAACTAGATATGAAAAAGTTGTGAGTGGCTGTAGGGAGTTGTGTTATTTGTATTTATGAGCATTCATAGTTGCCTAAATGCTTACATACGACAAAGTCTTCAAGTGGCTATCCATTTTTTATGTTTCTGTAAAAATTCAAGTTAGTTACTTTGGTTATATGTGGTTCAGCGTACACAAGGAACAGTTCTGACAGAGAAATGCAAGTGCTTATTTGCAGCTGTAAATTAGGCTTTCTGTGAGAAAAGAATTTCTGCTTTCTCTCTGTGAGAGCAGAATTGTATTCTGAATGGATGTAAAATGTATATAGAAAGTTGAAATCGTTTGTAAAATGGTAATTTTTATTTGTCCTTGTTTATAATAGCTACAAATACTCCGAAAGGAAGCAACAAAATATATTTAAATTTTGACAAAGTTGGCCTAGTTTGAGTTGGTTTAATCATCAGAAAAAAAGCCTGTGAAACCTTTACTGTCAAGTAAAATCTTAATAGAAATGGAAGTTTCTAGAATTTCTAGAATTTGGCTATTTCTCTGTTAAAATGATAACTTTGCCTTAGAACTCTTAACAAGGATGTTATTAGATGTTATTTTTTACCTTTTTATAATCCTTCCAGATAGCAGAGTTTCCAAATTGCACCTGAATTACACTTTCTAATTACTGATGACTTGATCATATTCCTTATCATTTATTTTGCATAATATTTCTTTTATGAAAGAAAGAGAGGGAGAGAGTGGGGAGGAACAGACAGACTGACAGTAACTACTCCCTCCTCACCGAAACGCGGCTTCCCCATGTTAACTGGAGAAACCATCAAGGTGGATTGCTTGGCTCAGAGGTATGGTTTGTGACAGTGGAAACGATTATTATGTTTTAAACAAAAAACAAAGGTTCCTCACTTGTAAAAGAGCTAAGCTTCCTTACAATTGTATTATCTTTTTCTATATTCAATTAATTATTATTTTGTGTGTTTTATTAATAGGCATTGTTTTTGGAAACCCGTGATTCTATCTTAGTAAAACAATTAGTTATCCTCTGAAAACTCTTTGAATTATATCTTCCCAGGATTAAAACTTATCTTAAAAAGTAAATCGGTTATCATAAGATACCTTAATCCCTAAAACTATCTTTCAGATTTCCCAGATGACCCATGAAAAAGCCCAAAATTTTGTTATTTGGTTTTATGAAAAAGGGATGCCAGAAATAATTAGGGTTGTTTTTTTTTCTGATAGCTCCATATAATTTGAATTAGTTTGACATTATTGTAAAAGTTTCATGGGAAGAATTTCCAAATCAGAAGAGATGCTCAGCCTTCCCAAGATTAAGTGTGTGTAAGTAAATTTATATTATATTTCAGAGATTGTACGTTTTACAGCAGGGCTCTGGATATTTGTTAGTGGCTTCATAGTCAACAATACAGTGTTACCTTTAGGGGAATCCTTCATCAAACCTGTATGAAATGGTTATTTCCTGTATTCCAGTAGGGAATTTTATTCTTCTATATACTTATACTCTTGATTACTGTGATCAATTAACCGCTGCCATCCAGTCTTATTGTCAAATTGTTTGATCCTTCCCCATGATGTTTTCAAGAAAGTTCTGATAGAAGCTTCAGGATACGATTTGTACAACAAAGAAACAAATTAAGAAAAAAAGAGTCTCAAGGCCTTTGGGGAAGGACTTTACCATATACAATCAACTACTGATGCTTTATGGAATAGACTCTTAGATAAGACTTTGAGCTGATAATGCTTAGACAACTTTCAAGTGAGTAAGGACTGTTAGGAATTAGAGAAATTCTTACTCTGCAAGCGGATGTATTTCAGCAGGTACTGATGAGTATTAGAAAAGCTAATGAAACAGCACCAAATAAACTGATGGAGATAATATAACTGTCATTATTTGTTTAGAATGATGTTAATATGATTTTGAGTTTTCTATTTTTTCTCATATACGAAGAAGCCCTTTTTTACAATAAGCTGTTCTTGGGGCACCTGGGTGGCTCAGTCGCATCTGACTCTTGATTTTGGCTCAGGTCATCATCTCATGGTTCATTGGTTTGAGCCCCACATTGGACTCTGCACTGATGGTGTGGAGCCTGCTTGGGATTCTCTCTCTTCCTCTCCCTCCTCCCCTCCCCTGCTCATGCTGTCTCTCTCTCGCTTGGTCTCTCTTTCAAAAATAAACTTTAAAAAAATAAAATAAGCTGTTCTTAACTCCAAATTTAGTAGATTATGATTTTGTAAACTGTAAATATTTTTAGTGGAATTTGGCTCTTATTGAAGCCCCCTCTGAATTCAAAGATCATTTCTACTGAGACTTCTTACTTTTCATGAAAATAAATTATTTACATAGGGTCGAAGGGCATCTGCTATCATTTTTACCAGGAAGTAATAGGATATATTAATTGTCCAACCGAGGTCATACCGTACCTTAAGCATTACATTTTAAAATGATACTAATTCGATCAAGTGTGAAAATTTATTAAGTAACAAGGATTGATTTCATATGTAGAATTAGTGCTTTCAAAGATATAATGGGAAGTAATCGATACTTTTACAAGTCCAATCCAAGATCCCTTATGAAAATTTCTTGACAGAAGTTCTTTGGACTTAATTCACTAAATACCGTGTGCTCAGGGAAACTCACCATTAATTATTATTCTTGTTGCACCTATGTAAAAAATCCAGCCAATCATAATAATACCAGTGTTTTTTGTCATCAAGAATAATTTTTGGAGAAATTCACAAATATGTAGAAATTAAATACAATCCTAAATAATTAAAAGGAAAAAGAATATATATATATATATATATATATATATATATATATGTATATATTTTGCTGGAATCAGTTTGTTAGTGTTTAGTTGCAAATTTTTGAACCAACATTAATAAGGCATATATTTCTATAGTTTTCTTTCTTTTTTTAAATTTTTTTAAATGTTTAATAATTTTTGAGGGAGAGAGACAAAACATGGGCAGGGGAAGGGCAGAGAGAGGGAGACAGACACAGAATCTGAAGTAGGCTCCAGGCTCTGAGCTGTCAGCACAGAGCCCGACGCGGGGCTCGAACTCATGGACCATGAGATCATGACCTGAGCCAAAGTCAGCCACAACCAACTGAGCCACCCAGGCACCCCTATAGTTTTCTTCTCAAACAGTTTCGTAAAATGAGTTGGCAAGTGTTCTCTCCAGTTCCATTTTTTTAAAGTTTGTCAAGGACTGGCACTAACTCTTTAGATCTTAGGTACAATTCTAGTCATGGGCATTTCCTTGTGGGAAATTTTTTATTACTAATTCAATTTCTTTGTTATGGTCTATTCAGATTTTCCATTTCTTCTTGAGTTGGATTCAGAAGGTTGTGCCTTTCCAGGAATTCTTCCATTTCCTCTAGGTTATCTAATTTTTTGGCTTAATTGTTCATAGTATTCCCTTATAATACTTTTTATTTCTATAAGGTCAGTAATGACATCTTCCCTTTCATTCCTGATTTTAGAATTTAAATCTTCTGTTTTTCTTAGTTCAGCTAAAGATTTGTTGATTTTGTTGATAGTTCAATTATCTATCTATCTATCTATAGAAAACTGTACACCACAAAAAAGTGGGATTTATCTGAGGAATGCAAGTTTGGTTGAATATATGAAAACCAATCAATATGATAGATCACACTAATACAATAGAAGACAAAAACCACATTACTGTCCCAATAGATGCAGTAAGAGCATTGACATAATCTACTACCCTTTCCTGATAAAAGTTCTCAACAAGGTAGAAAGAGAAGGCAGTTCCCTCAACCTGATAAAAGGTATCTATGAAAAACTCACAGCTAACATATTTAATGGCAAACAGTAGCTAACATCATGAGCAAGACCGGGATGTTCACTCTTGCCACTTCTGGTCAACATGATACTGAAAATTGTTCTTATCAGTGCAATTAGAGAAGAAAAATAAATAAAAGACATTGAATTAGAAAAGAAGAAGTAAAACTAACCCTATTAGCCAAAGACATTATCTTGTATGTAGAAAAATCTAAATAGTCAAAAAACTAGTAAAGCTAAGAAATAAATTTAGCATGGCTTTAGGATGTAAGATCAATTACAAAATAAACTATTATATTTCCATACACTTAAAATGAATAATCCAAAGTGAAATTATGAAGACAATTTATTTTCAATAACAATATAATAAAATACTTGGGAATGGGGCACTTGGGTGGCTCAGTTGGTTAAGCCCCCGACTCTTGGTTTTGGCTCAGGTCATGATCTCGTGGTTTGTGAGTTTGAGCCCCATGTCAGGCTCCATGCTGACAGTATGGAGCTTGCTTGAGATTCTCACTCTCTCCTCGATGTCCTCCCCTGCTCACATGCTCTCTCTCTCTCTCTCTCTCTTTCTCTCTCTCTCGCAAAATGAATAAATAAACTTCATAAATACTTGGGGAAAAATTTACTGATGTAAGTACAAAATTCATTACCTGAAAACTACAAAATATGGTTGAAATAAATTATAAAAATCTAAGAAAATGCAAAGGCCTCCAGTGTTCATGTATTTGAAGACTAAGTATTTTCACTGTGGCAGTACTCCCAAAATTGACCTGCAGATTCAACACAATCCTAATCAAAAGTACATCTGCATTTTCAGGAATTGACAAACTGATCCTGTAATTCTTACGTACATGTAAGAGATGCAGACTAATCAAAACAATCTTTAAAAAGGGAAGGAAAAATAAGATAAAAACAGAGAGGGTGGCAAAACGTAAGAAGCTATTAAATATAGAGAACAAACTCAGGGTTGTTGGAGGGAAGGGGGGGGGGATGGGCCAAATGGGTGATGAGCATTAAGGAGGGCACTTCTTGGGATGAGTACTGGGTGTTATATGTAAGTGACGAGAATCACTGGCTTCTACTCCTGAAGCCAAGAGCACACTGTATGTTAACTAACTTGACTTTAAATAAATAAACAAACAAACAAATAGAATAACACAGTTGGAGGACTCATATTTCTCCGTTTTAAAACATTACAAATCTGTGATAATCAAGACTGTGTGGTACTGAAATCAGATTGGACATATAGATCAAAGGAATAGAACTGAGAGTAAGTAAATAAACCCATATAATTATGGTCAATTGATTTTTGAAGGAAAGTCAGGACAATTCAATGTGGGAAGAAATAGTCTTTTAAACAAATGGTGTTGTTACACCAAATAGTAGCATGCACAAGAATGCATGCCTATTTTACACTACACACAAAAATGAGGTAAAAATGTATTAAACTTTAAAATATGAGCTCAGAGTGCCTAGGTGGCTCAGTCCGTTAAGCGTCCGACTTCGGCTCAGGTCATGATCTCCCGGTTTGTGGGTTCGAGCCCCGTGTCGGGCTCTGTGCTGACAGCTCAGAGCCTGGAGCCTGTTTCGGATTCTGTGTCTCCTTCTCTCTCTGTGCCTCCCTTGCTCATGCTGCGTCTCACTCCATCTCTGAAAAATAAATAAAACATTAAAATAAATAATATATGAGCTCAAACTGTAAAAAAAATTTTGGAAAAAAATAGTTATAAAACCTTGTGACCTTGGGTTAGTCAGTGATTCCTTAGCTATGACACCAAAATCATAAACAAGAAAAGGGAGGAAAAAAATGCTAAATTGAACTTAATCAAAAATAAAGACTTTTGTGCTCCAAAAGACACTATCAAGAACGTGAAAAAACCCCACACAATGGGTGAATATATTTGCAAATCATATCTAATAAATGTCTAATAATCTTAATATGTAACTCTTAACTCTAATAAATAAGAAAACAAATGTATTTTAAAAATGGGGAAGGTGTTCACTGATGACATGATCAACTATGTAGAAAATCTGAAAGTATTGAAAAAAAAGCTTCTGGAACTAATGAACAATTATAGCAAGATTACAGGATACAGCATTAATATACAAAAATCAATTGCTTGTCTGTATACCACCAATGAACAAGTAAAACTTCAAATTAAAAACATGACCAATTCTATTAATACCCAAAATATAAACGGTATAATCTAACAAAATATGTACAGGATCTATATGAGGAAAAGTACAAAACTCTGATGAAAGATAGCAAAGAACTAAATAAATGGAGAGATATTCCATGTTCGTGGTAAGAGGACTCAATATTGGGGCCCCTGGGTGGCTCAGTCGGTTAACCGTCCGACTTTGGCTCAGGTCATGATCTCACAGTTTGTGAGTTTGAGCCCTGCATCAGGCTCTGTGCTGACAGCTAAGAGCCTGGAGCCTGCTTCGGATTCTGTGTCTCCCCCTCTCTCTGTCCCTCCCCCATTTGTGCTCTGTCTCTCTCTCTCAAAAATAAATAAATGTAAAAATAAATTTAAAAAAAAGACTCAATATTATCAAGATGGTAGATTTTCCTAAATTGATCTATAGAGTGAATGCAATCCTGATAAAATCCCAGCAAGTTATTTTGTGAATATAGGCAAACTGATTCTAAAGTTTATGTGGAGAGGAAAAATACCTAGAATAGTCCACACAGTATTGAAGGAGGAGAACAAAGTTGTAGGACTAACAGTAGTCAATTTAAGACTTATTATAAAGATTCGGTAATTAAGATAGCACTCTGTTGGTGAAAAAATAGATAAATGTATCAGTGGAACAGGATAGAGAGCCTAGAAATAGATCCACACTAATATAGTCTAATATAGTCAACTAATCTTTGACAAAGACACAAAAGCAATACAATGGAGTAAATGCAGTCTTTTCAACAAACGGTGGTGGGACAACTGGATATCCACATGTAAAAATAAAAAAAGTCTAGACACAGACATTACATCCTTTACAAAAATTAATTCAAAATGTATCACAGGCAGGGGCGCCTGGGTGGCTGAGTTGTTTGAACATACGACTTGTGATTTTGGCTCAAGCTCCACATGGTGCTCTGTGCTGAGTGTGGAGCCTGTTTAAGATTCTCTCCTCCCCTCCACCCCCACCGCCACTACTTCTCTCTCTTTGTCTCTAAAATTGAAAAAAAAAATGTATCACAGGCCTACAAGTGAAATGTAAAACTATAAAACTCCTGGAAGATAGTATAGGAAAAAATTTAGATGATCTTGGCTATAACAGTGACTTTTTACATACAATATTAAAGTCATGATCCATGAAAGAAGAAATTGATAAGTCAGACTCCATTAAAATTTAAAACTTCTGCTCTGCAAAACAATGTCAAGAGAATGAGAAGACAAGGCACAGACTGGGAGAAAATATTTCCAAAAGACACACCTAATAAATGGCTGCTAACTGAAATATACAGAGAATTCTTAAAACTCAACAATAAGAAAATACACAACTCAATTAAAAAATGGGCCAAAAACCTGAACAGACATCTCAACAAAGAAGACATACAGATGGCAAATAAGCATATAAAAATATTCAAATCATATGTCATTAAGGAATTGCAAATTAAGACAAAAATGAGATCTCACTACAAGTTATTAGATGGTCAAAGTCCAAAACACTGACAACACCAGATGCTGGGAGGATGTGGCGCAACAGGAACTCTCATTCATTCCTGGTGGGAATGCCAAATGGTGCAGCCTCTCTGGAAGACAGTTGTACAGTTTCTTATAGTTGTACAGTTTATGAAACTATACATGCTCTCACCATGGTCCAGCAATTGTTCTCCTTGATATTTAAGTTGAAAACTTCCATCTATACAAAAACTTGTAAATGGATGTTTATAGGCACTTTATTCATAGTTGCCAAAACCTGGAAGCAATCAAAATATCCTTCAGTATGACATTCTGGAAAAGACAAAACTGTGGAAATAATTAAAAGATCATTGGCTGCTAGAGATTTAAGCTTAGAGATGAATAGGCAAAGCATAGAAGCCTTTTTTTCTAGGGCAGAAAGAAGACTCTATATGGTAGTATGATGATGGATTCTATATTATTGGTCATTATACATTTGACCAAACCTATAGAATGTACAACATAATTTTGCTGTTTTAAAAAGCATACATTACGAGAACCCATCATACTACAATTGAATGGGATATTAGAGATAACCTCTACAACAAAGTTATAAAAATTAGACATTTGAAATGATTACAGAATAAAATCTCTTGTAATATTTCAACTTTGTTTTTACTCTAAAAATAGAAAAAAATAGAAAAATAAGAATTTGTACTCAAGTTAGTCATTAATAATGCCATTTTATTTTTCCCTAAGGGGTAACATATCTTTGTGATATAGCTGATGTTGATGATTATATGCAAAGAGAGAAAAACTGAATTTATTTTAAGACGCAAATAATGTCAACTTCACAGCTAGTTTCCAAAGCAAATGGTTCAATGGTGTGATGCGGTCAAGTGCTGTCATATAATTTTATAAAATGGACTGTAAGACAAATCCTTTGATTTGCCATTTATCGCTTAATATAATTTTGCTACCATTTCCGTGATACATTTTGTGCAGGAAAAGGAATGAACCTAGCTATTTGTATATTGAGAGTATAAATATGTTTGTGTTGAGCAAATAGGAATGTAGCTGATGTGTACTTGTATTCTGGTGAAATGATCTCTGCTTTTACAGCAGATACCTTTATTGAAAATTAAGAATCAAGCAGATGTTATTAAAATATCAAGTTTATTCTAAGACAAGTGTATAAATCTCTTGCTTTCATACCTCCTGGGCAGACAGAAAATACTTCCAGCTTCTACTTAAAATGGTATCTATTAGTGTTAGTTTGCAGACAAAATGCGCAACACAGTTTCTCTCTAGAGATAAAACAGGTGCCCTGCAGGTTCTTTGGCTTTTTCCAGTGTTATGTCTGTGAAATATCCCTTGACATCTAAAACTTAGATGGAAATTGTATTGCGAACAAAAAAAAAATAAAGCAATAAATAATTGAATGTTAATTGCTTTCATCCCTGTGGACTTAAGTGTACTCTGTAATATTTGAAAAACAGTCGCTCCAGCTTGCACATCTACCTCATAACTGAAATACCCACAAACATAGCCATCTACAAAGAAAAACAGAGGAGCATAGTACTCCTTGCCAAATTTTGCCCTGTGAACTACTACTACTACTTCGAGATTTTATAAGTCCTTAGGAAAATAACACAAATAAATGCAACAACAAGCCCTCTCTATTTTTTGTCACTAGTTGTGGAGAGCTCTACCTTGGAAATACTGAGGATCCCTGCAACTAAAACTATCTGTTAAATTGTATTTAACCTGGTGTTTCATACATATTTTTTAACTTAACACTTTTTCTTGTTTGGTTTAAAGCTCTGCTTTTATGCTTATGGTTTAGGAAATGCTAACTCTGAGGTGAGTAGCATTAACACATTTTGAATGCCTGACTTCTAACTCATTTCATGTCTGATTGTTGATAGGTACTTGTTGAATGCCTACTATGGCGAACACTTTTTTAGAAAGTGGTCATTGTTGATATTCTTTCCTCTGCCTTTTAAATTCATCAAAGCAAAATGCTAAAATCTTTAAATTCTGAAAACCAGTGACCCTGTTAGACTTAGTTCAATTCTCAACTAAAAATTTATGGTAGTAGGTCATTAATGACCATGTATCCTCCTCAAAATTTAGGGAGGACCTGCCTTGTTTTTAATTTATAAGCAAGGACTTTCATAAGAGAAAAGCTTGCCAAGTAGCTTACCTGGAATCCTCTCCAGTTTTTCTTGGGGTTAATCTGCAAAAGTCAGTTTATGCTAATTGCAAAGGTGTTATCCGGGAGGAATAACATGTTAGGCCCTGTAATGATTACATCTTGATTTGGGAATCAGCGACCTGATCCCTGAAAGAAAAATCCTGAGAAAATAGAAGGGAGACAATTATTTTTTGGTGTGAAGAAGAGATTCTACACATTCTCTATTGAGCGTGCTCTTCTTGGAAAGAGCCAGGCTAGGTGGTGCTTTCTTCCTGAGAGCGAAGCCAAAACAATGCATAGAAAAACAAAAATAGTTTAAAATCGCAAAAATTAAGCTAGTTAGAAATAACTGTCATTAGTATTAGGAGAATATCATTCTAGGTATCTTTGTACACATACAGCAGAAAGAAAGTATTTGGATCAGGCAGGGTTCAGTCAAAGAATGAGGTTCTCTGAGTTTTGGCATAAAGGTTTTATTATAGGAATTAGACCTTACGTTGTTGTGAGAGCAGCTGTGGACGTGAGGATACAGGAGAAGAGTGGGAAATGAATCAGTCATGACTCAACCTGAAAAGCCAAACCAGTCCAGCTAACTGAGAAGCTGTATCTCTGTGTAGCTTCTGCATCAGTGGTCCACCCCCAACCAAGTGCCTGGTCGTGAGGTCACATTGCCGTTGATCACCATGGAGGCAGAGCAGAGGATATCAAGGACAAACTGAGAACCAGCCAGCACCCTTGTCCCATCACTACATCTAATCATAGTGGCCTTCAGAGAATAATGGCTTCTATTATCTCTTCTGTTTTCCAAATCTTGTGCAAATTCATTGTTTGGACAGCTAGAGTTCAGACTGTACATAGAAGGGAATTCTGGGAGATGCATGTCCGTTTTAGTCAACCTGATACCACACAAATGACCAAAAATTATGTTATAAAACAGAATTATACTACAAATTTGATTTTAGAATAAAGTATTCAATTTTATTTTTCTTGCGCAGAAGAAAAAGGAACTGAAGGAATTCAGATGAATGTTTTTTCATTACAACATTACTTATTTTTCAAATGATCTCTTTAGGAATTAAATAAGTTTTGAATACTATTAAGGGATTGGAGCAATGATTTTTCATTTAACTATGTGTGTGTATGTATGTATATATATATGTGTGTATATATATATACACACATATGGTTAAATTTTAGAGTAATTGGATTTATAGCACAAAAAGATAATATGCTTTCTCACATTTCCTCCTACCCCTCTCCCATTTTCTGATTTGTTTTTAGTTAAAATTTAATTTTTTATTTTGTTCCATCTTATAACAATCTTATTCTGTTCAGTAACGTTAATTTTGCCACCTACTTACTTGATACTTAAATGAACGCAGTGTCCATCACTTGGACATTTCCCATGACCGTTACTGAATCTTTTTTCTGAGTAATCTCTTAATTGTCTTTATTTTGTTGTCAACTACTTCTTTCAAGAAGGTCTTGGAGTACTGTCTTCCCTAGATCTTTACTATTTGAGAATTAATGCTTGTTGCCTTTATATTTGTAAAACTTCTTGACTTACAATGTTCTTGGGACATAATTTCTTTCTCTAAAAATGTGCGTCCATGGCCCCACCCCATTGTCTTTTGGCACTAAAAATTATTGTGGAGAGGGGCGCTTGGGTGGCTCAGTTGGTTGAGCATCTGACTCTTGATTTTGGCTCAGGTCATGAACCCACGGTTCATGGGATCGAGCCCCACATGATGCTCTGTGCCTGAAGAATTTCTTGCACCTTTACTGTATGTTCAATTGTTTCTATAATTCAGAGAAGTATTCTTTTATTGTAGTCATAGTTACTCCATTTGTCAAGCTTTATCTCATTTTTAAGTAGACTTTGAGTAGAAGTTTGAGGTTCACAACAAAACTGAGCCAAAAGCAGAAAGATTTCCCATATACCCTACGCCCGTGTGCGTGCGCGCACACACACACACACACACACACACACACATACACACACTTGTTATAATCCATGAACATACACGGACATACTATTATCACACCAAATCCAATTTACACTAGAATTCACTCTTGGGGTAGTATATTTCACACATTTTGATAAATGTATAGTGACATGTGTCCACCATTATAGTATAGCTTTATATGCAGTGTAGTTTTACTGCCCTAAAAATTCTCTATACTCTGCCTGTTCATCCTTCAGTCTTTTTTAACCCTTGGCAACCAATGATCTTTTCACTGTTTTCATAGTTTTGCCTTTTCTAGAATGTCATATATATGGAATTATTCAGTATGCAACCTTTTCACATTGGCTTCATTCACTTAGTAATGTGTTTATTATTATATGTTTACATATCTGGAAATTTTTCTTTTGTCTTTTTATTCATCTTGACCATGTTTAGGCATTCAGTGCAGACTGATATTTTTTTTCTCCTCCTGGGTCTTTTCATGATATCTGATCATTTGTTTGAGGATGAGATATTGAGTGGGTATGGTATTTTGGAAGATAGGAAAATTCAGATAAGGCTCTGTGCAGTCTTGGTTAGAAAATAGGGTTTTTCCTCTCTTTGTGTCTCTTGAGAAATTCTTCGTCTTACGTCAGGGTGGGTATTCTCCATTTGGGGTTGTGTCATGTTGCCATGGAGATACATAGTCAGGCTTCACTTCATTTCCCCAATTGTGTAAATCCTAGAACCTTTACTTCTTTTAGAAAGAGTTTTTAATTCTATTTTACACTTCCTTCATTTTATCGCTCATCCTCAGTCAGAAGAGGAAGAAGATAACCTCTACTGAGTTTGTTTCTCTCCCATATCAGGGCTAGTTGTGAGTTTCTGTGACTCTGCCAATTCATTCTTCTAGCTCAGCAGCAGGCTTCCGGTCAGGAAACTTCCATACTGCTCTGAAAGATTCTGCCTTTTTCCCTTGGCTTTCAGTTTTTAAAGCTCCTTGCTTTAAGTCCCGTTCCTTTCGTTGTTTGACTGGAGATAGTAACTTTTTTTTTTTTTTTGGTCTGGTTACTATTACTATTTTTTTAATTAGTAGCTATTAATATTTAAATTATTTTACTGTTTTATTTTTTTAAAAATTTTTAATGTTTATTTATTTTTGAGAGAGAGAGAGACAGAGGCAGAGCACGAGCTGGGGAGGAGCAGAGAGAGAGAGGGAGACACAGAATCTGAAGCAGGTTCCAGGCTCTGAGCTGTCAGCACAGAGCCTGATGTGGGGCTCGAACCCACAAACTGTGAGATCATGATCTGAGCTGAAGTCAGATGCTCACCTGGCTGAGCCACCTAGGTGCCCCTATTTTACTGTTTTAATTCATATTTCTAATCATTTGAGGGAGAAAGAGTCTGTGATTTTTCACTCTGCTCTGCTAATCCAGCTGACTCTCTCCAAAGTGAATTTATATCACTGAGTATTATATACGACAGATTCAGTCTTCTGTTTACTAGTTGTGTTACTTTGGCCATCTTAAACTCTTTGATTCCAGTTTCTTTACCTTTGGATGACAAAACACTCATCTCACAGTCCTGTAGGCAGGATTCATTGATATAATGTATGTAAACACTTAGCACAACTTCAATTAGGATACTACCGAAGTGGGATAGGTAAGAGATGATGCTGGTTTTGACTAGATTAGTAGTAGTAGAGATGGGCAGAGCTGGGCAAAACTGAGTTATTTTTGGAGATTGATGTGGACTTGGCTCACACTGTGGAATGTGACAAACTTGGGTTTAAATCTTGACTCTACAGTTTGTGACTAGGTGCAACTGTATTCAAAGTTCTAAGACTCAAATTCATCATCTAAAAGATGGAAGATATAACTGTCACAAAAATTAAGCAAAAGAACACATGTAAAGCTTCTAGCACAGTGCCTGACGGAGCATAAATACTCAGTAAATGTTAGCTACTATTAGCAATAATTGTATATGCATTAGTACTGTACTTGGTATTAGTACTGATTCTTAATTCAGAGTTGAAAGAAGGAAGAAGACGCTTACTGACTCAGCCTTTCAACATTTCAGTGATTAGGGGTGTCATTTACTGATATTTGGAAAACTCGTAAGACAACATTTTGATGGAAGGGGAGAGCAAATCATAAGTTCCTTTTAAGTTTTCCATATATGACTATTGAAAGTCTCCTTGATATCTTGGTCACATTTTCACCACAAACCCGTTTGCCATTTTCCCCTCTAAAGTTTGTTGTCCAGGGGCTCCTGGCTGGCTCAGGCGATTAAACCTCTGACTCTTGATTTTGGCTCAGGTCGTTATCTCACAGTCTGTGGGATTGAGCCCTGTGTCTGGCTCTGCACTGACAGCGTGGAGCCTGCTTGAGATACTCTCTCCCTCTCTCTTTGTGATATTTTTGAGACAGAGACAGAGAGACAGACAGAGCGTAAGTGGGGGAGGGGCAGAGAGAGGGGGAGACAGAGAATCTGAAGCAGGCTCCAGGCTCTGAGCTGTCAGCACAGAGCCCGACAAGAGGCTTGAACCCATGAACTGCGTGATCATGACCTGAGCCAAAGTCAGAGGCTTAACCGACTGAGCCACCCAGGCACCCCTAAAAAATAGTCTGTTGTCCAGAAGTGAACACAGTATTAACACAGAGCAGAGTAGGACTACACCTCCTTTAATTTTAACACACTATGTGTATCGATACAGTTTGAAGCATCATTATTCTTTGTGGCAGCTATTTCTCAATCTGACATTCTGTTGTCCCTAGAAGATCCTGCAGCCCTGATGAGGAATTCAGGCTGGAGGAGATTTCAAGGGTCCTGACCCTTGTGAGGCCTCATGATAAGCAGAAGACAATCTACTTCTTGGCACAAATTCAGATCAAACATTCAATCGAGTTGAGATGCCTTCTAGGAATTGAATGCTGGCATGTCCCTTATGTCAAGTAGATACAAAATAATGAATTTTTATTTAAACAAAGAGTAACGTATTCTTGGAGACTCTCTCCATGGACTGGTTGTAATATGCCATGCATAAATAACATGCACGGCCCGATTGGCCAAGAATAAGCTTTATTATACCATTTATTAACAGATTTGTTTACTCATTCACAAGGTGAGAACTTACCATGTGGTAGGCTCTGGGGAAATATCAGTGAACTGAAGATTTGCTGCTCAACTTCGGTGTCCTTTCTGGACAGCAGAATCTTGAAGGCAATGATCAGTGAAGTAATTTCATTTGAATGTTTACCTTTGACAGTCTCTAGTCCTATTCTTTTAATGTAGGATCAGAGAAGATCAGTGAAAAATGACATCATCCATGCTATGGAATTAGAATGAGACAGTCCATGAAACAGCTGACTCACAGTAGTGTGTGTGGGGGCTGGAGATGTGCTCATTGGAGTATGATGAATATATCAGGATTATATTAAAATATATTACAAACTACAGATAGCACATGTTTTGTTTCTGATACACCCTTTAAACCATTCCCACTTACCTCTTGGTGAATCCCTTACAGAAGTAGTTAAAGGTGAAATGTCTCTCATCTTCTGCTCTACTGATTCTCTTTGCCGTTCCAGTGTCCACCCTGGTCTGTATCAGATTGTCACTTCCTTTTATCAGCTTTTTGTACTACCTGCAAAGGTTCTCAATATCCAAGTCTAGTATGCGCCCAAGCTTCTCTTTAATATAGAATCTTCAAATGATTTTCCGTAGCTCCAGCTGCTGCTGCTCCGAATTTCCTAATCCACAGATCCTCCATCCAGTGCTGGATCTTCTATTGTGTTCTAGACAGAACATATATTGTTTGCTACCCCAGGAAGGGCTCTTCCCTCTCTGTATTCCTGTCTGATGCTTGTTCTCTGTGTTTCAATGCTTTACATGTTCTTCTCTGGACTGTACTAGGTGGGAAGGGTTATGGCCTGCCCTCAATTTGACAAAAATAAAAGTCTGCAACTTGAATAATATATTTTTTAAAAGTTTCCCCCTCCTATTTATTGCTCACTCTTTGTACCACATCTCCCCCTCTAGACCACCTCCTGAGACTAGCCAAAGTCTTTTTTCTCGTGTCCTACTTTCTCACTGACATATATTGAGCTATGTTAACTTGTCTCTAAATATTGTGATGTTTGTGTAAATTTTTTTTTCACATTCCGCTTTGATCAGCCACACACTGTTCCTGGAACCTTTTTACTATTCTCTTCATCTCATACAGAATTTATTTTCTTTTCACCCTTGTAAATCACCTTCTTAATCCCTGTTTATGGTGGCAGGCAGCTTTGTACACATATTCCTTACGTAACCGTCAATGAAAAGGCTGAGGGAAAATGGCAGGTCCTTTCGACAGTGCGGGTTGGTCAATGTCTTAGAGACTTGGAAGACATTTCTGCTTTCGTGGTTGATGCATCCAACACAAGTCATCCAGATTTAATTATTTATTATGTTTGATAGTTTTTAACTTTTTCAAAAGGAATCTCTTAATCTATAAATTACATTAGATCAAAATTCTGTGTGTTGCATTAACTTACAAGAAGTGATTTTTGCATGTCAAAACCAAGTTTGATAGTAAAGACTATTTAGAAATAATGTTCAAGTGTATCATTTGGACCCAAACATCTTGTTTAAGAAAGTAATTTTCAGTTTTAGTCGTTTAATAGCAGAATGGTATTTAAACAAATCTCATTTGCAAAACTTTGTTAATCCATTTCCCTGAATCAGATCTTTAAGCTCTCAAATCTTTCTCTCCACAATTCTCCTAGGATTTTATTTTATTTTATTATTTTTTAATTTTTAAAAAATTTTTAATGTTTTTTTTTTTGAGAGACAGAGAGCGTGAGTGACAGAGGGGGAGAAAGAGGGAGACACAGAACTCATAGCAGGCTCCAGGCTCTGCGCTGTCAGCTTGAACCCACGAACTGTGAGATCATGACCTGAGCCAAAGTCAGATGTTTAACCAACTGAGCCACCCAGGCGACCCCCCCCCTTTTTATTAGGATTATACTTTAAACTTCCAGTCTAAATAAGCTGAATCCTTTTTAAACATTGATGGATTTGCTCCATGTTCTGGACAAGTGATAAGACTTTTTAATGTGGACCACAAAATCTTTAATGATATGGCCTCAGCCTGTTTCTCTAATATCAACTATAGGCACACCTCTCCACTCCAACTCTAAATTCCAGACATATTGTTTTATATCATTTCCTCTGCTTACTCTGTCCTCTGGTCAAGCATCTTTCTTGATTAAAGAAAAATCTGGAAGTTGGTTTGCCATATATATTTTTTTTTTCAGTAATGACTTTGGTATGTGTTGGTAAATAATTTCAAACACTGAGAACCTGGAGAAAATCTCTGGTCTCAGTGGTCCTATGATTTTTCTCCCCATGACCAACACATGCTCAACCTTGAAAACAAGTCTAATGTTATATTCCAAAGAGTAGGTACTCTAATTATTTTTGGAAAGCTTGGTCTACAGATTAAAGTCTAGCTTCGAGTCCATCTTCTGCTGCTAGTGACTACTTGAAAATCTATCATATCATGCTTGGCATGTTTTTAATGTTTTAGAAATGTGAATTCTAAAAAAAATTAATATTTTGAAGTAGACCCATTATGTGCATAATTACTGTATAACCCTACCTGCAGCTTGAAAATGCAACTAGTCATATCAACAATAGTCAATGTATGGAAGGAGCCCAAATGCCCATCGACAGAAGAATGGATAAAGAAGATGTGATATATGTATACAATGGAGTATTACTCGGCAATAAAAAATAATGAAATCTTGCCATTTGCAACTAGAGTGTATTATGCTAAGCAAAATAAGTCAGTCAGAGAATGACAACTATCCCATGACTTCACTTGTATGTGGAATTTAAGGTACAAAACAGATGAACGTAAGGGAAGAGAAACAAAAATAATATAAAAAGAGGGAGGGGGACATAAGAGACTCTTAAATACAAAGAACAAAGTGAGGGTTGCTGGAGGGGCTGTGAGTGGGGGACAGGCTAAGTGGCTAAGGGGCATTAAGGAAGATTCTTGTTGGGACGAGCGCTGGGTGTTACACATAGGGGATGAATCACTGGAATCTACTCCTGAAATCATTTTGCACTATATGCTAACTAACTTTTATGTAAATTAAAAATACATAAAAAAAAATACAGCTAGTCAGTAGGATTACTTGAGTGTCTCTAACTAGTCCATTACCCTAAGTGAAAGGATTTTCCTCCCTCTTGGTTTTGTCACATATTTCCAGAGTCCAAACATTAAAACTATCATAATTTCCTCACCAGTGAGATATGCACATTTTACTAATGTATTTCAATTTTGCTCACATAGTATTCCATCTTTCACTATATTGTCTTGTAAATTGGAATATCCATTTCTTACCACCTCACCATCCACTCACCCTGTACCATCACAAGAAGTGTAGCATTTTCTTTTTTGTGAATCTCTGTGGATTTCCATTGCTAATTCTGCATTTGTTTAATGAAATTCAGGCAAAAAAGTGTGTGATACAGAACAGAGATCAGAGAGAGAGAACTTCTTTTCTAAGTTGTCTTTTTTCTAGCCATAGTAATAAAAATAGATAGCATTCATCTAGGAACACATCATTTAGGACCAGAAAGAAAGCCTTCTTTCACATTTGATGCTGGAGAATAATTTTAAGCAAAACTGGTCTATTCACTAGAGTACCCAGTATTTCCCAGATTTTTTCACTGGAGAAGACTCATAAAGACTTCATTTTCTTGTGACAAGACATATGACTTAGCTTTGCTTTTTTAGTAAATGTCGGATGAGTGGAAGTAAGTCCTCTCTTATAACTGAAATCTTAAGAGCCAGTGTAGTATGGTGTTTGAGCGTACAGATTCTGCTTTAATTCCCAGCTGTACAATTTCTTAGGCAAATCACTTAACTTCTCCATGCCTCAGTTTCTTTAACTATGAAATGTTGATAATGGTATATATCTTGTAAGGTTGTGGTTAGTTTTTTTTTCTAGCTTTATTGAGCTATTATTGACATATAACATGTAAGTTTAAAGTGTCCACTCTGTTTGGGGCTGGCTCATTCCATTAAGCATCTGACTTCGGCTCAGGTCATGATCTCACAGTTAGTGAGTTCAAGCCCCATGTCTGGCTCTGTGCTGACAGCTCGGAGCTTGGAGCCTGCTTCAGATTCTGTGTCTCCCTCTCTCTCTCTGCCCCACCCCTGCACGTGCTCCCACTCTCCCTCCCTCCCTCTCTCTCTTTCAAAAATAAACATTAAAATTTTTTAAAATAAAAAAACAAAATGTACACTTTATTTGATACACTTATATATCGCAAAATGATTACCACAAATCGCTTAGTTAATACCTCCATCCCCTTATATAATTAACTTGTTTTTGGTGTGAGAATAATATTAAGATCTCCTTTCTTAATAACTTTAAAGTATATAATACATTATTGTTACTTATACACCATCTTGCCCATTAGATCCCCAGAACTTATTTGTATTATGGCTAGGAGTTTATATCTTTTGACCAACATCTCCCCATTTCACCCAACCCCCAGCCCCTGGCAACTACCATTCTACTCTCTATTTCTATGAGTTTGGCTCTTTTCTATGAATTCTGCATATAAGTGAGAACATACACTTTGTGTCTTTTTCTGTGTTAGTTCATTTAGCATGATGTTCTCGAGGTCCATCCGTGTTGTAACAAAAGGCAGGATTTCCTTCTTTTTTATGGCTTAATAATATTCAACTCTGTGTGTGTGTGTGTGTATTTCACATTTTCTTTATCCATTTTTTTGTTGAGGAACACTTAGGTTGTTTCTACATCTTGCCTAACATGAATAATGCTGCAGTAAACATGGGAGTGCACTTATCTCTTTGAGATCTTGTTTTCATTACCTTCAGTTATATATCTAGATGTGAAATTACTGAATTATAAGGTACTATTTTTAATATTTTGAGAAACCTCCATACTGTTTTCCATAGTGGATGTACCAATTTACATTCCTACCAGCAGTCCACCATGGTTCCCTTTACTCTACAGCCTCACCAATGCTTGTAATCCCTTGTCTTTTTTTTTTTTTTTTTTTGATGATAGTCATTCTAAAAGGTGTCGGGTGATAACTCATTGTGGTTTTGATTTCCATTTTTCTGATGATTAGTGATATGACTCAGATTTTCATATACCTCTTGGCTATTTGCATATGGAAAAATGATCAGATTTTTTTGCTACAAATTGTACGAGTTCATCATATATTTTATTTTATTTTATTTTATTTTATTTTATTTTATTTTATTTTATTTTATTTTATTTTTTAGACAGAGCACAAGCAGGGGAGAGGGGCAGAAGGATAGAGAGAAAGAATCTTAAGCAGATTCCACACTCAGTGTGGAGCCCGGTGCAGAGCTTGATCCCACAACTCTGGGATCATGACCTGAGCCCAAATCAAGAGTCAGCTGCTCAACTGACTGAGCACCCAGGTGCCCCAGGTTCTTTATATATTTTAGATATTAAGTCCTCATCAGATAGATTGCAAATATTTTCTCCCATTCTGTAAGTTACCTTTTATTTTGCTGATTGTTTCTTTTGCTGTGCAGAAGCTTTAGTTTTCTGTAATCCCACTTTATTTTTGCTTTTGTAGCTTGACCCTTGATTGTCCAAGAAGTTGTTGCCAAGACCAATGTCAAGAAACTTTTCCCCCTATGTTTTCTCCTAGTATTTTACAGTTTTGGGTCTTACATATAAGTCTTTAATCCATTTCAAGTTAATTTTTGTGAGCTAAGATAGGGATCCAGTTTTCTTCTTTTGCATGTAGTTATCCGGTTTGAGTGGCATCATTTATTAAAGAAACTTTCTTTTCCCCATTGTGTCTTCTCAGCTGCCTTGTCAAATATTAGTAGACCATATTATGTGTGGGTTTATTTCTGGGCTCTCCATTGTGTTCTCGATTCTGTTCCCTTGGTTGGTGTGTCCATTTTTATGCTGGCATCATACTATTTTTTATAACTATAGCTTTTTTTTTTTACTTTATTTTGAGAGAGAGAGAGAGAGAGAGAGAGAGAGAGAGTGAGCAAGCGAGCAGGGGAGGGGGCAGAAAGAAAGGAAGAGAGAGAATCCTAAGTAAGCTCCAGCCCCCAGTGTGGGGCTCGAGCCCACCAATTGTGAGATCATGACCTGAGCTGAGATCAAGAGTTGGACACTTAACTAACTGTGCCACCCAGGTGCCCCTGATTACTGTAGCTTTGTAATAGAGTTCGAAATCAGGAATTTTGATGCCTCTAGCTTTGTTTTTCTTTCTAAGGACTGCTTTGGCTATTTGGGCTCTTTTGTAGTTTTCTACAAATTTTAAGATTGTTGTTTCAATTTCTGTGAAAAATGTCATTGGAGTTTTGATAGTGATTGCATTAAATTTCTAGATGCCTTTGAGTAGTATGGACACTTTAGCAGTATTCTTCAGATTCGTGAATACAGATATCTTTCTGTTTATTTTTGTCTTCACTTTCTTTCATCAATGGCTTGCAATTCTCAGTGTACAGATCTTTCACCTCTTTGGTTAAGTTTATTCCTGTCTTTTTTTAAAAGACATTTTGTTGAATTTTAAACTAGTTAAAGTATATCAAGTGCTCAGAAGGCTTGCTGATAGTTATCACCATGTGAATACTTGATATTTTTAATGTCTTTCTTTGATGGACTCCACATTTTAGCTCCCCCTTCCCAAACAATATAAGAATTTAAAGTAACCCTTTGTACATTAAGACTTACAAAAAAAGCCTATTTTTTTTCCTTTCTAGTAGTCAATTGTAATTAAGTTCACAACTGAAATTTAACCTTTGGAAAATATCTGTAGTGTAATGCATTCAGCATAGAGCCTCTCTTTTTACTGTCCAGTAGAGTAACTGCCAGCCAAGCGTGGCTATTTAAATTTAAATTAATTAAAATTAAACTTCTAGTTCCTTAGTTGTATTAGTCACACCTACAACATTTTAAGTGCTTGGTAGCCACAAGTAATACGTGACTCCTGCTTTGGGCTATACATACAGAGAACATTTCCGTCATTGCAGAAAGCTCTTCAGACAGTACTTGTGGTCAGCTTCTGATGCCTCCTAAACAGCAAGCAGTGCCCCACTCATTTCTATCCAGGTTGTCATATGAATCTACCTGGGTCAGAGTGAATTTTTAGTCCTTCCCACTTTGCTTCCCTGCAACTCTTCTTCCTTACATGGTGTGCTACTCAGCCAGGAATTACTCATATTATAAAGAAGTAGGTTTGTTGCACATATGTGAACTGCCTCCTTTTTTAATTGGATGCTCAGCCCTTCCCCTAAGCAAGGAAAGAGTGCTGAGACTTTTCCTCATATTGTTAAGTTGCTACATGTTGCATTTGCTAATCAATAGAAATTGTGATATAAGCATCTGAATTTAATTATTGCAATGAAAGCAGGTGGCAATTTTTGTTCTAATTCAATTTGAATAAAATTGTTATGTAATTATCCTATTTATTGTCCTACGTTCCTCTCCTTTCCCTATCTACCACCACATAGGTCTCTGAAGTGTTAACAGTTAAGTGTACATTTATTTTAAAGGTCTTCTCAATCTTATCTTAATCTTTCTCCAGTCTCAAAATAATTCTGAAACTACAAGTAAGAAAAATAGGTTAGTTTAGTTTGAATTTCTTTAAAAGCAGACTCTGAGACAGGGATTTAGATACAAGCAGTTTACTTGGGAGGTGATCTTGGAAAGGACTACGAGGGAATGAGAAGATGAGGCAGGGAAGGGAATAAAGCCCATATAGGGAATGCCAATGAGTAGTTTTCTGTGGGCACCTGGGACTCAGTCCTGCTGGGGACCTTCAAGAGAATGAATAGAACATAACTCAAGAGTTGTCCCTTAGAGAAGGAAGAAATGTAGGGTACTTTCATACAAAATTCTGCCCTTCAGTGGTTGAGAGTACTTCTTGGGCTGGTATGGCCTCTGCACTTGGGCCTGCTCTACCAATGGACTGAGGAGAATTCCGAGGCAGGACGAACCCTTGGTCAGAGAGATGTGGAAACATGGAAATGAAAGCTGTCTCTGGTATAGGCTAGAGGTCATGATTAGGGTAGCAGCACCATTTGCCAGAGTTCATCTACTACACATAGCTTGAATGTCAGTCTAAATATATAGTTAAATAGCAGTATAGGAATGTGTATCAAAATCCTTTAAGCAAGTTATATACTTTTAACCTTATTATTATGTTTTTGGAAATTTAAGGAAATAGAGATAGGCAAAATGCTAAATGTAATATTATTTATAATGGTAGACAATAAAAACAACTGAATTCCAAAAATAGAGTATTGGTTAAGTAAGTTCCATATCTTCTCATTATATAATATGCCATTAATAGAAAACATAATTATGAATAATTAAATATATGTATAATATATATAATGTGTATAGAATATTCATAATGCATTAATAAGCATAAAACAGGTTGTAAAAGATTATATATAGCAAAACCCCAATCACACATGTACACACACACACACACACACGTATACACATGCGTAGGCAAGAAAAAATGACTGATATATTACACGAAATAATTAACAGGGGTTATCACTTGATTGTAGTATTAGAGGTAATTTAAATTTCCTTATTAAAGCTTTTCTAAACTTTCTGCAATAGACCTTATTTTATAATCAGAAAAATAATTAAGTGTAATTTTAAAGCAAAATTATTTTTTTTAATAATACTGATGCTTTCAAACCTAAAATTCTATTGCTTCTTTATGTATAATTGCAAGTTAGATTCCAACTCTAGCAGTTATACACAAAAGCATCCTACATTTTCTGTTTCTCTGGGTAGAAATATGTATAATCTTTGGGGGAACTTGATTGCAAACACATATGTGCCTTGAATGCAATAAGGCAGATTGTAGCTAAAGTTATTTTCTTTGCCTAACTGGAATGATGTTGTGATTTAGCCTGCAGGATTCCCCTGAAAATGGATTTCTAAAGGCAGATAAACTGTGTCCCTGGATAAAATAGGCTTCTGACATATATCGAAATGAGCTGGTTATTGACCTGTTTGTATGCAGCATATGCTATTTCTTATGGTAACATCATCTTCTCAGTACTGTGAGCACTGGAGACAGTGATAAATTATTAAGAATGACTCTGGAAAAGGCTAGAGCAGTGAGGTTTGTGGAATCTGGCACAGAGCATATGGAAAGACAGTTTCATAGCCACAGTCTACCTCTCTCACATCATAGTTCTATAATACACATACAAGGAGAGTGAATCAATCCAAATCCAGTACCTATACATACCCTTCCCACTGCTAATAGGAAAATAACTCAAAAAAGGATTGATTACTCATTATTATCATAATTACATGATAATTAAAGAGAAAATGAATTTAAAAATACTATCCAATGTTTTAGGTGCCAAAAATTGATCAGGTTTGCTATATCAATTGGAGAAAACCATTCATATAATTAATTGTGTTTGACTCCTTATCTATGTATAAAGTGTTTGGAAAGGAAAATCCATTTTTTTATAGTTCTACAAACAGCAAATAGAATTAAGCTTCAATGACCTAGTAATTCAACTTCTCGGAATCTGGTTTAAGGAAATGGCCAGAAATTTCAGCAAGAGAATGCTGCACAAAGATTTTATTCACAAAAGTATTTGGAACAGTGAAAAATTTAGAAATATAAATAACCAATAATAGCAGAATGGTTTAAATGACATCATTCATACTATATTATTCATGTTTTAAAATGATGCTATTGAAGGATATTTAATGACATGAAAAAATACTATGTAATATTAAAAATATATGCAAGATTCACATCCATTTCACCCCTATTATTTAAAAATATGTGAACTAAAATACCAGCTGCAGTTATCAATGAATTGTGGGTTTATTAGTGATTTTTATTTTCTTCTTTGTTTTAATCTTGCATTGCTCACATTATCTATACTGAATATGTTTTCTTTTTACTAGGAGAAAATGATAAACTAAAGAAATAGAATACATACAAAAAATTCTACCTGAATTCCTCTTTAACCCTGTCTCAATGCATCCACAATTGGCCATTTGACTCATCAAATAAAAAGCAGGTGCCCAAATGTGAAAGTAATTGGATTTCACACAGCATTTTCCATGGGGCAATTGAATCATGACTGCTTAAAAACATCCGTTTGGAAAATTTGTTCCAAAGTGTTCTTAAATCTGCGTATTAGTACACATGAGTCTTTCAACAATTGTGTATTCTTTGTCCACCGTGTACTCTACATTGGGCTGTCTCCTGTAAAAAAAAAATACACACACACACACACCTATGAACTGGTCTCTACTTGGAAAGAAGTTCAGGTTCTAAAGGAGAAGAAAAAAGAACATGAGTAAAACAACTGGCACGTAATACAAAAATTATGGTACCTCTATGCTAAAAACACAGTAGATTCTATTAATATTGAGGTTCAGGCAAGAGTTGTTGTAATTTTGCAAATTAACTGAAGGGTGAAGGATATACTGTGCATTCCCAAAGGTATATAGTTTAAACCACTGTTCCCTGCTACTTCTTTTAGGAGATATTCGAGTTTCTAGGTGGACTACAGATAGATGTAGATATGGGTTAGAGGACTTTCATGCAAAGTACCTGTAACCACGTGTGAGCTAGAATGGATAAAGTAGAATGCTAAAGTCAGTACCCTCCAAAAGAGCATTAAACTAGGTGTCAAGAGACTGCAGTTTGTTGATACAGTTCTGCAGGAGAGAGGGCTGCCTGGGCCTACCATTTAACTTCTCTAGAACTGTTTACCGCTTAGAAGGGTCAAATGATTGGCAAGTACCTTCCAACTCTAACACTCTGATTGTCATGAAATGACAAAAGGACTGGAATACCCACTATAGAAAGCAAAGTGAGAAGTGGAATCTTCAAATCAGTTTTCCTCTGCAGTTATTATCTCTTCTTTCCCCTTGCATTCATTCAGTGCCTAACTTCTCCAGAAATAGTCTCCAACACATTTTCAACATTCTTATCTCTTGTTCAACCCTGTCTACTTGAAATCTTAGCCCTATCCCAAATATTCTGAAAACCTTCTAATTGCCAAATGCTGACACTGTTTCTATTTTTTAAGGTTTTATTTAAATTCCAGTTAGCTAATCTACAGCATGATATTAATTTCAGGTGTACCCTGATGTTTATAGCATCATTATCTGCAATAGACATTGCTTCTTGATAATAGAGCAATGCTTAATTTCTGGTGACTGTTCCTTCTTCCTTAACATGGAAAGAACAGGGATTTGACGTGTCACAGAACTAATTTAGAAGCCTAATTTTGTCATTTCCTTTTTGTGTATTCTTAAACAAGTTACATTTACTCTTTGACCTTCATTTCTGCATGCAAGGAAACAGAAATAACATACCACATGAATCAAATGAGTTTTATTAGAATTGAGCGCTAACACATAGGTGAAGTGTCTGGCACTTGTTGGATGCTCAAAAGCTGATAATTTTCTCATTCTTGTATTGTTACCTGAGCTGCACAATTTTTTCCTTACACCTCTCCTCGCTTCATTTCTATTCTTCTAGTTACTAGTAACTAGTTTACATCCTCTCTTAGCGTAAGAATGGCTGGGGTTCCATGGGTACTTTTGGGGGTCTTCTAGGTGAAAATGTCCCTATCAGAGCTTATATTAATTTTTAGTCTCCTGTCTGACTCTACATCTCTACAAAGCCAGGCCAGATATTCTACCAATCCCATATTCACAAATACTTAGTGGGAGCTCCATTTGGATATTCAGTCCCATTCTAAAATCAGTATATCCCATGCTAAATGCCATCAGTCTCCTTGTCACATTCCCCATACTATATCAATTCCTTCTCTGTCTTTACTCTTGCTCTTCATGTTATCACTGCTGAACTTTCAATATTATTTGATCCCTCCATCGGCCCCCAATCCATATCCAATAAGCAGTCATACTTTTTGATGTTTTTATGAGATGACATGTATTATAGGAATGATCACAGATGATTCCTTTGTCTGCAGGGTCTAGGTCCAACACTTAGGAGTTATGTGGTCCTTGGAAAAATACATGACCTCTTTGAGCATCGCTTTTTTTTTTTCAATTTGTGAAAATTGAATAATAATAACTGTTTCATGGGCTTCTTGTTGGTCATGTGGTCTCTTTGAACTAACAAATGATTACGTATAAGTAAATAGGTAGGGAGGGAGAGAATTTGCAGCACTTCTTCCTGCCCCTCTCATAGTTACACTTCTTTCAATCAATCAGTTAGGATGTATCTGTCTATCTTGGTGAAACAGCCTGATATCCAATGTCCTTACCCCTACTCTATCACCTCTCTAAAACATCATATTAATTTCCTCAGTTTAAAACAACATTTTCAGTAGCTCCTCATTGCCCATGAAATCAAGTCCAAACTCATTCTCCCGTTGACTTTAGGGAAAAGCAATAAGGGGAGAAAATTAATATTTATTGAGAATCTACTCTATATGAGGCATCATGCAGAGTAGGGTTGAAGCCAAGATTCAAACTCTGTTGCTTAACTCCAAAATCCACTGCTTTGCGGCAGTGTAGAATTATATAATATTGACAATATTATTACCCATTACCAGGAGCTTCATTTGAACTCATTAAAGAGTTTGTGAGTATTGGGAGTAAGAAGGTAGCCTTCAAGTATTCTTTTCTAATACGATTATTTGGTTGCAGAGCAAAACAATCCCTTTGAAATTTCACTGTTTCAGACAGTAACAGTATTTTAGCTTAACATATGAAAGTGTCAACCTGAGTAAATGGGAGGATTTAACTGTCAATCAGAACACTAATTGTAGTGGACAATATTAGGTGGCCTTTGCCTGTCTTTGTAAAATCAGTGATGCTTACCCAAAAAACTGTGTAATAAGTCTCTAAACTAATTACATTGTGAAACAGTACACAAACATTATTAAATAAAAATGAAAGTTAAATTATGGGGTTGTTTGAATTGCCTTTGTAAAATCTTTGGCAGTGTTGTGCCTGGTCCTACTGATTGCTGGTTCCGGGCAGAGGTTTCTGTGAAGTCTGCAAATTGAAACAAGCCACCAAATTGTATATGTCCTTGTATTTGCTGCTGAGCAGTTGCAACAAGAAAATAATGTAAGTGAAATGCGTATCCCAGCCTTTGTCCCCTAGGAAGGAGGCAAACAAAGCCACTCTATGATCGAGTATCCAACAGTACATGTTAGTGACATTTTGGGGGCAAATTCTGTCAGACATAAGGAAAAAGCTGAAGATAACTTAACTGCAAGGCATGACCTGGTGGCAAGTGGTCTCAAAACAGGTGTCACCTGAAATGAAGGAGCATGGCTACTATGGATGGTGTTGGGAAACTGAGAGGGAAACCTAATTCTGTATCTACAGATATTTTCATGTTTTCAAGAGTCATTATGGAGTGACTTGACCACTGATATTTCAAACTAAATGATTACAGAGCTGTATACATTATTTCAGAATTACCTTTTTTTCAAATGCCAACATACACAAACATACATAAGCTCTCACGCTTATAAGGGATACTGATAGATTAAAGTAGGGAAGTTAGAGTGCATTTAATTTCTTGAGAATTTGGTTATTGTGAATTTTTTGCTGCTTTGCAGTAGACAGGCCTGGATGAATATAGAAAGTCCTTACGAGTCAAAGCATTCTCATGCCATTCTGTTCTTGTAAAATAAAACTAAAACATTTTGTTTCATCATTTTTTTCTCTATCAATGTGAAATCATAGGTTCGCAATGAGAGTGAGTCTACAGTCTAAGGTGATAATTTTACGTATAAGGAAACCGAGGAGGGTTTTGTATGTTAGGGTGATAGTTGATAGGGTCCTGTCACTATCTAACAATAGAACCAAACCCAGGATACAAACTTGAGATTCTCAGTCCATGGGGCTCTGATTACAGTGATACTTTGCCTCTTCAGACAAGGTCCTTGCTTTGAGTCGCAGCTTCTTAGGATTACCAAAAAGACCTATATTACACTTTCAAATTCTGTCAAAGAGGTCTATGTTGGAAATATATTAGTGTATATATAGTGTGCATTTCCTAGGTGAGAGACCCGGCGTATAAGATCTGTCTTTTCTTTTTGGAGAGACATCAGGCAAAAACAGTTAATCATACTCTAAGGCGTGATAGGGAATACCTTTGCTACCACCTCCATGCCTCTGCTGAATTCAGCTCCTCCATTTATTCTCTAAAGTCACTGATTTCAAGCCTGCTCTCTCTGGAGGTAGAACCTTTGACTGAAGGTTGAAATGGATGAGTTCAGGTTCATGACTATTAAGCCCCTGTCAGTGTAGCCACTGGTGTCCTTTACCACGGAGTGGTGCTCAAGGAGGCACAACTTGACATGGAGGACCCTACTGCTTCAAGGGGAAGGTGGAGTTTCAGGTTCTAATCTGTACTGGATGAAAGAGCCTCTGCTGCCTCACTTCCAGCTCCCTTGTTCTTCCTTGTATGTTTGCATGCGTGCCGGCGCGCGCGCGCGCGCACACACACACACACACACACTGTCTTTTCTCTTTTGTTCTTAGTATTTGTGTCTCCCTTGAGATCTCTCTCTGGATGTCTCTCTTTAGGATAGAAATGGTAATTCACTGATTTTTTGGGTTACCTCAAGGTCATATCACCTGATCCCTGCCTGGCTGCAGAGTCCCAAGGAACAGAAGTTCCTGAGAAAAGCAGTTTTCTAGGATTTCCACAGCATCAGCTTTTCTCCCTCCCTCTCTTCCTTCCTTCCTTCCTTCCTTCCTTCCTTCCTTCCTTCCTTCTTTGGTTTAATTAACCTAGAGTTTAGCTAAGCATGTAAAACACTGTCTGTAGTGACATATGTAGGGATCTAGGCTGCGCTGTTTGATATGGTAGCTACTAATTAATTGTGGCTATTTCGCATGTGAGGTGTGGCCTGTGGTGCATATTGAAATAATATTTTGGATATATTAGATTAAAATATTCAGTTACTAATAAAGTATAGTATTAAAAGTAATCTCATGTATTTAGTTTTACTTTTATAATGTGACTGCTACAAAAGATAAAATTGTATATGTGGCTAATATTTATTTTTATTACTTTTTAAAATGTTTGTTTATTTTAAGAGAGAGAGAGCGCACGCGCACATGCTCAAGCAGGGGAGGGGCAGAGAGAGAGAGGGGGACAAGAGAGAGAATCCCAAGCAGGCTCTCTGCTGTCAGCAGAGAGCCTGATGCCGGGTTCAGTCTCAAGAAATGGGAGATCATGACCTGAACCGAAATCAAGAGGTTGATGCTTAATGGACTGAGTTACCCAAGTGCTTCAGTTTTTATTATTTTAAAAATTATATTAAAATTACAGTGTTATCAACTATAGCTACCATGTCATACATTAGATCCTCAGACCTTAGTCCTCTTATAGCTGAAAATTTGTACCCTTTTACCAACCTCTCTCTACTTTCTCTTGTCCTTGGCATCCACTTTTCTACTCTATTTTTATGAGTTTTTCTTTTAGATTCCAGATATAAGTGATAGCATGTAATATTTGTCTTTTTCATATTTTATTTAGATTGGACAGTGTTGATTTAAGTTTTTTTTATAATAGGCTCATAAATTTAAAAGACTATTTGTGGCCATCTATACAGAACATAGCTATTTTATAGCTGGAAAACTTTCAAAATAATTTTTAATATAATTTATTGTCAAATTGGCTAACATACGGCGTATACAGTGTGCTCTTGGTTTTTGGGGGTAGATTCCCATGGTTCATCACTTACATGCAACACCCAGTGCTCATCCCCACAAGTGCCCTCCTCAATGCCCATCACCCATTTCCCCCTCTCCCCTGCCACCCCATCCACCCTTAGTTTGTTCTCTGTATTTAAGAGTCTCTTAAGGTTTGCCTCCCTCTCTGTTTGTAACTGTTTTTTTCCTCTTCCCTTCCCATGGTCTTCTGTTAAGTTTCTCAAGATCCACATATGAGTGAAAATATATGGTATCTGTCTTTATCTGACTAACTTATTTCACTTAGCATACCTTCCAGTTCCATCCACATTGCTGCAAATGGCAGGATTTCATTCTTTCTCATTGCCAAGTAGTATTCCATTGAATATATAAACCACATCTTTATCCATTCATCAGTTGATGGACATTTAGGCTCTTTCCATGATTTGGCTATTGTTGAACGTGCCGCTATGAACATTAAGGTACATGTGCCCCTGCGATCAGCACTCCTGTATCCTTTGGATAAATTCCTAGTAGTGCTGTTGCTGGGTCATGGGGTAGTTCTATTTTTCATTTTTTGAGGAACCTCCACACTGTTTTCCAGAGAGACTGTACCAGTTTATATTCCCACCAACAGTGTAGGAGGGTGCCCGTTTCTCCACATCCTCACCAGCATCTATAGTCTCTTGATTTGTTCATTTTAGCCACTGTGACTGGCGTGAGGTGGTATCTCAGTGTGGTTTTGATTTGTATTTCTTTGGAAAAGTTTCTATTCATGTCTTCTGCCAATTTCTTCACTGGGTTAATTGTTTTTCAGGTGTTGAGTTTGGTAAGTTATTTATAGATTTTGGATACTAACCCTTTATCTGATATGTCATTTGCAAATATCTCTTCCCATTCCAATGGTTGCCTTTTAGTTTTGTTGATTGTTTCCTTTGCAGTGCAAAAGCTTTTTATCTTGATGAGGTCCCAATAGTTCATTTTTGGTTTTAATTCCCTTGCCTTTGGAGATGCATCAAGCAAGAAATTGCTGTGGCTGAGGTCAAAGAGGTTGTTGCCTGCTTTCTCCTCTAGGGTTTTGATAGTTTCCTGTCCCACATTTACATCTTTCATACATTTTGAGTTTATTTTTGTGTATGATGTACGAAAGTGGTCTAGTTTCATTCTTCTGCATGTGGCTGTCCAGTTCACCCAGCACCATTTGCTAAAGAGACTTTTTCCCATTGGATGCTCTTTCCTGCTTTGTTAAAGATGAGTTGGCCATACATTTGTGGGTCCAGTTCTGGGTTCTCTATGCTATTCCATTGGTCTTTGTGTCTGTTTTTGTGCCAATACCATACTGTCCTGATGATTACAGCTTTGTAGTGGAGGCTAAAGTCTGGGATTGTGATGCCTCCCGTTTTGGTTTTCTTCTTCAGTATTGCTTTGGCTATTCAGGGTCTTTGTGGTTCCATACAAATTTTAGGATAGTTTGTTCTAGCTTTGAGAAGAATGCTGGTGCAATTTTGGTTGGGATTGCATTGAATGTGTAGATTGCTTTGGGTAGTATTGACATTTTAACAATATTTATTCTTCCAATCCATGAGCATGGAATGTTTTTCCATGTCTTTGTGTCTTCTTCAATTTCCTTCATAAGTTTTCTATAGTTTTCAGCGTACAGATCTTTCATGTCTTTGGTTAGACTTATTCCTAGGTATTTTATGGTTCTTGATGCAATTGTAAAGGGATCAATTTCTTGATTTCTTTTTCTGTTGCTTCATTATTGGTGTATAGGAATGCAACCAATTTCTGTACATTGATTTTGTACCCCGAGACTTTCCTAAATTCATGTATTCAGCTGGAAAACTTTTCAAAATATTTACTACACTGCTACACTACTCAATTTCTGAATGAGTCCTAATCCTTTCTTCAGCTATGTCTAATCTTCGGTTTAATTTATGCAGAGGTTTTTAAAAAAGAATCAGTGACTGTGTATTTTTTGTAGATAATCTATAGTATTTGCTTCTTTGTTTATAAGTCCTTGCTCAAATATCACCTTAGTTATGAGATGTTCATTGGTAATTGGCATAAAGTAATACCCCTATTACCGCTACACCTCACATGTATTCACACACACACACACACACACACACACACACACACAGGAGTCCTCCTTATCTGTGTTGCCCTGATTTATTTTTTCTCCTACAACACATGTCACCATCTAGCATAATACATATTTTCTTGTTAATTATACTTCTCTATGCCCCCTCCTCCACATACATTGGTACTTAAGCCACATGAACATAGGAACTTTTTCTATTTGAATGCACTGCAGCTTTCTTACTGTTTGGTACATAGTAAGTACTCAGTGAATCATCGTGGAATGAATGAGTCATATTACTCATTTTCTACGTACTTATAACCTACAGGCAATGTCCAGTATAATAGCTACCAGCCCCTATATGACTCTTGAACACATCAAATGTTGCTAGTCCAAATTAAGATGTGCTTTAAGTATGAAATTTCACAGAATTTCAAATGCCTAATTTAAAAAAAGTATTTTTAAAAATTAAATAAAATGAAAGTAAAATAATATTAAACTACTGAAATTAATTTCACCTATTTCTTTTACTTTTTGATGTGAGCATTCAATTACATTTAAAATTATATAGGTGACTCACATTCATGGTTAGCATCATGTTGATATTGGACAATGTGGTTGTAGACTCATAACAGGCCATCTATAGGCTTTTCCCGAAACTTTTGGTGTGTTAATCCTCTTGTTTATAATATTCGCTAGCCTTGCTATAGTTGCACATTTCATCTATATTTTTAGTTTATGTTTATTTTTTGTAGTTTATTTATTTTGAGAGAGAGAGACAGAGAGAGAGGAAGAGAGAGCGTGCACGAGTAGGGGAGGTGGGGCAGGGGAGAGAGAGCGCGCGCGCGCGAGAGAGAGAATGAATGAATGAATGAATGAATGAATCCCAAGCAGGTCCTGCACTGTCAGCACGAACCATCACATCATGACCCGAACCTAAATCAAGAGTCGGAGGCTTAACCACCTGAGCCACCCAGGCACCTCGCATCTGTATTTTTAAACTTGTTAGTTCATCTTAAGGTGAGGTTGTTGTTGTTTTTGTTGTTTAGGAGGATCTCTTGTGACCTGGGTTATTTCTCCTGAGAGTTTGTACCTTGTCCTGTTACCCTTTCTAGGTTGTGTAGGGTGTCAATAGCCGGGTACAGATGTTTATATTAATTTACTGTCTTGGAGGATCCTAGTCTAAGTTTGGGGTTAGTAGATTCTACCTATGTGGGGCACCATCATAGTAATTTAATTTCAATCTGAAGATTTATTGTCATCTCACTCGGTAGAAAGGGGGAGAATTTTTATTGCCTATTCACTAGGATTAGTCTTCCCAGTGTCTCTATCTTATTCCCAGTTCTCAGTTCCAGTGTTTGACCTTGAGTGAGCAGATCTGTGATCAGCCATGCATATGTGTGCATTAAAGTCAAGACCGTCCAATCATTGGGCTAGTAATGTGTTCAGGGCTTCACAAAAATCAGCATGTACTTCTAGAATTCTGGCTCTCAGGAACCTCTTCAATTCTGGCTCATGAAGAGCTCACATTGTTTGAAGTCAACTCTATATTAAAATGTATTAGGTTTATCCAACATCACTGGGTTTTATAGGAAGAGTTTCTGTACTAGCCAAGGAAAATCATTTTGCTGGAATCTGAACTCATAATTTCTTTAACTTTTTTTCTGTTGATAGGCCGATTGTTTTCAGTTATTCAGTATGTAAAAAATGCAGTGAGCATTCTTATATGCACATTTTCCCATGTATGTCTGTCTCTTATGGAGAATTCTTATATTTATGTCTTACAGATAAGTTCACAGAAATAAAATAGTTGAATCAAAAGAAATAAATACAAGGCAGTGTCTCGTAGAGAAATGAACAGGCACATAGATGAGGGGAACAGAATAGAGAGTCCAGAAAGTGACTCACACAAGTATATCCAGCTGATTTTTGTTAATGAAAAAAGCAATTCAGTGGAGGAATGATGGTCTTTTCAGTAAATCATGTTGGTATATTTGGATATATCTGTAGATCAGAAAATAAACCTCAACCTAAGCCTCACATCTTGCATCAGAATTAACTCAGAATGGATCATAGATCTAAATGTAAACTATAAAACTTAAAAAAAAATGTAACATATGAAACTTTGAAATTTTCAGGGAAAACACAGGAGGAAATCTTTATAATTAAGTTTCAGCAGAGTTTTTAGACATGACACCAAAAGGACAATCCATAAGAGCAAATAAAAAAGACAAGTTGGTCTTTATCAAAAGTTTTAATCTTGTGCTCTGTAAAGAAATGTATTAAGAAGATGAAAAGACAAGCTACTAAGAAATATTCACAAATCACCTATTTGACATAGGACTATGTATCCAAAATGTATATGGATCTCTTTAAACTCAGTAGTAAGATTGTATTCCCATTACAGAAAAACATGACCAGACATTTAACCAGAGAGGATATACAGAGGGTAAATGAGCACATAAAAATATGTTCAGCATCATTAGCCATTAGGTAAATGCAAATAAAAGGCATGGTATCCATGCACATTAATCAGAAAGACTAAAATAGAAGATAGTGACAACACCGAATGCCGGCAGGATGTGAAAAACCTGGATCTGACATAGATTGTCAGTGGAAATGTAAAATGCCACAACCCTCTGAAAACAGTGCAGTAGTTTCTTATAAAGTTATGCTATTTACATGTCATAGGACCCAGTAATCACAATTGTGAATGTCTATCCGACAGAATTGAAAACGTATCTGCACAGAAATCTGCACACAGATGTTCATGGCAGCTTTATTTGCAAGAGTCCCAAACTGGAAATCACCCAGATGCCCTTTGGTGAATGGGCAAAGAAACTTGTTCACCCATGTAATGGGACTACAACTCAGCCATGAAGAGAAAACAATTATTGATACCTACAAAACCTTGCATGAGTCAAGAAAAAAGCCAATCTCAGGAGATTATATATTCTATGATTCCATTTATATAATGCTCTCTTAATAGCAAAATTATAGTGATGGAAAAGTGATCAGTGGTTGTCAGGGTTAGAATTGGAAGACATAAAACTATGAAGGAGGTATGATGATAGAGTTTTTGTGTTGATGGAACATTTCTGTATCCTGATTGTGGTGGCAGTTACATGAAACTATACCTGTGAAAAACTTTCATAGTACTACACACCAAAAACACAGATGAATCCATGTAAAAACTAAATAAATTGAAATAAGGTCTATAATTTAGTTAATTGTATTGTACCAGTGTCAATTTCCTGGTTTTGATATTTTACTTCGACTATGTAAGATATCATTGGGGAAAGGCAGATCAAACCATCATAGAATACTTGACTATATTTTCCAGTTCTTGGGAGTCTTAAATTATTTCAAGGTAAAAAGTTTTAAAAAGGTATGAACATTTCAAAACTATTAATACGGATTGCCAAATTAGCCTTCGAAAAGATCATATCAGTTTTCTCGCATTCTAATAGTTTTCCCAGTGCCTCTCTATAAATTTAGCATATTGGTATTCGTCATGTACTTATCGATATCTGAAATTCTGTTATTTTTTTATTTGATTACTCTTTTTCTTCAAAGTGTATTATTTATTTTGAGAGAGAGAGAGAGACAGAGAGAGAGAGAGAGAGAGAGAGAGAGAGAATGCATGAAGGAGGTGCAGAGAGAGAAAGAGAGAGAATCCCAAGCAGACTTCAAACTGTCAGCCTGGAGCCCAAGGTGGGGCTGGATCCCACACACAGGGAGATCATGACCTGAGCTGAAACCAGGAGTCAGATGCCTAAGGGACTCAGCTACTCAGGTGCCCCTCTTTTTCATAAAGTCAGGGGTAATGTCTCGTTCACTTCTCTGTTCTTAGTGACCCCAAAAAGTAATTGGCATAAAATTGGTCACAGATTAATATATTTTTCTTTTTTTTAAATTTATTTACTTATTTTGAGAGAGACAGAGACTGTGTGAGTTGGGGAGGGGCAGAGAGAGAGCAGAGAGAGAGAACCACAAGCAGGCTCTCCCCTGTCAGCACAGAGCCTGATGCAGGGCTTGAACCCACGGAACTGTGAGATCATGACCTAAGCTGAAAATAAGAGTCAGTGAGAGTCAGATATTTAACCGACTGAGCCGCCCACATGCCCCAGATGAATGTATTTTGAATGAATGAATGAATGAGTGAGTGAATGAGCGTAACATAGCTTAATTGACTCCAGTATTAGTGAGATGGAAAAACATTTATTTTTTTTATTTGCCATTATAATTTTGCCTTTGTTGATTAACCATTAATGTTATGTGCCCTTTTTTTCCATTGGGGGATATTTATCATTTTAAGAATTATTTATATGTAAAAATATTTATCCTTTTTCATTTTTCAAATATTTACCTGACATCCATTTTGTTATTTAATTTTACTTATTTTTCTTGTAACTGTTAACAATGAATATTGTGAAGTTAAATGTGTATTTTTACGTCACTAGCCCTTGTTGGGTTGCTATGGCACCGCAGTGACCATTAGGCATCACGGCTGACGTTAGAAAGTGGGGAAGTGGCCTCAGAATGCCGGGAAATCCCCAAAGGTGCCCAGAGGCTGGATCACGAGGCATCACATGCTGCCCCACGTGCTGGCCCACCACCAACGGTCGAACAGAAGCCCTGCTTCGCCCCACCAGCCCCCGGGGGAAAACAGCGTTCTTCGTGGAGCTCGGGTCTCGAAGCTCGAATCTTCGTGCCTGAACATTCTCGGATCCGGCCACAACTGAGCTAAGGGAGCCTCCTCAGCCGGTATTGATGCTGAGTATTAACTTTTTAGTGTATTAAGATGGCCGCGCCCCCAAACGCCATCCCTTCGCTGTCGGAATGCCAGTGCCTCATCTGTGTGGATATCCTGATCGAGCCCGTAACACTGCCGTGTAACCACACGCTCTGTAATCAATGTTTCCAGTCGACTATCGAAAAAGCCTGTTTATGCTGTCCTTTCTGTCGCTGCCGGATCTCTTCGTGGGCCCGGTACCATGCCCGCAGAAATTCTCTTGTCAACATAGAACTGTGGCAGACAATCCAAAAACATTATCCAGAACAATGCAGGCTTAGAATGTCTGGGCAGGAATCACAGGAGGTCGTTGATGACCATAAACCGGTTCGCTTATTAAGTGAACCCGGGGAACTGAGGAGAGAATATGAAGAGGAGGTGAGCAAGCTGGAGGCAGAGCGACGAGCCATTGAAGAAGAAGAAAACAAAACGAGTGAAGAATACATACAGAGATTATTGGCAGAGGAAGAGGAGGAGGAAAGACTCAGAGCTCAAAGAAGGCAAAGAGAGATCGAAAAACAACTGAAAAGTGATGAAGAACTAGCAAGAAAGCTAAGTATTAATTTCTGTGATGGAAATTTCTTGCCTCCTTCTGGTACAGTCACACACAAGTCTAAAAAGAAAAGTAACAACAAACACACCAACACCGGAGATATTCAGAAGTATTTGCCAACTAAATTTCAGTTTGGGTTAACATCACAGTCTGAAGTTGTACAAGAAGGCAGGAAAATCTCCGTGTCCAAGGAAACTGACAGTACGGTCATAAAAAGCCCTACGTGGCAAGAAACAGAAATTGAAGAAGATATGCCAAGATGTTTTCCACAAACATGCATGGACATTCAACAGGGTGCAAACTCTTCAGTAGAGCCTCCCATACCTCAGTTATATGCCAGTGGTAGAGAATGGTGCTTCGAACGAAAAATCAAAAAGACCAGAAGCAATCGCGATAAAGGGTTACATGTCTTAAATGACGAGGGACCTGAAGCCCGAGTTCCCCGCTTTGGAGAAACAGAGAGTGCATGCGCTCTACCAGGTATGGCACAGATAATTGAAAATAACACAATTGAGACAGAAAATGAAGAGGCTTACCTACTGATCAGTAAAGGTATTTCCAAAGGAAAAACCCAGGAATCTTCATTTGCGGCAGTCATAGATCCATGCATTTCTGTAAAAAGAAGGAAAATGCTCCCCAAAGCTTCCTCAGCCCAAGAGGAAGCAGAAATGAATGTTACCCAGAATCTGATAGATACGGAACGCTTGCTTCTTGAGAGACAAAAACAGGAAGAGCAGGACTGGTTGTTCGCATTTCAGCTTCAGAAAGAAGTACACAAAGAACAAAAGACGCCAAACCGGCAAAAGGGATCCCCAGATGAGTATCAGTTACGTCCTACCTCTTTGCTTCCAGACAAGTTGCTAAGTGAGCCGAAGAAGCATTCCAAAGACAGGAACTTCAAGAGACCGACTGAGAGACAGCATCCAAAATCTCGGAAAGGCCCAGAAAATGAAAACTGACAGCCATCTTTTCCGATCCAGTTGAAATATTCAGTTAATGTTAACGGGAAAAAGATGCCAAATGCTTCTAGAGATAATAGTAAAATATCTAAAAGCATTCATTTCCTGTGCAGAAAAGTATTTTTCACATGTTTCAGAGGTATGAAAAATAATGCGTGGGTAAAGGGAGTGTTATATAATCTAGGAAATCTGGATTGTGATGGTTTCTTTTCTGTCATAGGCTCTGTATAAATTTTTTCATTCTGCTCTGTGGTCACCCTCACTGTCCTTAATTAAAGGACTGTGTGATTACGGGGGAGGAATATATAAATGCATAACCACGAGTCCCAGCCTTTTCCTGTTTTAATAACTGTGATGTACTAAGTTTGACAATCCTTAGGAATTTAAAAATGTCTTGGCAAACTCCAGAGAAATCTTCAAGTGCCATTTTCTTTCCAAAAAAAATGCATGCTTTTTGGCCTTTGCTTCCTTCCCTTTTTGTCCTAGCTAGTAATCAAAGCAAGATTATAATACTATACCAAGTAGTTAGGAATCCAGGCAGGGTAAGTTTTCCTGCTACTTTCCCATATATTCGCAGAGCACTTGAAATGCATCTTTCATAACACCAACGGAATCTAGTTTTCGGTTCCACTGTAATTATTTTAAGCATTATAGCACTTTCTTCCATTTAAAATGGTTTATGATCGATGTGAGATCAGAAAAATCAGAGTTTCCTGGAAAATTAGGGATTAGTTGACAAAGGAAAGTAGACTCTTGTTGCAAAAGGAGTTAAGAGTTGGGGAGAGGCTCAGTGTGGTGGTTTGGAAACACTGGAACTGAGGGAAACGGGGTCCAGGACGGAGTTAGCAGGGGAATTTTGGCAGAGGACTCTCCCTCTCCTTTCTTTGCTAAATGAGGTGGAAAACATTTGGGTTTTTTAGTTTTTCACACCATAGTATCTGGATCTGGTGGCAAAATCAAACTCAGTTACTAAATTGCCTAAATCAGGGGAATTCACATTTCTCTCAATCTGCTATTCCAGGGGAAAAAAATGGGAATTTACTTTGGGAGAGTTAAGTATAGTATCTCATGTGGTGGGGCCTAAGACATAACCTTGTGTTTATTTCTTTATGTTATCATTTGTACTGATTCTTTTATTTGTGTTCATGGACAGAAAAAGAAAGTCTGATGTTTGGGCTTTCCTGTTTTACCCCTGAAAGTTTAATCAGAAGGCAGTGAATTTCATTTTGTCAAATTTAACTCAAAGATTTAATCTCTGTTCATTAATATGAATAACTTTAAGCAAACAGCAGGTTTAACAGCATTTCTGCTGATCTCTAGTTCTCCATCCTTTTAAAATAAAAATACAATAAGATTTCCTGGAGCTAAAAAAAATTATGTTTTTTAAAAATGGTGTCTGTCTTTGTCTTTCGCTGTGAAAGACCCCCTGGATCTGAGAAATACACTATTTGTCTAGAAATTACAAGGTTCTGTTTAAAATTACAGATCATTCATTTGCTTGTAATTTATTTTGCAGTTAAGTAGAGATCAACTTATTTTTCCCCATTAGTGTTTCCTCAGCATTATTTATTAGGGTATCTTTTGTTTCTTTATTGGTTCGGTTTACATTAACATCATGAGTGCTTAAATACTCATTTCCCCTCGAATTTTTACCTTGTTTTTTGGTTTGTCTATTCCCATAATAATATCACTGAGCTTAACTACTCAAGAACACACTCTGGTATCTGACTAGGCAAGTCCTGCTTTAAAAATATTTATTTATTCTTACTTCCTTATTGATCTAAGTGAACATGTTGCAAAATCTGAAGTAAAAATTGCTGGCTTCTTGATGTTAGATTTGATTTAGAAAATACTTTGGAGAGAGTTGGCAACTTTAAGATATTTAGTCTTGGTAAGCAACAACATAGTGTGTGTCTCTTTTCAACTTATTTAAGTGTTCTTTATGGGCTTTAGTCAAGTTTTATAGTTTTCTGCTCATGGGTCCTGCTCATTTTATCTAATTTGCTCTTGGATACTTTATATATTATTGTTTAAACCTGAAGACAATAGATTTTTCATTATACATTCTAACTAGTTTTTTCTGCGATGCTTGCAGTTTGTATACTTATTATGTAACTCAGTCTCTTTTCACTATTGTAATAATTTAAATATATTTCATTCAATTTTTGTACTTCTGAGACTTACAGTGTTACCTTTTTCAAAAAATGATGATGATGTCTGTTCTTTTTCTGGATTTATAACCTGTATCTGGTCTTATAACTTAAGTGGTATTAAATAAAGGTAAGGAGAATGATCGTATTTGTCTTATTCTCGACTCTAGAGGGAAAGCATTTATTGCTTTACCATTTAGCATAAAAAATATATATGAAAGGTACATGACATAAAAATATATAAAAATATGTATAGATAAATATAAATATATATTAAATGAGAAATCTATATGCCATCATGTTTGTAACATTTTGGCTTTCTGAATTTCAACACATGAATGGGAATTTGATCAATTGCCTCTTAAACCTATGATTGAATAATGATAATTTTTCTATGGTATAATGATGTGGTCCATAGTCTTTCTAATACTGAACCACATGACATTATTTTAAGAAAGCATATCACACGTGACTGTGTTTGTTAACATGTTGCTGGATTCAATTTGCAAGTACCCTTTTAGGATTCCTTCAGCTATATTAATTAAGGCTGTTAATTATTTTGTTCTTGTTTGTCACGTCTTTTTTTAAAGTTTTTACTTCAATTCCAGTACAGTTACCATACAGTGTTATGTTTGTTTCACTCGTATGATACAATGATTCAACACTTCCATACATCACCCGGTGTTCATTACAAGTGCCTTCCTTAATCCCCATCACCTGTTTAACCCATCCTGCCACCTCCCACCCCTCTGGTAACCATCAGTTTGTTCTCTATAATTAAGGGTTTTTTGGGGTGCCTGGGTGGCTCAGTCGGTTAAGCGTCCGACTTCAGCTTAGGTCATGGTCTTACGGCTCGGCTCGTGACTTCAAGCTCATTACTTCAGAACTTAGGTTCTGTGCTGACAGCTCAGAGCCTGGAGCCTGTTTCAGATTCTGTGTGTCTCTCTCTGCCCCTCCCCTGCTCATGCTCTCTCTCTCTCTCTCTCTCTCAAAGATAAATAGACATTAAAAAAAGAGTTTGTTTCTTGGTTTGTCTCCGTCTCTTTTTTTTCCTTTGCTCCTTTGTTGTGTTTCTTAAATTCCGCATGTGAGTAAAATCATATGGTATTTGCCTTTCTTTGATTGACTTATTTCGCCTAGAATTATACTCTCTAACTCCATCCATGTCATTGCAAATGGCGAACTTTCATTCTTTTTTTTCCCATTCTTATGACTGAATAGTATTCCACTGTGTGTGTGTGTGTGTGTGTGTGTGTGTGTATACACCGTTTCTTCTTTATACATTCATTAACTGATGGACACTCAGGCTGCTTCCATATCTTAGCTATTGTAAATAATGCCGCTATAAACATAGGGGTGCATGTATCCCTTTGAATTAGTGTTCTTGTATTCTTTGGTAAATACCCAGTAGCGTTGATTGCTGTATCCTAAAGTAGTTCTATTTTTAACTTTTTGAAGCACCTCCATACTGTCTTCCACAGTGGCTGTACCAGTTTGCATTCCCACCAACAGTGCATGAGTGTTCTTTTTTCTCCACATCCTCACCAACACCTGTTGTTTCTTGTGTTGTTGATTTTAGCCACTCTGACTGGTACAATCTGGTACTGGTAATATCTCATTGTAGTTTTGATTTGCATTTCCCTGATGATGAGTGATGATGAGCATCTTTTCATGTGTCTGTTGGCCATCGTTCACTATGATCAACTGGGATTTATTCCTGGGTTGCAAGGGTGGTTCAAATTCACCAATCAATCAATGTGATATATCACATCAGTAATAGAGAGCATAAGAACCATATGATCATTTCAACAGATGAAGAAAAATCTTTTTACAAAGTGCAATATCCATTATGATAAAAACCCTCTGATGGCAGAGTTGGGGAAAAACAACAGTGCACGAGCAAATCAGTCTTGTCTCTTTTAAGCTAACTGAGGTGCTTCACACATTGTGTTCTCATCCAGGCCAAACATTTTACTGGCATAGGAATCCACATCAAAGGTATCACAGCGGTCCGCACAGCCTGCTTGGGTGTGTAAATCAGTCTAACATTGGTATTGTATCTAATTACCGTGTGCATCCAAGCAAGTATCTTAATTCAGTTTCTCTTTCAAAGCAGAGGCTCAGATGAGGACTCAGGTGCAAGTAATGTATTTGGGAGTGGACTCCAGGAGCAGAAGTGAAAGAATGAGAATACTAGGACAGTGGAGGAAGAAAAATCAGTAAGAAATGTGTTATTGAACTGGTTAAATGATGTGCTCAGTCTCTTTGGTGGCCCTCTGAGAAACTGTGTAGAGTATATTTAGAATTGTCCCTCCAGTGTGCAGCATTTATCCACCAATTCCTATCTTAGTTCATTGAGGGTTTGCCCGTAGGAACACTCACACCTCCTGACTGCTCTACTGGATTGCTGAGTAAGTAAGTAGGGTCTTTGCAGAAACCATGGGTGATTGAGGTAGGATGTTAAAATACAAAGAGTACTTAAAAGAGGTGCAGCTGAAGTTAGAGGCAAAGAGGTTTTGCCTGGGGCACCAAAACCCTATGTTAGAACCTTCTTTACATCAGACTTAATAGTAATAAAGCTGATATTTTGGTCTCCCTATACCTCACTCCTCCTTATCTGTTTTTTTTTTTTTAAGTGTTTATTTCTTTTCTGAGAGAGCTTGCAAGCATGCACACGAGTGGGGTTGGGACATAGAGAGAGGGAGACAGAGGATCCAAAGTAGACTTCACGCTGACCGCAGAGAGCCTGACCTGAGCGGAAACCAAGAGTTTGATGCTTAACCGACTGAGCCACAGAGGTACCCCCTCCTTGTCTATTTTTGAATAGATTTAGGATTGTAAATGGGTGAGTAGTGTTATTGTTGTTGTTATTTGGTTTGGAATTCTTAAAATTCTAATAGCAGCAACCCAAGATTTCTATTTTTAAAAAAAAAATTTAAGCATTTATTTATTATTGAGAAACAGAGACAGAGCAAGAGCATGAGAGAGGGGCAGAGAGAGGGGGAGGCACAGAATCCAAAGCGGGCTCCAGGCTCTGAGCTGTCAGCACAGAGCCCAACGTGGGCTCGAACTCACAAACTGCGAGATCATCAGCTCAGCCGAAGTCAGGTGCTTAACGGACTGAGCCACCCAGGTGCCCCAACCCAAGATTTATTTCTAACTGTTAGAGACCTTGTAAGTAAACCAAATTTTAAAGTATTTTACACTTCCAATACTACAAAAATAAATATATGTTAATGATTCCAGCATTATTTGCCATTGTAAAATATTAGAAACAATTAAATTCCCATCCACAGGAGATGACTGAATAAACTATTTATAGTACATCTACACAACGGAGTATTACAGGGTTGTAGAAAAGAATGAGGAATATCTCCAGGAATTGATATGGAGTGGTGTTCAGGATATGTTGTTAGGTAAAAAACCTAAAGTTCACAAAAGCATTTAGTACATGATATCTTTGTGTAAGATAGAGGACAGGGTAAGAATGTATCTGCTTATTTCTGCAAGAAGAATCACAGGAATGTGGAACAAAAACTAATGAGATTAGTTATTTATGAGGCTGGGTAATAACAGGGTGGAATGGATACAAAAGGGACTGACAGCTTTTGGAGTATATTTTTGTACAGCTTTTACTTTTGGAAGTTTTTTAATGTATTACATATTGGAAAATAAAATTGAATCGACAGGGATGGATTTAAAAAACTAAAAGTAAACTGAAACAAATAAATATAACTGTTTTTAATGTGAATAACATAAGTTACATAGAAAGAAAATAAAACTAATCAAAATAATTTGGAACACAGTACCTTGATTATATGCCTTCAATCTAAATACAGGAAAAGAACTACAAGGAAATCTTAAACTCTTCAATGTGAATTTGTTTTCAACAAATGACATGGGTATAGCAATTCTGAAACAATTTTATGTGTATTTCAGTAATGAAAAAATAAAATATTGAAGTCAGGATCACTCATTTTTAGGATGAAAGAAATATAACACGAACTGGGAGAAGGCAAGGCAAAAAAAAAATACATGGCACTGGATTTGAGTGAGAAATTCCTATGTGGCAATTAGTGTTCAGATACTGATTTCTAAATACCATTCCACGTTAAAAAGGGAAATGGCTGGTTCCAGGGCTGCAGGAAGGAAAATACAAGATGCATCTGGGCCATCTTTTTGTGCCATAAATTAAGGAAGCACTTTAAAAAACCTAATGACACTTCACCAAAATATACAAGCCAGCCTGACGGAGCTGAGGCTAGCCAAATTTGGGGAAAATGAGTAATAAAATGAATGACAGAAATGAAATATAACCTGATGTTTAAAATGATAGTTCATTAGTCTGTACTAACACACACACACACACACACACACAAATAAATGGGGAGGATGAAAAGCTCTCCCTTGCAGGACACTGCCAACTTAATAAATACAGAGGAATTGACAGAGTTAGGCAATGGTCATTTCAGATAAAAGTCATCAATGGATGTTAATGCTTTTAGCTAAAAGTTTGGGTAACAGGATATTTGCCTAGGATAAAAATATCTTCTCCCAATTTCTTAGTAATTACAAAGGAAATTTTCAGTGGAAAGATTTGGGGGATACATGTATTCCAAGTGATCGAAGTTAACATCACTAATAATGAGGAAAACAGACTTCAAGCAGCTCCTGATACGAAGCACTAGAAACAAGACAGAATACATGTTGTGTCCCGACATAAACACATAACCTGGATCTCAACATGACATAGCATTAGATAAATATAAATTGAGAGTCATTGGACAAAATAATTGGTCTATATTCTAGTCTGTAGTACTGGGGAACTTTTTTATATAAAAAGAGACTAAAGAGACATGACATCTAAATCTGGTAGTGATCTAGGACAATGTCCAGTACCGTGAGGGAGTAACAATATAAAGAATGTCATTAGTACAGTTGGCAAAGTTTGAATATGTACATATGCACAAAATATTAGATAACAATATTGTATTAGTATTAAATTTGAATTTGATGCTAGTACTGCTTTTTCTTAAGGCTATGTGTGCTAAAGTAGTAAGGGCTAAAGCATCATGTTGCTGACCAATGATTGAATTCAATAACTCAGCACAACTAATAAATAACAATAATCAAATTTATTGCACTGTAACACAGTCTATAAATGTATTCTTTTTTGAGTATGAAATATAATAGTTGTTATCTTATATAAGGGGAGCAGATGTGGGAAAGTGTTAACATCGAGTCTAGGTTAAGAGTATCTGGGAATTCATTTTATTACTCATGCAACATTTATGCAAGTTTAAATATTTGTTCAAAATAAAACTAAACAATTAAAATGGTTTAGGTAATATATTTATCTGTAATGTAACATTTCAAATAAATTCCCTCACTGCTTTTTGACACACAATGGAACACTATGCCTGAGACTTGATATATTCTGTAATAATTGGCACATACTCGATATCTAAAGAACTAGAAAAATAATTTGTGCCCAGTATACTCTAACTGGCTAGATTTTGTGACTCATGCATCCATTCTTAGAATGTGAGCCCAAATAAGGGTTATTCCTCAAGCCTATATGCATAACTTGTGCCAAACTTAAAAAAAACATAAAAGGCTTTTCTCTCTCAATTGGGACACTTACTTTGATCAGTAATTTTATTTTTATTACATTTTTCATTTAATGATGAATGATTAGAGGAGCTGTTAGTTGGCATTGGCCATAATTTTTAAAAAATTAATCTACTGAATAAATTCTAGATAAATTCAAAAGATAACATAGATTTCTCAAAAATTAATTTGATCTCCCTTAACCAAGATGCTTTAAATTAAAGACCTGGATGAATTAAATATGATTTCCCTGCCATCTACTGAAGCCTTTTCAAAATGCTCTGAAGTGTACTTATGACTAGATAAAGTGTTTTTTATCCTAGCGATCAAAAATTTAATGTATACTTAGATACTGATGACTAATGAGACAAACCAGAACTACTTGTTGGGGAGAAAAATGGCTATATAGAATTTGACAGGAAATCACGAGAGTAGATACTCCTATGTAAAGTATCTTGGATGACTTTTACAAATATGCTTTCTGAACTTATAATTCCAAGCATATGGAGTAGATCTACTTGTCCTATTATTCCCACTAAATTCAAATAAAAAACTCTAAGTTGTATGTATAAATAAACATAGAAAGCCTCTAAAAGAATGGAGTAAGAAGGCAGATCTGCTAGGGACCTCAGGACCTGAGGAAAGGCAGGGTGGTGAGTACTTTGGGTTCTCTTTTTGCCTTATACCTCCCACAGTTGAAGCTGAAGAAGCTGGCAACCTGGAAGTGTTAATGGGTGCAGAAAAAAAATATCACCGGGTGAATTATCATCACAGCCTCACCTGTAACTAATTTAGATGATTTAGATGGTGAGAATTTGGACCTTTAATCTGACAAGACTTAGATGAAAGTTTGGACTTGAGTTGATATTGTAATGGATTGATACTTTGGGGGACTTTGGGATGGGGTGAATGTATTTTGTGTGGGGTGGGCATGTATCTTTGTCAAAGGGTGGACTGTAGTAGAATAATTCCCGCCCAAAGAGGTCCAAGTTCTAGTGCCTTAAACCTGATAACGTCCTACCTAACATGGCAAAAGGGACTTTACAAAGGCAGTTAAATTAGGAACTTTTTTTAAAAATAATTATTCTTTTCTCCAAAAGAGTATGTATGTACGTATGTATTTATTTTAAATCCAAGTTAATTGGATTAAACTATACACAACATATAGTGTAGTGATAGTTTCAGGAGTAGAACCCAGTGATTCATCCTTAGATATAACACGCAGCGCTCCTCCCGGCAAGTGGCCTCCTTCATGCCCATCACCCATTTAGGTCATCACCTGACCCACCTCCCCTCCAACAACTCTCAGTTTGTTCTCTCTCCCTGTCTGTTTTGATCTTATTTTTCCTTCCGTTCCCCTATGTTCATCTGTCTTTTTTCTTAAATTCCATGTATGAGTGAAATCATATGATATTTATCTTTCTCGCTTAGCATAATACATTCTAGTTCCATCCAAATTGTTGCAAATGGCAAAATTTCATTCTTTTTGATCACTGAGTAATATTCCATTGTGTGTGTGTATATATATACATCACATCTTCTTTATCCTTTTATCAGTCAATGGGCATTTGGACTTTTTCCATAATTTGGCTATTGTTGATAGTGCTATAAACATTGGGAAATTAGGAACTTTTAAATGAGATTATTCTGGTTTTCTGGGTGGGATCAGTGTAATCACAGTGGATCCTTATAAGGGGAAAAGGGTGGCAGGAGCAACACACTTCTAAATTATCCATATGTCAAAGTATCAAGGGTGATAAAAAAAAAAAAAGGGATAAACTGAACACAAATGAAAATGCAGCATTTGAAAATTTGTGGGACACAACAAAAGCAATGCTGAGGGGGAATCTTCTTGCACTAAATGTATATATCAGAAAAGATGGGGGTACCTGGGTGGCTCAGTCAGTTAAGTGTCTGACTTTGGCTCAGGTCATGATCTCATGGTTCGTGAGTTCGAGTCCCGTATCAGGCTCTGTGCTGGCAGCATGGAGCCCACTGAGGATTCTCTGCCCCAAAAATCCTTAACAAATATTAGCAAATAGAATGCATAATGTATACAGAGAATTTTACCCTATAACCAAGTAGGGTTTATTCCAGGAATATGAGGTTTGTTCAATATAAGAAATTAATCAGCGTAGAGCACCCGGGTGGCTCAGTCGGTTGAGCGTCCGACTCTTGTCTTTGATTCAGGTCATGATCTCGCAGTTCATGGGTTCGAGCCCTGCGTCTGGGTCTGCACTGGCCATGTGGAGTCTGCTTGGGATTCTCTCTCTTTCCCTCTCTCTGCCCTTACCCCACTCATCTGCTCTCTCTCTCTCTTTCTCTCTCTCTCTCTCTCTCTCCCTCAAAATAAATAAAGAAACATTAAAAAAAATTTTTTTAAATCAGTGTAGAGGTGCCTGGCTGGCTCAGTCAGTAGAGCATGTGACTCTTGACCTCGGGCTTTTGAATTCAAGCCCCACTTTGGGTGTAGAGAGTACTTAAAAATAAAATCTATAAAAAAATGAACTAATGAAATTAAGGCTAAAGAAGAAAAAATGACAATTATATAAATAAGTGCAGAAGTATTTGACAAAAGTCAACACTCATTTATGATCAAAGCTCTTAGCAAACTAGGAATAGAGGAGAGCTTCCTCAATTTGGTAAAGAGTATCTAGTAAAAACCAACAGCTAACATACTTAATGGCAAAATATTAAATGCTTTCCCATTAAGATTGGCAAAAATGCAAGGATGTCCATTCTCCCCACTCTTATTCAACAGGGTGATAGAGGTTCTAGCCAGTGCAAGAAGGCAAGAAGTGGAAATAAAAGGCATAGCATTAAGAATAAAACTATATTTGCAGATGATATGATTGTCTATACCTAAAGTTACTAAAAAGAATCTTCCTAGAACTGATAAATGAGTTCAACAAGTTCATGGGATACAAGCTAAACACAGAAAAATCAATCCCATTTCTTTATACTAGAAATAAACATTTAAACCTTGAAATTAAAAACAGAATCCCATATATAAGTGCTCAAAAAATACTTAGTTGAAAATGGAATAAAACATATCAAGAAGTGGTATGCTTACATCTACACATTGCTTGTGAAAGAACTCAAAGATCTAAGTAAAAGGAGAGACAAACCATATCCAGAGATTGGAAGGCTCAGAACAGCAAAGAAGTCCATTCTCCCCAAATTGATACACAGGTTTAAGGTAATTCCTATCAAAATCCCAGGAAGATTTTATGTGTGTAGATACAGAGAAGATTATTCTAAAATGTATACGGAAAGGTGAAAGTATTAGAAGAGTTAAGACCATCTGGGGAAAAAATTGGGGAGAAATAAGCCTGTTTTGAAACTTACTATATAACTACAGTGATCAAGACTATGGAGGGGTCATATAATTGATGGAACAAAATAGAGAATCCATAAATAAAACAACAGAAATATACCCAAATGAATTGGGCATCCATGAGTAGGGCAAGGAGGAGTAGGAGAAGGAGGGGGAGGATCTAAGTCTTACACAAAAGTTAACTAAAAATGAATCATAGACCTAATATAAAATATAAAACTATAAAACGTCTAGGAAAAGAAATCATAGAAAACCTTTAGGATTTAAGACTAGGCAAAGCATTTTTAGATTTGATACCAAAAGTATGATCCATAAAAGGAAAACTAGATAAGTTGTACTTAATCAAAACTAAAAACTTGATTTGTGAAAGACCCTGTTAATATGATGAAAAGGTAAGCTATGGAGTGGGAGAGAACATTCGCCAATCACTTATCTGAAAAAGGTCTAGTACCTAGAATTTATAAAGAACGTAGAACTCAACAGTTAAAAAGCAAACAGGTCAGTCAGAATATGAGCAAAAGACATGATGAGACATTTTAGTGAAGAAAATATAGAGAGCAAATAAAGCACAGGAAGAGATGTTCAACATCTTTAGTCACTAGGGAAATGTAAATTGAACCATAATAATATATCATTACACACTTTTCAGAATGGCTAAAATTGAAAAAAAAAGTCACAGCACCAAATGCTGGCAAAGATGTGGAGAAGTTAATACACTGGTTTAGAATTTTCTAAACTTTCTAACTGAACTCTTAATTTTGGAATAGCTGTGTATATGCATGAGTTGTACAAAATAATACAGGGAGATTTCATATAATCTTTACTTTGCTTAGGTATATTTTTAATTTTCAGATTGGTTCCATAAAATGTTCATTATTCAGATAAAATTTATGGGACAAAATCTATCATTGGATTGATGTTTTCTTGTTCTTGATAGAAAAGAGTAAAATGCATAAATATACAAAATAATAAAACAAATAGAATGTATATTTTACTGTTTTTGGGTGGAGTGTTTTAAAGATACGAATTCAAGTTAGTTGATAATTTTAAGGTTCTGTTGATAGGTACATGCCAATTTGGAATTCATAATTCTGGATGGCTTTATTAATAGCTAATCTCCCTCTTACACCTAATAATATTCATTGTTCTGATCCTAGAAATGCAAAGTTGGTTTGACATTTAGAAATAAATCAATATAGGTACTATGTTGCCAAATAAAGAAGACACCCCATATAATCATCACATAAAAGATGCAGAAAAAACGTATGATAAAATTCAATAGACATTTATTATTTTAAAAAACCCTCTGGTAACTAGGAATAGAAGAGAATGTCCTTAACCTGATAAAGGGTAGCTATAAAAAGCCTGCAACTAACATAACACTTAATGGTGAAAGATGAAATATTTTCTCCCTTGAATAGGGAGAAAAGCATGGATATTTGCTTTCCCCATTTTTATTTAGCATTGTGTAAGAGATCTTAGCCACTGTGATGAGGTGATAAAAAAGAAATCACAAGGCATAATGACTAAAAATAAAGGAAAACTGTCATTGTTTACAGATGACATGATTGTATACGTAGAAAACACTATAAAATCTTCGAAGAGAATTCATAGAACTGATACATTAATTTAGTAAAGAAACTATACAAGCTCATTATATATAGCTATTGTATTTCCACGTACTATAAGTAAACATTTGGAAAATTAAATTTTTAAAAATCCACAAGGTCGTAAACAATAAAATACCAGTTTATATTTAATGATAAGACATGCATTTTTTTTTACAAGTTGAGAGAAATGAAAGAACATCTAAGTGGAACAAAATAATAGGCTTAGAGAAAGAATATTTTTGAAATGTCTTTTCTCTCTAAATTTATCTATAAATTCAACACATTCTCAAGCAAAATGTGACTTTTAGATATCTGTGTATGTGTGTATACACACAATGAAAATTATGTGCACAGAATGATTTGAACAAGAATGTTAATAGCAACTTTTTCATGATAGTCAAAGTCTGGAAGAACTCAAGTACCTCTGTACAGGAGAATGGATAATTATATTATAGTAAATTTCTATAATGGCATACTCATTCAGCAATATAAAAGGAGGAAATTACTGAAAGAGAAAAACATGGATGAATCTAAAACAAAAACATTAAGTTGAGCAAAATAAAGCCAGAGACAAAAGAAAACACACTCTATTATTTCATTTATATGAAGTCCAAGAGCAGGCAAAAGTAAGCTATGTTGATTGAAATAAAAGTTTTTAGTCGTAAAGCATCTGGGATGATGGTCTTTAAAGGGACAGGAGAGGATTTTCTGGGATAATAGAAACTTTGTATATTTTGTTTCAAATGTTCATGATATGTATGTATACAATGGTAAAAACTCATCAAACTGAAAATTAATGTTACCCTGGCTGCTATTGACCAATTCATTGGCCTCACAAGTGTTGAATTCTGAGTAAAAAATATTTTGGGAATTTATTAAAAACATTTTTAATGTTTTTTTAAATTTATTTTTGAGAGAGAGAGTTAGAGCACAAGCAGGGGAGGGGCAGAGAGAGAGGGAGACACAGAATCGGAAGCAGGCTTCAGGCTCTGAGCTTTCAGCACAGAGCCCAATGCAAGACTTGAACCCATGAACTGTGAGTTCATGACCTGAGCCGAAGTCGGCCACTTAACCGAGTGAGCCACCCAGGTACCCCAGTATTTTGGGAATTAAAAACAAAATTCTTCAACTTTGTCTACGTAAGTCATAGAGGGCAGGTGAAACTTTTCCAAAAAAGACTAATTTTTTGGACACCGAACATTGGCAGAGAAAGTTTGTAAAAGAAAAGTTCCCACTGATAAACATTACATGAGAATTGCTTTCCTCTCCAGGATTGTTCCAACTGCCTTGAGGCTGTATGGTTAGAATTCACAATACCAGACAGGAATGCCCTTGACACGGTTATGATGATCTCCATCATTGCTTTAGCAAGAGTAATGTTTTAGTGTCTTTTTTCTTTCTCTTTAAATTATGCTGTTAGCTTTAAGCCTTAGGGCAGAAGTACAGTAAAGTGGATAACTAATTGAAATATTTAAAACAACCAGACAGCAGTATTCATGAGCCATTACAATGAACTAGCACAGAAAACTTCCTTCTCAGTGTAAGTATTGATTTGATTAGGAAAGATGTTTACCTGCAGATTAAAGGATCATCAAGGACAGAAATTTGTCTTTTATTCCACATAACATCTTCTTTCACAATGTTAGACACAAATGTGTTTAAAAAAAAACCACTCCTTTTAATATAAGCAGAAGCTGCGCTATGTAGACATTGTCTGTGGGGGTATATCAGTTAGTTAAATATTGCTGTAATGGTGTTGCATAACACACCACCCTGAAGTTCCCTGGTTTAAAACCGCAATCATTTATTCTCATGGATCTGCTCTGCTGACTCATACACCTGCGGGGAAGGAACTGCAAAGTCACATGGCACAGGTTTTGGATACCAGGAAGAGTGAAACTTTAGAACCAATGATGTAATCCACTGCATGGGGATCTCGAGTTTTGAATAAAAATTCTAAGAAGCCTGTTTGTGAAGTATGATTGTGAGAGCATTATTGCCCTCCTGAATCACCTTGATGATTTATCAAAGTAAACCAGGATCCTTCAACATGATTGCCTGCAATATAGTCTTGCCTGGAGAATGAATTCTTCTGTTTCACTCTTTTTCTATAGATCAATTTGTGGGTAATTGACATCTAAACAGTACTGATTCTTTCTACCTAGGAACACAGTATATCTCCAATATGTAGTGAGATTCCTATTGCCTTTTGTTTTATAATTTTAGAGTTTATTTGACCCTTAGTTACATAAAGCCATCTGTTTGTCTCCTTAAAAGCAAGGAACATTTTGATTATTTAGAGATATAAATAATATTACCCAGGTGGAACACAGGGTCTCTTGGGTCATAACTTGTCTAAATTAAGTAGGTTTGGGTTGAGTGTACTGCAAAATAAGGAAACTTAATATTGCAGATCTTGGCAAGTAAGTTTAAACTTCAGTCCCATTGCTAACACCTATCCCATCTCAAATAAAAATTGACAGCATTAAGGGTGATAGGTAAATGTTTGAAAGGGCAGAGTGATAAGGCAACTAAAGTAGTATGATGGTTTTTGATCTTACACACGATCAGCTTCAGAACTTATTAAAAATTCCATATCAGTATGCCGTGTCTTATGCACCAAACTTTGTACACATAGTCTTCATTCTTCCCGGAGGTGATGAATCCCCCTCCCTACTTTCCTGTTTCCCTGCCAACTCAGATTAATATTTTAAAGTCAGATTTGGTATGGGATTGCAAAGATCTAGACTTAAATTGAAGAATTTTTTAAAAGCCTCAGGCTTTAAAATTTTCATAACATTTGAAAACTAACATGCAGTTCAGCCTTTTTCCAAAAATTGTCAGTATGGCTGAAGATCAATCTGGTTACCTTTCTGTCTTGATGACTATAGGATTCCAGTGGTTATGTCAGAGAACTGATGGATCTGGGCCCCTTAGGACATTAGAAGTGGCATCCATGTTCCCCAACTACCCAAGTTTGTGTTTAAAATTTTTTTTAATGTTTTATTTATTTTTAAGAGAGAGAGACAGACAGACAGTGCGAGCAGGGGAGGGACAGAGAGACACACACACACACACACACACACAGAATCCAAAGCAGGCCTCAGGCTCCAAGCTGTCAGCACAGAGCCTGACACGGGGCTCCAAACTCAAGAACCGTGAGATCATGACCTGAGCTGAAGTCAGATGCTCAATCCACTGAGCCACCCAGGCTCCCAGACACAAGTTTGTATTTTTACCCAGATGAATAAAGGAATATAATTTTAATCTCTAGGGAGTCCAACTTTTGCCAAATATACACGAAGTCTTCATCCTCTCCTAAGGTTGAGAAAATGGACTTTTGCCACATCACAAATCACAGAAAGAGGGGAGAGAAGCCACGAATAAATGATAGGATAATACTGTATGGTATCACCCAAGATTTCCAACTGCAACAATACAGAATTTTGAAGAATTGCTTGAAGGCTGTCCCAGCATGGTGACTGTGGGTGCCGTCTCAACGAGTGCTCTACCGGGAGCTGTTCCTCAGAAGTAGCGCCAAGGGAGAAGTACCAGGCCTATCAGCTACCTAGGAATGTGGAACTATTCTAGGAAGAATGACAGTCTCCACAATTCATAGAGGAACATTTTAGAGCTATCTTCAAGAGTGGTATATGAGGACTCCCTATTTAGGAGTTTCCCATGTCTGAAAGGTCTTGGAAACTGTGACTCACCAGAGATATTAATGACAAAAGCCCCTCAAAAATGAGTGGAGCTGCTAAAAATCACAGATACTTAAACTACTGCTTTGGAGAACAGTTCACTGACAGGAACTATCACCAGAATATTTTTGGCAAGAATAATCCCTGGCAGCATAAAACAACTTTGAAGTTAGGGAACTCAAGGTCTCTGGTTTTCTCTGGCATCATAACATGTATTAGTGTCTTTCCTCATGCATAAGGAGATTTGATTTTAGATTGGCCTATTAATAGAGTTCACAATCAGAAAGAATAGCAGTTTTTCACAAAAACCAACTTAAAATTGGAAATCCCTAAATCTTATATGTGGACTAACCGGTTATGGTAACCTTGAATTCCAACCCATATCTTAGATCCCAGTTAGGTCTGAGAATAGGGGATTATACAAGGATGGATATGTCATGGACCTACAAAATGGGCTTGTTTTTGCCTATTTTAGTTTGTAAGGCTTTCATTGAAATGCACACTTAACAGTAGACAGAGCATATTGGCTGCATACTAATTTCAGCTTAATATAATGAGAAAGAATAGAGTAGGAGATGATAGCTGTAGTAAGAAGAATTTACTTTGATAAATGTGGATGTCACTAATGCAAATTTAATTGGAACTGATAAATTTTTTGAACTTGGTGTTTTGCCTGATCTCTAATAGAATGTGTAGGGGTATAAGAATTTGTAACAGAAGACTGTTTTGTCCCTTTTTAGATTTCATTTAACATCCTCATATAACCCTTGTATTTAAATAGAAGCCAGTGTATTTCCTGTTGTCCATATCATATAGCTAACAACCATAACCAGTCTAGTAATCGTGATATTGTATCTGCTAAGAGGGGTAAAGATTGCCCTCACAAAAATAAAATCTCAACATTTAATTTTGTTCAACCTTCAAGTGATAGTTTATGCTCAAGAAGTTCTATGTACACTTGGGGCTGGGGTACATATTGAATTTCTGGGCACCTCCTTGTCTGTCCTGGGAATGTGAGTCACCTGGATTTTCACAAAGAGCTGTTGTTTTTTCTTATTCCTTAGACTTTGATTTTGCAATATTCTGGGCGCCATTTTCATAGCATATCAGAAACAACATGTCTGAGTGCCAAAGTGTTACTTTTATACCTTCTGGATTTCTGACATAAGGAGAAAATAGCCAAATACTATTTGGATAATAGCTATGAATCTGTGGTTATCTATGGTGTCTTGTTGATGCATACCATACTTTGGTAATTTAAGTGGGGGTTTACAACCCTGTTTGGACTCATACTTTATTGAGATCAGCCAAGAAAGGAGTAAAAGGGAAGGAGGAAAAGGAAACTCCTGAGACAGAAGTAAGGGGTTTTGTTGACACATACCTGGTAAATAAATTAATTATGTAGAAGGAACTGGCCGTTAGGCATTTTGCTATCAAACATCCTATTTTTTTAAAATAAAATCCTTCACAAAAACCTTTTCTATAACATTTTCCTCCAAATAAATTGAATTTTTAATGCTTTGTAATGCTCTAAGCTGTCAAGAAATACATTTTGGAAGTTGCTTGCATTTATTTAAAAGGCAGTTGATACATGAAAATAAAACTAGATTGCTGCTTATTCTTTTCTTTCATATGAATTTTAAGTATCTAGAGTTAGTCATAGTTATTTGTTTGGTACACATTAATAACTCTTAAAACCACTGTATTTAGTTTTTTTGAGTGGTCAACTATTAAAACAATATGCACCATAACAATCAACCACAAATATCTTGGTGACATATAATAAGGATTTATTTCTCACATGTCTGTGGGTAGGTAGGCTGTAGGTTGGCCGATATAGGCTAAGCTTCACTTCTGTGATTTTGCTGAGATAGCTCGTCTCCGTCTTTCATCCAAAAGATGAAATCATTTTTCATATGTCGGTCATCCCCCTCCTGAGGTCAGTAGGCTCATCCGGGCATGTTTTCTCATGATAGTAGCAGAAGTGCCAGAGACTAAGCCCAGTTATAAAAGAGCTTTTATACTTTGCACACTCTTAAACTTTGCACACATAAATTCTGCTATCATTCCTTTAGCCGAAACAAGTCATATCATCTAATGTGAAATCAAAGGTGGGGAAAGAGACTTCAAGTCTTTAACAGAGGGAACTACAAAGTCACATGGAAAATGGCCTGGGATCAAAGAGGAAAAAAGAATTGGGGTCATTAATGTAATTTAACGTATTCTGTAAACCCAAATGTCACACTTCTTCTCCATTTCTCTTTTCACATGTACGTGCATACATATTTACACAAAAATATATACACAGCATATGTGTGTATGTAATGTTATAATATGTGTTTATGATAGGTACACAATTTTTTGATTAAGTACTAGTATTTTCTTATATAGAAATGTCATTTTTCTTAAATAAACACACCATTGAGAGGAAACCTATTGGTGAGAGATAAAGGCAACCTGAATCAATTTATATGATCAGTGGATTCTGCACTGTCCCCCACATGCTCTTTTGAAGTTGTAGTGCATAAGAATAGGATATTTGAATGTATTCAAGTGACCAAGTAACCAAGTAACCTTGTTGGATAAGACATTTTTCAGTGCTTTCTTTGAATACATCAGTCACATAGATAATCCGCATTTCTTTTTACCAAAAAAAAAAAAAAATTGTAAAGTGAATTTCAGTTGTAGAGATGGCATTGGGAAATTGCCTTGAATCAGTCAGCAGCGTAGAGGGGAAAAAAGCCCACACACTCAGTAGGCATATCTTTCTCAGAATCCTGTGTATCGCGAAGAGATAGATAAGTAATTGCCTCTAGGAAATCTCAACCTAGCCTTGCTCAGGTACCCGAGTCACTCTTAACATTGCCAGTATGACACTTCCAATTTTTCACAACTTCGATAAATCACCACACCTCACAGAGCTGAGTGTTACAGTGTATCTGCAACATTACCAGATGCCATTGCCCTCCCCAGCCCAATCACAGAAAGGAGAAGTAACTCATCAAAGAATTTTCCCTCCTTCAGCCCTGACCTTCAGTCATCTCTTTTCCTAGTGCATCCCCTCTGCCTTCTACCCTCTTTTTCTTGCTTGGGGTCTCATTACCATTTTCCAGGCCAGTGAAAGAATTTCCTCAAAAGAACCTCTCCCCTCCATCTACTCATCTAATCTAATCCATCGTGTGTATTATTCTCATAGTCTAATCACTATCCTCCCACAGAACACATATATACATGAGAGTCCAAGACCTTCTATGTTCTGCGTATGCTGGCTTTATTCTGGACCGTTCCTTTTTTTCCCAGTTTAATCTCCCAACCCATATCAACATACAGTCAGAGGTGACCAGCTCATCCTACTTTGCCTGGACTCTCCAGGGTTTAGCTGTGCAAGTCCCACAACAGTTCCAGACAAACCTGAGTGGTTGTTCCCTCTAACATACTCTCACTCATTCAGACACACACACCACATAATTTATTTCATGAATATTTATTGCACACCTACTATGTGCTAGGCACTGTGCTCAATAGTGGAGATTTAGCAGTAAACAAAAAGACAAAGTCTTTTCTTATAGGTTTAAAAATTCTAATATGAAGAGATAGATGATACACAAAAGATATAAATATATCCATGGTGATAACTGCTGTGAAGAAGAAAAAGCAAAGGAGAGTGAAGAAGTGGCTGAGTGAGTCATAGATTTTTACAGGGGAAAAGGGCAGTTCCGACTAAACTTATACATACATTCTATGGTTAATAGCGTGTCTCCTCATGTGCCCTAAAGTACCCAATTCATCTTTCATGGGTTTATTAATGTATTATCTCACACCATAAGTTTTATTCAACACCTACTACCCCCTAGACATGGTTTTAGCAGTTGGTGACAAAAGAGTGAATGAATCTCACCTACTCCCCACTCTCATGGTTCTTATAGTTAAGCACAAGAAAGATTTGGACCACTGATCACACAGATATGTTTATAATTGTAAAATGTGTTAAGAACTAGGAAGGAACTGAATGGAAAACTATGGGTATTTAACAGCAGGATCTGATTTTGATTCGGGAGTTAAGAATACTTTCAGAAAAGTATAGACTAGTAGAATTGGCCAGGGAAGGAGTACTGGGGAGGGAAAACATTCTAGGCCCAAGGAGATGGGCATGTGAAGCTCCGAGGAAGGGAAATAAAAGCTTCTTCTGGAGCAGAAAGAAAGCCCATCTGTGTGGAGCACAGCGAGTAACAGGTGACGAGTGCTGATTAGAGAGTAGAGAATAGATCAGGGAGGTTTTTATATTCTGAGAAATCTTCGTCTTGGTTGCACTTTGGAATCACCTAAGGTTTTATAAAATCCTGTCCCCTGGTTCCCCAGGGAGAACTCTCTAGAGAGAGTTTCTGGTTTTGGGTACAGATTGGGTGTTAGGTTTTAAAATATTTATCGTTGGAGAGGTGCCTGGGTGGTTCAGTCGGTTAAGCGTCTGACTCTTGGTTTCAGTTCAGCCCGTGATCTTGCGGTTCGTGAGTTTGAGCCCCACATTGGGCTCTGTGCTGACGGCTCAGAGCCTGCTCAAGACTGACTGACTCTCTCTCTCTCTCTCTCTCTCTTTCTCTCAAAATAAATAAACTTAAAACATATTTCTCATTGGTGAATATTTTTCCCAATTATAGGCTTTCACCTGTTTCTTCTTACAAGAAAAGACCTCACCCCAGTTTTTACATATTAGAACCCTGCATAATTTCCCCAGGTTCAAGTGTTGTCTTTTCTTGGAAATTTTTCTTCCTTCTCCTGCTGAAGACAACCAATTGTTCTCTTTTCTCTTTGCCCTTTGATGTCTTGTTCAGATACAGCATTAAAGAGCATCAGAAACTAACACTCTGATTAAATTGCAGACAACTTTGAACTATTTTTCTCACCCACCACTTGCTTGTTTGTCTCTGTCTCATTTCTATCCTCCACGCTGCCTCTCAAAATCTTAGTACCAAGACTTGACTGCAGTAGATATTAGGTATGAGTTGATTAAATTGAATAGACTACCACCTTAAGAGGAGACAAATGCCCAAGACAGTGCAGTATCTCTAAATCTTAGATTTACATTCATGAGGGTGAATAAGCTTACATCCAGTCACATTACTTGGCTGTCTCTGAGATAAGCACAGGCAAATGTAATTGTCATTTTTTATTTAGTGTTCTAAGCTGAGATGAAAAAAAGATGGAGTTCTGCAGCCTCTAAATTTGATCTTACTTTAATGGTTTTATTTTCCATTATAAGTTTTTAAAAGTTGGGAATAAACAAGCTGAACTCTTCTTTATTCCTATTTTTCTGGTGAACCATACATCTAAATAGTGTTCATTTGCTTTGGATGTTCCTGGCATCATTTTTAGCTAGTGCCTCTGATCTTGTTAAAAGCACAATCCATTTTTATTTTTTAATCAAGAATTCTGTCTTTGATAGTGAGTTACTGAGAAAGGAATAGATAAAACCTGAACTATCCAGAGGGAATTTCCCTGGCCTGCTTTGTAGAGATAGTCCAACATCAGGCAGGGCTATTAATCATTTACGGACCTCAAGTTCTTCTTGCTCCTGTTGAAGAAAAACTAATCATCTAAATGAAAATTCAAATACTGTATTTCAAACATTCTTGCATGAAAACTAACATGCATCATTAATTCCATAATCTGGAAGCACAGATGAGTGGAAGGCAGAGTAAGATTTCTATCCTAAAACTGCTGTATCATTTGACTGCCTTTGATGGCAGGTAGAACAAAAGTAAACTCAAAGAAATTTCAAAAGTAGGAAGCATTTTATTTCACTGACCAAAAAGACCTTTCCAGGGTTGGTTACTTCATAGGCTCATTGATAGATACCTTTAAGGATCAGGTTTTTCTGGTATCTGTTTTGTCATACTTCCTGTTTCAAGGAGGTCCTCAGGTTAATTCCTCTCATAATTGTAAGATGGCTGCCACAGTTCCAAGCATCACATCCAAACACAATATCCAGAGAAGGATTCCTTGGCCTTCTTTGGTCACAAAAAAAAAAAAAAAAAAAAAAAAAAGAGCCAGGAAACACTTCTGAAGTTGTGTTCTTGTTTACTACTCAGAAGACTTCCTCTCACCATTTCGTTGACCAAAATTCCCCAACAAATCCACATCCAGAGGAAATGTTACTGCCACTGTGGGTTCAGTCTAATCAAGAACTATCTCTTGGGTCTGATTCCCAAAACACATGGCCCTTTGGAGGAGAGTAGATACTTGAAAAAGACTGAGACAAGGTAAGAGAATGAGAAGAGTTGAGAGGGAACCAACTAACAGTGTCTGTCAAAACTGGCATGAGACTTAGGAGATCTAAATTGTAGACCATTATATTTTTTCTTCAATCTGGGAGGTTACAACACTAAAATCAGAGGCTTAAGAAAGGCTACTTTAAAATTTTGTTGATTTTAAAGTTTCAAAAATGTGAGGAAAAGCCTCTTTTAAGAAAAAGCAGTATTTATATTAGTTTATTTGTTATATTAAAATATTGCAAGCCAAGTCCTGGCCTAGAGGATTTTAAATAACAAAGTCTTTAAAAATTTTTTCAACAGTAGCCTTTGGATTTCTTTCTCCTGCCTTTTTTTTTTTTAATGAAACAAAATCTTAGCACTGTGGACATTTTTTACACCATATGTGTCTATAGTGTGAAGATGTGATATTGTTGGTAGGTTGTGGGACTGGGGAGCATGGTGTGGGTCAGCAGTTGGTGTCAGGGTTTGGAGTTGGGGTTTGGGTTAAGGAAGATAAGCTGTTAGAGTTGGAGGGATAATGAGTATATCTAAAATTGAGGGAGAGAGGGGGATGGGACTAAATGAACTGTGGAGCTTCAGCTGGGGGGCAATTCCCAGATTGGAGTTTACTTTCACAGAGAAGTGAAATTCTAAGGGGCTATTGCTAAATAGACTGTATAAATTACTCAGATGGAAAAAGCACTGCTTTCCTGCCCAGGAGACAGTGCAATATTTGGGGGTCAGAGGATTATTCTACTCATTTGCACAAGGAATCTCAAATATCTGTGATGTTTTGACATCTCAAGAGGGTAAGCACACTAGTCCAGAAATGACTGGAAAACCTCGCATGAGCAGCAGTATGCAAGGACAGACACCAGTGGGCAGCAGGGGTGAGGGTTCTTCCTTCACTATGTTTGACAACAGAGGCCCTGACAGGGGATACAAGTCCTAAACATGTTGACTCTCTCAGGTAATGAGAAAGTTTTTATTTTTTTCTTACACCTAGTCAGACATTTTTTTCTCCAATGGTAAATTCTCTTTGTTAGAAGGTTATTTAGGATTTTTGTCTGATGTTTACAATTGCTTTTTTTTCTCTTACTGTTCTACTCAGTTTTGTTATCAAGGTTATATTAGTCACAGCAAATGATACACTTAGCTTTCTCTTAATTTGGGGGTTCTTTGAAACATTTGTAAAAGGCAAGACTTCTAAGTTCCCTGAATATCTAGTAAATATTTGCCTGCAGATTTACCTGGCCCTCTTCTCTTTTATGACATGGGATTGCTGTTGTTCTTTTTCCCCCACACAGTTTAGTTTTTAAAAATGTTACTAGTATTTGTATATTTTCTATTTCTTTTTGGGTCACTTTTGGCATTTATAATTTCTAGATTATCCATTTTATTTAATTTTTTCAAAGTATTGGGAACATTTCTTTTATATCAATATGAGTTTCAGAATGGTTCACTGCATAAGACTGATTATGTCTCACAGGTAAGATAATGAGCCTGAACATAACTAAATAATACAAAGTCATACTATTAACCTGGAACATTAATCACCATGGATATATTTTAAAGATCAGGCTGGCTATGGTATGTTTTAGGGGAGAGAGCATCAAGAATGATATTGACCAAGATTGAAGCATATCTTTACTTGGAAAATACTGCAAATCCTGGTTGTTGTTTTTTTAATTTTTTAATGTTTTTTATTTATTTTTGAGAGACAGAGAGAGAGAGAGAGAGAGAGAGAGAGTGCGAGCAGGGGAGGGTCAGAGAGAGAAGGAGATACAGAATCCGAAGACAGGCTCCAGGCTCTGAGCTAGCTGTCAGCACATAACCTGATGCAGGGCTCGAACCCACGAACCGTGAGATCATGACCTGAGCCGAAGTCGGACGCTTAACCGACTGAGCCACCCAGGCACTCCTGCAAATCCTGGTTTAACAGGTGGCAAAAGTCTATGGGTAGAGCAGTAATTTGTGCCAGCAAGCCTTCATTTCTTGTCTTGTAACCCAAAGGGTGGATTACAATTTATATTCATTTAAATATGAATTTACGTGTATTGAAAGACAAAAACATTAAATTTTTTAAAATGTTTATTTATTTATTTTGAGAAAGAGAGCTGGGGAGGGGCAGAGAGAGAAAGGGAGACAGACTATCCCAAGCAGGCTCTGAGCTGTCAGCACAGAGCCTGATGCGGGGCTTGGACTCAGGAACCATGAGATCATGACCTGAGCAGAAATCAGACGCTTAGCCAACTGAGCCACCCAGGTGCCCCAAAAGACAGAAACATTTAAATAGTAATGTGGTTTGAGGGAAATTCATGAAGTTGAGCCCCATGAGTGTGAAGGTTTTTTTGTCATTTTGATTTCCTGTTCTGTTTCCAGAGTGAAACAGTGCCTAGGACATAGTATGTGCTTAATAACTTTTAAATGAAGGAAAATCTGAAAATCTAATTTAATACTCATAACGACTTTGTTATTATAATTGCAAACACTTACTTTGTGCTTACTCTATAGCAGAAATCATTCTAGGGGTGCCTGGGTGACTCAGTCGGTTAAGCAACTGCCTCTTGGTTTCACCTCAGATCATGATATCTCTGTTTATAAGTTCAAGTCCCACATCAGGCTCTGCGCTGACAGTGTGGAGCCTGTTTGGGATTCTCTCTCTCTTCTTCTCTCTGCCACTCTCTCTCTGTTTTTTTAAAATAAATAAACTTAAAAAATAGAAATCATTCAAATTCTTTACTTGTGTTAATTTATCTAAACCCTTAGGAAATTGTATAAAATAATAACAGTTATGTCTGTCTTTATGCCATTTCTATATTGTTTTGATTCCTATGGTCGTTGGAATATGTTTTGAAATCAGGAAGTGTGATACTTCTAGCTTTGTTCTTTTTTCTCAAGATTGACTTGGCTATTTGTGGTCTTTTGTGATTCCATATGAATTCTAGAATTTTAAAAAAATATCTGTTAACAATGCCATTGGGGTTTTTATGGGGATTGCACTGAATACATAGATTGCTCATGCAGTGTAGACAGTTAAACAATATTATGTCTTCACATCCATGAACATAGGATGTTGTTACATTTGTGTCTTCTTTGATTTCTTTCATCAGTTTTTTTTATAGTTTTTAGTATACATGAATTTAACTCTTCAACTAAACTTTGTCCTAGTTGTTCTTTTTGTTGCTATTTTAAGTGGGATTTTTTAAATTTCCTTTTAAGCTAGTTCATAGTTATTGTAACTGTTTTTTTAGTAAAAATATCTTTTTTCCATTTTTATTGAGAAATAATTGGCATACATCACTGTATGCATTTAAAATGTACATCATGATGAGTTGACTTACATGTATTGTGAAATGATTACCACAATAGGTTCAGCTAACATCCATCTTCTCATATAGATACAGTAAAAAGGAAAGAAAGAAGAAAAAAGGGAAAAAATTTCTCCTTGTGATGAGAATTCTTACAATGTACTCTCTTCACAGCCTTCTTGTATGATATTATGTACTTATACTTATTTATCTTATAACTGGAAGTTTGTACCTTTTGACCACCTTCCTCCGATTCTCCCATGTCCCCAGCCTATGGTAACCACAAGTCTGATCTCTTTTCCATTAGTTTTGTTTTGTTTTTTAGATTCTGCATGTGAGTGAGGTCATATAGTAAGTCTTTCTCTGACTTTTTTCACTTAGCATAATGCCTTCACATTCCCATCCATGTTGTCACAAATCATAGGCTTTTCTCAGTTTTTTTTTTATGCTTGAATAATCAGTGTGTATGTGTACATGTGTATATACAACGTATTTATCCATTCATCCATAAGTAGACCCTTAGGTTGTTTCCATGTCTTGGCTCTTGTAAATGATGCTGCTGTGATCATGGGTGCAGACATCTTTTGAGTTACTGTTTTCATTTCCGTTGGATACATTCCCATAAGTGGAATTGCTAGATCATATGGTAGTTCTGTTTTAAATTTTTGAGGCCCCTCCATACTGTTTTCCATATGGGGTGTACCAATTTACAGTCCCACCAACAATGCACGAGGGTTCTCTTTTCTCCATATTCATGCCAGCAGTTGCTGGGTCTGTCTCGTTGATGATGGCCATTCTAAGATGTGAGGTGACACATTGTGGTTTAAATTTGCATTTCCCTAATGACTAGCAATGTTGAGCATCCTTTCATGTATGAATTATTTGTATATCTTCTTTTGAGATGTGTCTGTTCAGGTTATTATTATTTTGGAGGGGTTATTTTTTATGAGTTCTTCATATATTTTGGATATTAACCACATATAAGATAAATGATTAACAAATATTTTTTCCCGTTCCATAGGTTGTCTTTTTTACTTTGTGGATGGTTTCTTTTGCTTTGCAGAAGCTTTTTGTTTGACATAGTCTCACTTGTTCATTTATAACCTTGTTACTTGTGCTTTAGATGTCCTATTCAAAAAATCATTACCAAGACCCATGTCAAGGAACTTTGTTCCCATGTTTTCTTCCAGGAGTTTCTTGGTTTCACGCATTACATTTAAGTCTCTCATCCATTTTGAGCTAATTTTTGTGACTGGTGCATGATAGGGGGGATTCAGTTTTATTCTTTTACACGCGAATATCCACTTATCCCAACATCATTCATGGAAAGAACTGTCTTTTCTCTGTTGAATATTCTTCTTTTAAAGTTTTTATTCTAATTCCAATTAGTTAATGTATAGTGTTACATTAGTTTTAAGTGTACTATTTTAGGTATTCTTGGTTCCCATATCAAATATTAGTTGACCATATATGTATGGATTTATTTATGAGTTCTTGAGTCTATTCCATTGGTCTATTTGTTTTTTATGCCAGTTACAAACTGTTTTGATGGCTATAGCTTTATAATATAGCTTGAAATTAGGAAATGTGATGCCTCCTGCTGTGTTCTTCTTTCTCAGGATTTCTTTGGCTATTTAGGGTCTTTTGCAGTTCCATATAAATTTGAGGAGTATCTTTATTTTACTGGTGTAAAAAAATGCCTTTGGAATCTTGATAGGGATTGCATTGAATCTATAGATGGATTTTGGTAGTACTGACGTTTTAACAGTCTTAATTCTTCTAATCTATGAACATGGGATACAGTTCCATTTATTTGTGTTCTCTTTGATTTCCGTCATCAAAGCCTTACAGTTTTCAGATGAGAGATCTTTTACCTTGAATTTATTTCCAAGTATTGTTTTTTATGATATTGTAAATAGTATTGGTTTCTTTATGTCTTTTTCAGATAATTCACTGTTAATGTACAGAAATACTACTTATTTGTATATGTTAATTTTGTATCCTGAAACTTCTTTGAATTCACTGATTAGATCTAATAGCTTTTTTGGTTGAATATTTAGGATTTTCTATGTGTAAAATCATGTCATCTGAAAATAGAATTTTACTTTTAAATTTCCAATTCTGATACCTTTTATTTATTTTTCTTGACTACTTTCTCTACCTAGGACTTCCAGTACTGTGTTGAATAAGAGTAGTGAGAGTGGGTACCTTCTCTTGCTCCTGAACTTAGAGAGAAAGCTTTCCTTTTCACTGGTGAGTATGATGTTAGCTGTAGACTTGTCATATGTGGTCTTTTTACATTGAGATTAAGTTCCTTCTGTGCCTAATTTGTGAAGAGTTTTTATCATCACTGGATGTTGAATTTTGTCAAATGCTTTTTATGTGTCTGTTGAGATGATCATATGATTCTTTTCTTTCATTCCATTAATGTCATGTATCACATTGACTGAATGCCTTATGTTGAACTATCCTTGCATCCTGGGGTAAATCCCACTTGATTATGGTGAATGATCCTTTTAATGTGATGTTGGATTCAGTTTGCTGATATTTTCTTGATCATTTTTTGTTTGTATTTACCAGGGATATCTTCCTGTAGTTTTCTTTTCTTCTGGTGTCTTTGTTTGGCTTTAGTTTCAGGGTAATGCTGTGTTCATACAGTGAATTTCACAGAATTCCCTCCTCTTTAATTTTCTGGAGAAGTTTCAAAGAGATTGGCATTAATTATTTTTTAAATGTTGGTAGAATTCACCATTGAAGCCATTTTGTGTGTGCTTGTCACAAAAAGAGAAATTCCACTTAGATGAACTACCTTGAGTAGTCAAATTCATAGAGATACAAAGTAGAATGTTGGTTGCTAGATGGTAAGGGGAGGGAGAAATGGGGAGTTATGGTTTAATGGGTATAAAATTTTAGTTTTGCAAGATGAAAAGAGTTTTGAAGATGGTTTGAGTTTTGAGCAACAATGCAAATGGATTTAACACTCCTGAGCTATACACCTGCATGTGGTTAAGATCGTCAATTTTGTGTTATGTGTATTTTACCAGTTTATTTTTTTAAATGTATATGAATCTGCTAATTAGAAGGTGAGATTTGTTTGCAGTGTTTAGTCTGACAATCATAAAGCAAGGAGTTAAGATATATCACTGTTTCTTCCAGCTTAAGATAAGTTTTAGGTCTGAAAATTATCTAGAATATGTACTAGAATTCTGTTTTTATTTGATTTATGAATTCAACCTTAATAAAATATGTCCATTGCTACTTCAAGGACCAAATCAACTATTATTTTTTTCTGACACCTATCTCAGAAGAATTATTTTTTTTTTAGTAGAATTCTGTACATATTGCTAGACTAATCTACTTATTGGTACATGTGTTTACCGCTAGCATTTAATGTCAGGGATTATCCTTTAGATAAGTTTGTTTCCTTGGTTCTTAGTATTGTGACGGTCACAGAGCAGGCAGGAAATAAGAGTTTACTAAATTCACTGAACAAACATTTATTAGGCACTTAATATACAGAAGGACCAAGTATGTTAACCAACTGGAATTTAAATACAAACTTAAAAAATATATATATACAAGGGCCAAGATAGATGCATTTTTTAAAATGTTGCCTTTATTTATTTAGTACTAGGGAAAACTTCATACAGAAAATAATCTGAAACTTAACCACAATGTTACTCTTGTCAAAATAGGCTTAATATGTTTTACTCTAAAGATGTTTGATATTTAATAGAACACAGAATAATAATTTAACTTATGAGAAGAGAAGGCATAATTTTGGAATTTCATGCGTCTGAAAGATAGAGTTGCTTGTTTTAGACTCAAACTTTCTTCTTGATGTCTTTGAATATACACCATACTTGGTAGTGCCAGTTCTTAAAATTAGACCTGGAATATGCCTTTTATACCTAAAAAAAAGTTCCTGTAACTTGTAGAGCAATTATAATTCCACTAGTGACAGTACCAAAGTGTAGCTACTAAAAGTAGTTGTCTGAGAATGTGGGGCAGCTTAATGGAGTTATTGTCTATAAGCCAGTGTGGCATTAGCAGTTACCATAACCTTTATTGTAGGTCTAAGAAACTGTTGCAAATAAGCACACTTCACTATTTTTACTGTGAGTTTAAGCAAAAGCATCCTTACTAGTTGTATGTTACCTTATGTCACAATCTACGTTGTGTGTTCTGTGAATGTGTGTTCTTTTGTTTATGGAAGGCTCAGTGGTGCCAGCCTTTCTTAAATTTGCATCTTTGAAAAAACATTCAGTGTATCAATAAATCTAATTTTTTTAAGTTGTAAATGGAGGAGTATTTTTTTCAAGTTATTGTTTAAATTCCAGTTAACACCGTGCTATATTAGTTTCACATGTACATGATAGTAATTCATCACTTCCATACATCACCTGGTGCTCATCCCAACAAGTGCCCTCCTTAGTCTCCATCAGCTATTTAGCCCATTCCCCCATCACTTCCTCCCCTCTGGTAACCATCAATTTCTTCTCCAGAGTTAAGAGTCTCTTACTTCGTTTGCCTCTCTCTGAGAATTCTAATTTTAATTTTAGTTATTAATCAAAAATATGTGAGCTTGGTGTTTCAAATAAAGATTAGGACCAAGAGAAACCCATGTCAGTGTTAAATGAAAGAGACCGATCAGCTGATTGGATTCAGAATTGGGAGATCATCCTCTTAGATTTTATAAGCTAAAACAACAAACTAGGGAGTTTGTGGTTTGAATGGCAAAGGAATTTTCAAAGTTGAAAATTATTAATTGTGTTTTCCATGTTCAATAAATATAGAAATACTGGGGCACCTGGGTGGCTCAGTCAGATAAGCATCTGACTTCAGCTCAGGTCACGATCTCAACGGTTTGTGGATTTGAGCCCCTCATTGGGCTCTGTGCTGACAGCTCAGAGCCTGGAGTCTGCTTCAAATTCTGTGTCTCCCTCTCTCTCTCTCTCTGCCTCTCCCCTGCTTGCACTCTGAGTCTCTCTCTCTCTCTCTCTCTCTCTCTCTCTCTCTCTCAATAATTTATAAACATTAAAAACTTTTTAAAATATAGAAATATGAAAATAATTATGGTGATCAGGAACAGTGAATTTATGACAAGAGAGTCATATATAAAATGTCATCAGTCCCTATATTCAACCCCTGGTTACTTTAAATATACACAGTAAGGGCCACTTATGAGGATCATTTGTCCTTATGAGTAGTAATTATTCTGTGACGTGTTGTTACTTCGGTTCTAAAGTGAATTCAGGGCCAGTATGGGAATTGGGGATTATCTGTGACAATTTCTTTTGCATATATAAAAAGTTAAAAGAAAACTACTTAGAAATGTTTTTAAAACATCATGAAGTTTTTGTAACTTTATGAAGTACCTGTATAAGTAAGGGTGTTCTAACCACATGAACCCAAAGAATATGGAAAAAAGACAGAATGATGGGCAAGTGGTACTGAGTTGATTGAAAACATCAGGCATCTGGAATTACTTCCGTGGCAGAAACGGAGTACTCTGGAAGGAAATACAGTAAAACCTTGGATTGCAAGTAACTTGTTCTGTGAGTGTTCTGCAAGATGAGCAAACATTTCTAGTAAATTTTAACTTGATAAATGAGCGATGTCTTGCAATACAAGTAGTACATGATGCCGAATGTCACATGATCACACCTGAGCCAATGGGTCTCTCTCTCTCTCTCTCTCTCTCTCTCTCTCTCTCTCTCTCTCTCTCTCGTGCTTGCTGCGGGATTGTGGGTGATCATCTCCCATGCTGTCAATCTGACAGAAATCAGTGATTTTTCAGAACATTGGAAGGTGCCCACAGCTGGCACTAGTGTATTTTTTGTCACTTCAGAGCACCTATGGACAGTCCTTTGCTTTTCCAGACACGAGTAAGCATAGGAATGATTTGCTTCATTCTAGGTCGGCTGCCTGGAGATACAGACCCTTTCCTCTGCTGCCTTATTGCCAGTTACATTAAGTACAGTATATGCAGAGTTTATCAGTACTATACTGTAGTCAACATCCGTGTGAGTGTATACAATAGCCCCCAGGCAGAAAAACATTCCTTTGAGGCAATAGATAGCAGGGATTCCGTTAGTGAATGTGAAAGTCCTCCTACACGATAACCCTCCTCTCTTGAATCCCTCACACCAGCCAGGAAGGTTTTCAAAGGTAAGTACAGGTTAATTTGTTTATTTTTCTTTATATTTTGTACTTTCTTTATTATTTTGTATTATACCACAGTATTGTAATCATTTTATTATGAATATTTTGGGGTTGTGGGATGAATCATCTGAGTTTCTATTCTTTCTTATGGGGAAATTCACTTTGATATACAAGTGCTTTGGATTACAGTCATGTTTCCAGAATGGATTATGCTCACAAACTAAGGTTTTACTGTATAAGGAATATCCATGGATGTACTTGTAGTCAGGCAGTGTGTCCTCTCCCCTTCATCTACCATCAGGAAAGAATTTGGGACAAGTGGCTAGAATTATAAGCTCAAACACAAATGCCTATGATTTCTAGCTTCTTCCTGTAAGGCTAGAGTGGACAGAGTGTCTAGGCCTATAATCATTATACTATTCCTTCCATACCCTAACAAAGAGCTGAAAGGTGCTTCAACTCTACTTTAGCCCTGTTATAAGTGTTAATACAATGTAAGTTTCAGGAGGGTAGGGCCTTTATTTTATTCACTTTCGTGTCTCCACCTACTACACTTCTGGGCATATTCTCAGTACCCTGAAATATTTGAGTGAATTAATGAATTAACACGGATTCATTCCTTCTGAGGAGCTCTTTCAAGGGAGGAATGCAAACTAACTGGTCAACCTGAGCAAGTAGGAATTCTGGATCAGAGAATCCACGTCATTTAGTACAATCTGCAAAAGCATGTAAGAGTGATAGAGCATGCCAGTGGTGCAAAATACATCAGGAACAAGCACTTTAAAAAGGCCTGTTTATTAGATTGGGTTTTATGTAAATTAGTGACTAATAAGAAAAAGGCTTGAATTCAACTTAAACAATTACTTCCTTTGTTTGTTTTCTTTTTACATCTAACAAGGGTTATGCTGGGTATCATTATCCCAGAGAGGGAAATCTGTTGCTTTCTGCTTCTTTTCTTTTAAAAAATTTTTTTTGATGTTTATTCATTTTTGAGAGAGAGAGAGTGCAAGTGGGGCAGGGGCAGAGAGAGGGGGACAGAAGATCCAAAGCGAGCTCTTGTACTGACAGCGGTGAGCCCACTGTGGGGCTCAAACCTACAAACCGTGAGATCATGACTTGAGCTGAAGTCAGACACTCAGCCAACTGAGCCCCCGGGTGCCCTGCTCTCTGCCTCTTTTCAAAAAAAAAAAAAAATCTGTGTATAAATTACGGTAAATCCATATCATGATCTTAGCTATGTTGTAAAGGGATCTTACTGTATTCCTGGAAATTGTGTGTGTGTGTGTGTGTGTGTGTGTGTGTGTGGTGAGGAAGTGGGAGGTGCTCAGAGTTCTATTTTGCTGTCTGGTTTTGTCTCTGGCCTCTCTCTGTTATTATTTTTAATTCATCCTTTAATAGAAGTTCTCATCAACTTGTATTATAGAACCCCTGTAACTTCATCTGTAGGCATTAGTTGGGATTCTAGCCCTACTGTACTCTTTACTCTTCCTTGTCAAAATTTCAATCATTAAGTGATTGTGCTGGATATTGACAAAATAAAATCTTATTAACAAAATCACTATGACAGAATCTCATGACCAACATATGAAAAATAAAAATGAAAATAGTGGGGTATGTGGGTGACTCAGTTGGTTAATTGTCTGACTCTTGATTTTGGCTCAGGTCATGATCTCACCATTTGTGAGTGTGAGCCCCACACTGGGCTCTGTGCCGATAACAGCGAGCCTGCTAGGGATTCCCTCTCCCTCTCTCTCCGCCCCTCCCCCACTTGTGCTCGCACTCTCTCTCTATCCAAATAAATAAATAAACTTAAAAAAATAAAATAGTGTTTTCAGTACAGTTTTAGAGAAAACTTAGGGAGAAGCGATAGTAATTAGAGAAAAACTAATATACTTATAAATTAGAAGAAACAGTAATGTATTTTAGAAATCTGTTGGATATTTTGTTTTACTCTTTTCATTTCTATTACTTCCCACCAGAAACAATAGAGTTAAAAAATTCTAGCTTAAGCATTTGAGTATGAAAGTGAAAACATGAACAGAATCACAGAACGGGGCTTTATCTGACTGAAAACAAAAGATTTATGTGCAAAAAGAGTAAAAATACAGTCATTGTATTAGAAGTAGATGAAGATGAGTTTACGTCATGTGATGTGTATATTTTTCTAGTGATTACATATATCCAATAGCTACTACACATTGGGAAAATAAATGAGAAAGTAAATTAAATCTGAAATCTATTTTTAATACCAGTGACAGATCAGGTATCTTTATTGGTCCATTTGATATTTAATTCCACAATTAAATTTTCATAGTGGCAAAAAACAGGCAAAGATGATTCCAGATCTCTTGATCTCTTGACTTGCAGTATAATGTCCCTTCTAATACTCCTAGGTACTTTACTAAATTATTACTTGTGATAATTTCTGTAAGAAATATCAGTAGAGAATTTCCTTGTCTAGTGGAGATAGCCAAGAAGAACAAAAACTGTAACACTGTATGTTAGGTACCAGCAGCATCAACATCTTTTGGAAACTTTAGTTAGAAATGCAGAAGTCTTAGCCCTACCGAATCACACTCTGCATTTTGAAAGAGATCTGCAGGTGACTGATATGCACATTAAAGTTTGACGAGCAGCAGGATAGAAGAATATGGGAAGGGCACCCGGTGGAATCTGGCTCTGGATAGGATGTGCCATTGAGTGAAGGGATACGTAAGGAAAGTTTCAAACAGAGAAGAACAACGTAGGCCATGGCAGAGAAGAATTAAAGCCAGTGACAAATTCAGAGACCTGACGATCAGTTGAAGTGGCTGTAACACAGATGCATCGATGAAAATTTGTCAAAATATCTGTAAACATTTATACATACATGTATACACATAACTATTTTTTTCTTTTATCGTTTATTGTCAAGTTGGTTTCCATATAACACCCAGTGCTCATCCCCACAAGTGCCCTCCTCCATGCCCATCCCCCCCTTCCCTTCTCCCCTCCCCCATCAGCCCTCAGTTTGTTCTCAGTATTCAAGAGTCTCTCATGGTTTGCCTCCCTTCCTTTCCTCAACTGTTTTCCCCCCCTTCCCCTCCCCCATGGTCCTCTGTTAATTTTCTCCTGTTCCACTTATGAGTGAAAACATACAGTAACTGTCCTTCTCTGCCTGACTTATTTCACTTAGCATGACACCCTCGAGTTCCATCCACTTTGGTACGAATGGCCAGATTTCATTCTTTCTCGTGGCCATGTACTATTCCATTGTATACATAGACCACATCTTCTTGATCCATTCATCAGGTGGACATTTAGGCTCTTTCCATGATTTGACTATTGAAAGTGCCGCTATGAACATTAGGGTACATGTGCCCCTATGCATCAGCACTCCTGTATCCCTTGGGTAAATCCCCAGCAGTGCTATTGCTGGGTCATACGGGAGTTTTACTGATAGTTTTTTGAGGAACCTCCACACTGTTTTCCAGAGCGGCTGTACCCGTTTACATTCCCACCAACCGTGTAGGAGGGTGCCCGTTTCTCCACATCCTCGCCAGCATCTATAGTCTCTTGAGTTGTTCATTTTAGCCACTCTGACTGGCGTGAGGTGGTATCTCAGTGTGGTTTTGATTTGTATTTCCCTGATGATAAGTGATGCTGAGCATCGTTTCATGTGTCTTTTGGCCATCTGGATGTCCTCTTTGGAAAAGTGTCTACTCAGGCACATAACTATTATTAATTTTCATTTACAAAGGGGTGTTGAATGAGTGTGTAGGCACTAGTTGGAGGATAATGTGTTCATTTACTCAGCCAATAGATGTTGAATGCCTACACGTGTCAGACGCTGTTCTAGGCACATACATTCAGCTTTGGGGAATATGTAGCAGGGAAAATACATGGCTAAATGATGAACAAAAAGGCATAGAGATAGGTAATAGGATCTGTAGTAATCCAAGTGAAAAACAAGTTACACCCAAGCCTTTGACTGAGAAAGTGGAGGAATAATGAATACATTTAAGAGAGATTTTATATATGGACTTACTATGACTTCTTGACTGATGGACTTAGGGGAGAGTGGTATCAGGACAAGTTTTGGGTTTCTGAATTGAGTAACAAGCATCAGTTTATATTTATCTAATAATAAAATAAAAAATAATAAATATACTTAACACAGCACTTATTAATCCTTACTGAGTTAAGAACTGTGGTAAATGTTCATTTAAATCTCACAACAGCTTTTTGAGTTAATACCCATTTATTTCCTTTTTACAGATGAAGAAACTGAGGCTCAGTGATGTAGCTTACGTTACCAAGCTAAGAAAAGGAAACTGATGCAAATCTAAACATAGTCATACCATGCAATATAGCGATTATACCTGTAATATTTACCCAACTGATTTGAAAACTTACATCCACACAAAAACCTGCATGTAAATATTTACATCAGCTTTTTTTCATTATCACCAAAACCTGAAAGCAGCCAAGATATCCTCAGTAGATGAATGGATAAACAAATCATGGTTCTTACAAACAATTGAATAATATTCCGTAATAAAAAGGAATGAACCATCAAACCAAAGACATGGATGGCTCTTACCTGGATATTGATGAGTGAAAGAAGCCGATCTGAAAAGGCTCTGTATTGTAGGACTCCATTTATATGACATTCTGGGAAACACAGAACGATAGTGACAGTAAACATTGATCATTGTCAGGGGGTTTGCATTCCCCCCTCATTGAAGTATTTTTTCCAGTTGAATAATTGTAATAATAATATTAAGAATTGTAATACTTTACTGTTTCAGATCTCTGAAACTCATAAGGTTACACTTATTTCAGCACTCTCTAACCCTTGGTAATTATCAATAAATAAGTAGTGCATTTAATGGAACATGATGTACAAACAGAAATGGTCCCGGTTCTTATCCCTTACTTCCTCTTTCTCCAGTTCTCCTACCCTTAACTCTTACATGAAAGAGTCTGAGGCCAGATGTGCTGCTCCTGGGAGGGGTGGTGGCGTGGCAGAGGTAAATTCAGTGCCCAGGGCTCCTCCCTGGTTGGCTTAGCTGTCTGTATTAGCTAAGTGCCTTGGGAGAAGTTACTTAATCTCTGCAAAATACAGATTACAATAGTAGTTACTTGATTTTTTTAAATGAAGGATAAATAAGTTATTATGTGTGCAACATTTGGGAATAGTACCATATATTGTAAGTGCTCAATATATATTAACGATCACCAATAGTCATCAATTCTAGGACCCATGTTTTATCACATTTTGACTTCTCTCAATTTGGGGCATATTTTATAATTGTTGGCATCTTAGATTCAAAGCAATGTGTTATTATCTGAACAGTTTTCTTGTTTCTTCTACCCTTAAGGGAAAGCATTCAAAGGGAAGGAAAATCCTACAAACAAGCCAATACCTGACTCGATTTTAATTTGCACTCCTCAGGGCCTGATCTACCCTTACCAAGGTTAGACATTCATGACGTGAGAAACATATTCGTCACAAATCAAATGTTTTCTCACGGAATGCTCACAACAGTAAGGTCAGATATTTTTACACCTCCATTTCACAGGTGAATAAATAAAGTTTCATGGACATCAAGTACAGTGGCAGTGGACACCCACAGAATAAATTACTGAGCCATCAACATTCAAACCCAATTAGTCTCTGAAGCATTTGCTAATGTCACCGTACCTGTGGACCCTGCAGCATTTTATAATATAACAAAAGAGCTTCTCTGGGGGAATTATAAACAAAAATGTCAATTAGAACAAACCCAATAAAAGTTTCCATGTTATGTATACAAAACAGAAAACTACTCATTTCTCTTAAATTGGGCTGATTTGTTTTCTTGTTGTAGGTGACTGTGAATAAATAATGCTGTTTTATTCATTGGGATGATTTATGCTTCAGCAGCTGTAAATATTAATGGAATTAAAGATTTTAACAGGAGTCTAATGTGAGTCCTCTGAAAAGCTCTTCTATCAGATTCTTACGGTAGACAGGCTTTTATTTTATTAGAGCCTTGTTCATTTAAAATTCATTGCAAGTATTGATCCTGCATCTTATTCTAAGCATTCATATGATATTAGCTTCATTATTTCAGTTTACTGCAGTTTATACATGTTTAAAACAGGTGAAGATACAGATAAACTATTATCATTTTTAATAAACATGCTGTCATGTACTTAATATTTATCTTTTTAACTCCTCAAAGTCATACTTTGTGACCATTTAAACGAGAGGTTGCCTAGACTGTTTAAATTTTCTCTAGTGATAAAAATGTATTGCTAGATAAATACTCTAAAAAGATTACATGGAGCATCTTTAAACTGCTCAATACATCAGTTTGTTTCAAGCATCTTACTAGTACCATTCATGTTTTATTTATATCTATGTATTAATGCAAGGGCCTTAAACCTTCTAATTAGCATCACTTTGTTAACCTCGTTAAAATCAGTACCAGAAGAATATTTGACTATGTTATTTATTGTCAAAACTTATGTTCTGATCCTTTTAGAACTTCAAATACAGTTTCCTATCAGTTAATCCAAGTAAGTAAAATTTATTTTAATTTTTTAATGTTTATTTTTCAGAGAGAGAGGCAGAGTATGAGTGGGGAGGGGCAGAGAGAGAGGGAGACACCGAATCTGAACCAGGCTCCAGGCTCTTAGCTGTCAGCACAGAGCCCAATGCAGGGCTTGAACCCACGAACTGCGAGATCATGACCTGAGCCGTAGTTGGGCGCTTAACCAACTGAGCCACCCAGGTGCCCCAGGTTAGTAAAATTTATATTCAATTTGCTTTATTTTCATACATGGCCATCAAATATAATGAGGTGAAATGCCCCAGGTAAAGCTAAACATTAGGGATAATGGAGTACAGAAGTAAGAGATTTACCATAAGAGGCTAATTTTTATGTGAAAAGTGCCTGAGTCCTAGGATTTCAGAGAACTCTACACCGACTAAGCAAATGCCAAATTACCCAATGACTGAGCCAGTTCTCGACGTAACTGAGAGCATATGGTTCATCGAGAAATCAAATGCAAGTACTGAATTCTAGTCATAATGCTATTACTGTATAAATGTCATTGGTAGTTTACTAAAGCCTTTATCCTGGTTATAGAACACTTTTACTATGAATAATCACATTTCAAGGAGACATTTGCTTTTTGTTTTGTGTTTTTTTAGCGATAAAGCCTATTGATTTATTTATTTTTGAGAGAGAGAGAGAGAGAGAGAGAGAGAGAGAGAGAGAGAGGTGGGGGGGGGATCAAGCACAAGTTGGGGAGAGGCAGAGAGAGAGGAAGACACAGAATCAGAAGCAGGCTCCAAGCTCTGAGCTGTCAGACAGAGACCAGTGTGGGGCTTAAACTCAAGAACCGTGAGATCATGACCTGAGCTGAAGTCAGATGCTGAATCAACTGAGCCACCCGGGCATCCCAAGGAGGCATTTGTTTTAATGGCAACTATTTTCCTGATTACAATTTCAGCATGAGATTAAGAAAATAACAATTTAATATATTGGGTAAGTTTAAAATCTATGAAGTAATATTAAAATGCTTCCATTTATGCAGTTATAAAGAGAAAATGGACTAGAAACGTGTAACATTTATGCATTGCATAATACATATGTTGACCTTGATGCCTTAAAATAGCTTTACTTAGTAATTAAAAGCTGGAAATTCCATGATCCCTAGAATCAAGGGGCTCAAAGCCTAACAAGTATATCACTGTGGGAAAAGCATTATTGCATTACAATGTGAACAATATAATAATGTTAATGATGATGATAATGATGATGATGGGGTCAGAATTTTAAGGGAGCTTCCAACTACCAGGAAAATCAGGAGGGTTTTTAGAAAAAAGGCCATACTTAGGAGTAAACTGAGAGAAAGAGGTAGGACAGTGATACTGAGTAAACCAAAATAACAAATATAAAGGGTATTTGATCAAATTGCAGAATAGGCTAATTAGGCTACTTTTCCACTCCTTAACAAATGCCGAGCGCTGAAAAAAGCATACAAAATATATGCCGGTGAATATATATATATATATATATATATATATATATATATGCTTATTTATATATGCACACACACACACACACACACACATGTACACCTATAACTTAAATGATCACCAGAGAACAAGAAAATTTGGAGAAAGCTGAGCAGAGGGGATTGGATTGGTACATTTTCTAATAAAGCATAAATTACCCAAATGAAGAGGTTAAGACATAAAAACACTAATAGATCAAAGCCATAAAATAAGATGCAAAGGTAGTAAAATTTCTGACCCTTAAAATAGATACCAACTATAACTCACTCAAGATGAATAATTTGAGTAGCTCAGTAATTATTAAAGGAACTGAATTCATAGTTAAAAAACTCCTGGAAAAGAAATCTTCAGGCCCAGATGCTTTTATTGGGGAATTCTACTAAAAGTTTAAAGAAGAATTAATACGGGGCGCCTGGGTGGCTCAGTCGGTTAAGCGTCCAACTTCAGCTCAGGTCATGATCTCACAGTTCGTGGGTTCAAGCCCCGCATCAGGCTCTGTGCTGACAGCTAGCTCGGAGCCTGGAGCCTGTTTTCAGATTCTATGTCTCCCTCTCTCTCTGACCCTCCCCTTGCTCATGCTGTCTCTCTGTCTCTGAAAAATAAATAAAACATTTAAAAAATGTTAAAAAAAGAATATTTATGGGAGTGCCTGACTGGCTGGCTCAGTCAGTAGAGCCTGTGACTGTTGATCTCAGTGTCATGAGTTCAAGCCCTACTTTGGGACTAGAGCCTCCTTAACAAAAAAATGGATATTTATGTATAAAGTCAACAACCAATACATAGGACTTGTTTGATGAAAACCACACAACTCTGATGAAAGAAATCAAAGGAGAGCCACATATGTACCACCTTCATAGAGTGGAAAATTCAATGTAGTAATTGTCTCCAAATTTATGTATAGATTTCATGTGATTCCTATCAAAATCCCAACAAGGTTTTTTGTAGATATAAAGAAGATGATTCTAAATTTTATATACAAAGTTAAAGGAATTATAATAGGTAAAGCAGTTTTGAAAAAAGAAACATGGTGTCAGATAATTCTTGAAGTCCTTTCAGATTGTTTTCTGTGCCATTCTTTTCTGTCCCTCTAGGGCCCCCCATCCACATGAATCAGATTTGCTGTATTATCCATCAGGTAACTTCTGATACTAGAAAAAACCCATCCGGGGTGCCTGGGTGGCTCATTTGGTTGAACGTCCGACTTCAGCTCAGGTCAAGATCTCATAGTTCGTGGGTTCAAGCCCCACATCAGGCTCTGTGCTGACCGCTCAGGGCCTGGAGCATGCTTCCAATTCTGTGTGTCCCTCTCTCTCTGCCCCTCCCCTGCTCATGATCTATCTCTCTCTGTCTTTCAAAAATAAATAAATGTTAAAAAATTTTTCTTAAAAAAATACCCGTCCATCTGTCTCTGAATTTACTTACTTTTTTTTCAGTCATACCGAATCTTCTGTTAAGTGAATTTTTTTAGTCCAGCTACTGTCTGGTTTTGGTTTTAGAATTTCCATTTGATTCTGTTTTCCAGTAGTTTTTATTTCTCTGTTGAAATTTCTGTCTTGCCTATTTATTAGAAGCATAGTTTCATTTACTTCATTGAGTACATTTATAGGAGTTGCTGTATTCTCCTATATCTTTTAATTTTTAATTGCATCATGGGCATTCTATTGACATATTTCGTAGACTATAGATTGTCATGTGTCCTTAAACAGTGTTAACTTTTTTTGCTTTAAGAAGGCAGTGAACTTGGTTAAACTCCAATTTCAAATTTAGCATAATTTGGAACATGTTGGGATGAAGTAGCTTCAGTTATGGCTCAATCCAAGGTTTGATCAGTGTCATCAGATATTTGACCCTTTTTACCCATTAGCTCTATATTCTTCGTCCTTTATGTTTGCTACATTTTCAGACATGCTTTTCCCATGCAGATTTAATACCAAAGACAGTCACATTCAGAAGCTCTGGTTTGTATGTCTTTCACCCACCAACCTCTTTTTCCCAAATCATCCTACCCAAACTAAAAGAGAGCTCTTACTGGTCTAGTGTAGGCCACATGGTTATCAGTAAAATAATCTTTGTGGCTAGAGTTTAGTGCTCTGTTGGCCATGTTGGGGTTATCCTCTTATCTCTGGTTTTAAAGGGTGGGGTCAACTCTGAGAAAACAGAAATGTGATCCTCAGGAGAAAGTAAGGCTGAACATGTGCTGGGTATAAATAGTTAAAGTCTGGTACAATATCAGATGCCTTTAGACGGAATGCTTTCACTGTTGATATGCTTTCGTTTCACTTCTTTAAATGACTGAATAAATCTGGTGATTATTTTGTGTTCCTTTTTAATTATCTTTTACCAGAAATTGTGCATGTGGAATGCCCTTGTTCTGTGTTATGGCATTTCTTAAAATTCTCCAGTGCATTCTTACCTTGAGAGTTGGGCTAAACACCTAGAGCAGATGGCTGTGAAATATACCAAAATATCCTATGAAGTATTATTATTCTCTCATTTAAAGAAGACACATAAAAGTGAAAATTTGCTCTTGGCTTTATATATTTATTAAATTATATATATATATATTTATGTATAATATATGAAGTAATATAAAATGCATATATATAATTATAAATAAATGTATGGTATTAAGTATATTCTTCCTAAAAGAAGGTTTTAACATTCTAAATAAGTCAACATAAATAATATAATTCGACCCCAAATTCTCCTGATCTTTATAAATGAGGTAAGTTTTCCAAACATTCAAAATAGGATTAATGCCAGTTCTTCACAAACTGTTCCAAAAATAGGAGATGAGTAAACATTCTATGAAGACAGTATTACCCTGATACAAAACCAGAGAATAATATCACAAGGAAACAAAACTAAAGACTAATAAGCCTTATGAATATAGATTAAAAAATTCTCAACAAAATATTAGCAAACTGAATCAAGTAACATGTAAAAAGGACTGTACACCATGGGGAAATGAGATTTATCCCAGGAGTACAAGAGTGGTTTAACATCCACAAATTAATGTAATATACCATATTAATAGAATAAAGGATAAAAAATATAACTATCTCAAAAGATGCAGACAAAGCACTGACAAAATCTAATATCTTTTCATGAATAAAACTCTCAACAAACTGAAAATAGAAGGGAATTCCTTCAACATGAGAAAGAGCATTTATAAAAATTCCACAACTAGTTACACCTGAGTGGCTCAGTCAGTTAAGCATCTAACTCTTGATATTGGCTCAGGTCAGGATCTCACAGTTGGTGGGATCAAGTCCTGTGTAGGCCTTTGCACTGTTGGCACGGATTCTCTCTTGGGATTCTCTCTCCTTCTCCCTCTCTTTCTCTGCCCCTCCCCAGGCCCCTCTCAAAATAAATAAAATAAACTTAAAAAAAATCCCACAACTAACAGAATATTCAGTGGTAAAGAGCTGATATCTTTCCTTCTAAGGTGTTTATAAGATAAGGATGTTTGGTCTCACTACTTCTATTCAACATTGTACTGCAGGGTTTAGCCAGGGCATCTGGGCAGGGGTAGTGATGGGGGGAAACAAAGTAAAGGTTTCAGATTGGAAATAAGAAAATAAAACTCTATTTGCTGATGCCATGATCGCGTATATAGAGTATTCTAAGAAATCCACTAAAAAATAGTAGAGCTCATCAACAGGGTTCAGCAAGGTTGCGTGATAAAGATCAATATGTAAAGATCAGTTCTATTTCTACACACTAACACTTGAAAATGAAATTAAAACAATTCCATTTATAGTAGCGTTAAAAAGAAAAAAAAAGTATAAATTTAACAAAGAAATGTGAGACTGGTACAACAAAACCTACAAAATATTGTTGGAATAAATTTAAGAGAATTGAGATAAATGAATAACAGCCAATGTTCATGGATCAGAAGACTTAATATAGTTAGATGGCAACACTTCCCAAATTGATCTATGTATGTAATGAAATTCCTATCAAAATTTCACGTGGCTTCTTTGCAGGAATTGACAAGCTGATTTTAATATTTATATGCGAATGCAAAAGACCTAGAATAATCCAGTCTTGACAAAGATCAAAGAGAACTCACACTTCATTATTTCAAAAGTTATTACAAAGCTATAGTAATCAAGATAGTATACTCATGGCATAAGGATAGACAGGTAAACCAGTAGCATAAAACTGAAAGTATGTGAATGAATGCTCAAGTTTATCATCAGTTAATTGTATTTGACAAGGGTACCAAGAAAATAAAATGGGAAGAACTAGTCTTTTCAACAGATGGTGCTTGGCACAACTAGATATCCACATGGTAAAGAATGAATTTGGGTCCTTACCTCACATCATACCCAAAAATTAACTCAAAATGGATCCTAGGACTAAATACAAAGGATAATACTACAAAACTGTAAGAAGAAAACATTTTTTTAGTTTAAGCAATTGTTTCTCAAATATGACACAAAAAGCATTAAGTAATAAAAAATAGTTTTTTGAGGGTGTTCAATTTATCTACTTGTTGCAAATGATTCTATCAAGCAAGTGAAAAGATAACCCACAGAACAGGAGAAAATATTTTGCAAATTATATATCTGATAAGAGACTTTTATCCAGAATATATGAAGGATTCTTATAACTCAATAATAAAAAGACAAATAATACAATTTAAAAACAGGCAAAAGATTTGAAAAGTATTTCTTCAAAGAAGATATACAAATGGCCAGTAGGTACATGAAAAGTTTCTCAGCATCATCAGTCATAAGGAAAATATAACTCAGAACCACAATGGATATCACTTCATATCCAATAGAATGGCTATAATCAAAGACAGATGACAGACAGTAAGTGTTGGTGAGGATGTAGAGAAACTGGAATCCTCACACATCACATGTAGGATTATAAAATAGTACAGCCACCTTGGAAAACAGTCTGGCAGTGTACCAGAGTGTTGTGTAGTATTATCACTTTCTGTATGTTATAAAGCGTGAAGGATTTTGAAAAGCATTTATCTATCCAAGTTCTTACTTTGCCAAGAGTGAATACAGTTTCCTTGGCTCATTGGCTACTTGGTCTCAGTCAAATCTTAGACCGTTAATAGAAAGCAAAACTTGTTCTAATTCCAAGTGCCTAGATTAGAATATACTAGCCTACTGTAACTTCAGTGAAATGACGTGGAATTATTGTCTTCTGCACAATTCCCCACAGTGGTGCAAGCTGGGATCGCAGTGTGTTGAAAAAAGGCAGTGTTCCCAACATGCACCATGAGCAGAGCTTTCCTACCTCTGCAGCATCCTTCAGTGTTTTACTTAGAATTGCTCTCTCCTCCCAGGATGAAAGGCACACTTGCCTGTATGCCATCTATTCCCTTTTGTCTTCTCTCTCTCTCTCTCTCTCTCTCTCTCTCTCTCTCTCTCTCTCTCTCTCTTCTTTTCCTGGGTGCTACTATTTTGATCAGATAAACTTGGAAGTGTGGGCAGAGGTAAAGGAGAGATTAAAGTCCATCAATTAACTGAAAGGAGAAATGTATTAGTTTCTCGGGCTGTTGTAATAAAATACCACAGACTGAGTGTCTTAAAACAACAGAAACGTATTCTTTCACAGTTCTGGAAGCTAGAAGTCTAACATCAAGTTTTTGGCATGGCCATGCTCCCTCTAAAGGCCCGAGGAAAGCATCTGTTCCGTGCCCTTCTCCTAGCTTCTGGTGGTTGCTGACAATCCTTGATGTTCCAGTGTCTGCCTCCATCTTCACAAGACATTCTCCTGTCTGTTACTATGGCCAAAATTCCTTCTTATGAGGACTCTGGTCGTATTGAATATAGGGCTCACCCTAATCCAGTATGACTCATTATAACTGTAACTGATTACATCTACAAAGATTGTAAGGGAACATTCACAGGTTCCAGATGGACATAAATGTCAGGGGCTCACTCTTTAACCCACTGTAGACAGTAATAGTGCAGTACAGAAGGCTATCTGTGTGTGTGTGTGTGTGTGTGTGTGTGTGTGTGTGTGTTGTGTGTGTGCGCGCGTCCGTGCCATGTAGAAGCTAGGAGCAGATTGGGAGGGAGGGAGAAGGGATATTTTTAGTATGTATATCACTGAGTACTTTCTTGGCTCTAGGCTCTGCCCTTTTGGGCAAACAGTATTTCATTTAACCCTTGCAGCAACCCTGTGTCATGGGTGCTGTTCTGTCAGCTCTACGGATAAGAAAGTTGATGTTTAGCAATGATATTTAGCAAAGTCACACTGTTCAGAGGTTCGACTTGGATTCATATAATACATTGTTTACCTCCCAAACCTGTCAAGTTAAACACTAATCTCTACTACCTTAACACTTTTAAGGAAAAGCATTGGGTTGTGGTGATTAAAAGGATGTGAGGCAAGGGGGAAGTCTGAGGTGATGCGAGTTGATGGTTGAATTGGGGGACTAGCTGGTATCGCTAATAAATATAAAAATGAGGAGAGATCATCAGGAGGCAAGATGGGGAGTTTTCTATTGTTTTGGTTGAGAAGGGGAGTATGGGTGGTACATGGCAATCCGGATTAAAATACACATTCATGTACGTTGATGTGAAGAACCTGACACTTCTATTAGGGTAGTCATTATGTGGTCTTTGTTACCACCCAGCTCTACACAGCATCATTTTTCACTATCCGGTGACAAGGCGCTTTTCATTTGATTCAGAGCCTGCAGTCAGGCAGGAAGCCACCTACCTCAAGTGCTCCATTCCGCCACAAAACATCTCTTTTTTACCCAGTGTTTTGTTCTGCATTGTTCAAATGCATTTACAGTGTATTAATTTAAAAAGTACAAACACAGACAATCCTGTTTGTGTTTCCTTTTCCAATGAAATAAGTGTATCTTCAGCCACTTGTTCGTGTGTCATTACAAGCCACTGTCCTCATTTTCACTTTGTTTTGGCCATTTGTTGTGTCCCCTGCAGTATTCCAGCTAATCATGTGCCTAGGTGAGTCACTTGTCAGGTGACTTCTTCTTAAGGCTGTAAAAACTATTACCACAAGAAAGGAGTTCAGGACTGGCCTGGTACATTAAAAAAAAATTATTCTCAAGATTAGATGCAGTGACTCTTGCAAGAAAATGCTATTGGAAACATTGTGCTAATTCTTCATGTTGCTTAAAACAAAAATAAACTGTAAGGTAGTCTTAACAGCTATGAAAATTACAGATGATGGATTTTTAGTGCTTACAGATATACCTAGTTTTTCTTGGTGGTACTTATATTTTATTGTATGAAATAGATTTAATGTCTATTTTTGGAGCATATTAAAAGGAGTTGACAATGTGAAATTGCTTGCAATTCAGAATACTGAGATTCCCTTATTTATTTATTTATTTATTTATTTACCTAAGTTGGTTAACAAGCAGTGTAGTATTAGTTTCAGGTGTACAATGCAGTGATTCAGCAATTCCATCCATCACCCGGTGCTGATCACTAGCGCTCTCCTTAATCCCCTTCACCTATTTCACCCATCCCCCCACCCACCTCCCCTCTGGTAACCATCAGTTTGTTCTCTACAGTTGAGTCTGTTACTTGCTTTGTCTCTCTCTTTTCCCCCTATAATCGTTTGCTTTGTTTCTTAAATTCCACATAAGCACGAAATCATATGGTGTTTGCCTTTTAAGAAAGATTCTCTTATTTAAAAAAGGCAAGAATATTATTTTTCATATAAAGTAGGTTTCAGATAAATGGATCATTTTATATATATAATACAATTCAAGAATTTGTTTTGAGGGCATAAGTAAGTATTAAGCAAACATTGAATATTCATATTGTATCCTTTTGGAGGAGGGAGGTTTGAAATGAAACTGTTTTCCATAGATGTGACTCTAAGGTTCATCTTTTTCCCTAAAATCTCCACTTATTTCTTTCTGCTTATTTCTTAATATGTCTTATTTGCTGCTTTCTTTTTCTTTAAATTACTAATTTATATTGAGGTCCTGGAGAAAAGATAGTAATAGTTATTTTCCAAACGTGAATAGTAAAAGCAATTTGCAGTAGCTAGGAACCATATCAAATAAGTGTGCTGTCTCTAAAATGAGTGGGTAATATGATTTGAATTTCTTTTCATAGAAAATAAGGTTTCATTGAGCCAGATATATATCAGTTTATAGAATTAGTTAAAAAGGGTTTGGCATATTGGTTTATATGTTTTTAGTATTTCTATACAAATTTGTGAATTTATTAAAAAATGTATTTATGTAATTATTACTTTTTACCAGTACCTCAGAAAATACTGAATCTCATACTGAATATGTAATCTTATGAATGGTGACATTTAGAAATAGATTTTTAAGCTTAATATTTTCATTGTATAAGAATATAATTGACCAGGCTACTCTATTTTGGCTGCATATGCAAATTACTATGAAGTAAAATACAGTTGGGAATAGTTAATAATTCCAATCTAAAGCTGACTAAAATGTTATTATGACAGGTTTATTTTCATCATCTGAAATTCTATTTAATCAGCAGAAGAGTTGTGGTTTTAAGAATAAATAATTTTATGTTAATTAATAGAGGGAATAGCTCCCAACTGCACAATTTATCCGCAGAAATTTTCTTGCTGTCCTTAGAAATTTTTGAGAAGGACTGAATGTATTCCCAGATGTAGAATATTTTCCCTCTGAACTTTCTTGAGTCACACTTGTCTCTTTCCTTTACATGGTGATGTAGATAGGAAGGTGAGTCTTCCCATTCCTTCAGCCAGGTCTAGGCCATATTTCCCCTCACCCATAAACCATTTAATTGAGAGATACTACGCTAGGTGCTAGATATACCCAGATGAATATTAGCAAGTCCTAGCTCTCAATGTTCACAGATAGAGGGAGTAAGTTATGATGATAATTACAATGGTGTGATAGACAGTGTTCAGAGCATCTGAGTAAGTTCCCAGTGAGCACACATTGGAATGTGCTTCATTTTTCCAACATGGTATGACTTATGAAGTCAGAAATATTCAGGTTTGAAAACCACTTTCATTCAATCTTGAACATGTGAGATGAAGATTAAGACCCAGCATTTACTATCTGATCAGGTTCCTAAGTAATTTTTCACTTTTCCCAGGGATTAGAGTATATACACCAACAAGTGCCTATGGATCAGGGGTCATCAAAACTTTCCCGTGAAGAGTCAGATAGCAAACATTTTAGGCTTTGCGGGCCGTAAAGTCTCTGTCACAACTATCTGTTGTTGTAATGCAAAAGTAATCAGAGACAATATGTAAATAAATGAGTTTGGCTCTTTCCTAATAAAACTTGATAGAAGAAGTCCCTTAGGCCATAGTTGGCTGAACCTTGTTAGAGAGCATATATAATGGTCGTATATTATTTATTTGTAAAACTAGGCCCTGAGCTCATTGAGGCCTCACTGAAGCCTGTTATATTTGTACACACACACACACACACGCACACACACACTCACATACATATTTTGGATTCACTAAATATTATTCAGAATAAATAAGTCAGTGATTCAAAAATTACATCAGGTAGCTCAATAAATTATGACTTGGTAAGTTATACACACACACACACACACACACACACACAGCATCGTTATCTTTGCCTGTGTAAAAATAAAACTTTGTAATAGGTTGAACTAATTTACTATATAAATGAATTTAATTTTCAAAAATAATGAGAATGATTGAAAATAAATGACCCTTTTATTTTAATATTTGTTGGAAAAGATACTGAAATTGTGTGTGTGCTTCTGTTTGCATGTATTGAGGCAGGGGAGAGAGAATGAGAGAAAGGAAGGTTATGTATTGTCAAGACCCTGGGCTAATATAGGTATCATAACAGCATTAGACTGTGTTCTAAATTTGCAGGCAGTTAAAAGTGAAATGTGAGATACAGTAGAATATATAATCTGATCAAAAGAAACATAACCTTTTTTTCATAAAGAGTGAATCTTTTTCCTGGTGCTAAAAAAAACCATAATATGACGCCTTGTACAAGCAATATTAAGCAACATAATAATGGATAATATTTCCAGTAATGGATCTAGAAAAATTGCACAATGTTCTCTTTTCACTGTTTAATGTGTGGATATTTGACTAAAGCCAAAGATACAGCATTAACACGTAATTCATTAAAAATATGGTTTGTGGAGACACTTTATTTCCGAATTCTTTCACTTTTTAAATTTTTTTAAATGTTTATTTTTGAGAGAGAGAGAGAGACAGACAGAATGCAAGCAGGAGAGGGGCAGACACACACACACACACACACACACACAGAATCTGAAGCAGACTCCAGGCTCTGAGCTGTCAGCACAGAGCCTGACACGGGGCTCTGAACTCAAGAACTGTGAGATCCTGACCTGAGCCAAAGTCGGACGCTGAACTTCCCAGGAGCCCCTCAGAGTTATTTCTATCCCATATTTTATAAACAGCAAAAATCTCAAAGGAAAGACCAAATATTGTGGTTCATCGCTGGCCTTCATCATGTCCAGGTCTCTAAGGGACCACCACCTTATTGGTCAATGATTAAAAGTCTTTCATGTAGACAGTAATAATGATAAAATTCTATTACACATGTATGAAACAAAGCACTTTTCCTTGTACTATCTCATTAGACCTCTCAACCATCCTGGACAAGCATTATTTGCACCATGTCATACATGAAGAAACTACACTGATGAGAAATGGAGTGTGACAGCCCTAGGTAAAGGCAGAATGAAGGCTAGCATCTGCAAACACTTGTCACTTCAGTCTAAAATTTCCAAATTTTTTTAAAAGTGCAAACCATTATAAAAACAAAACATAGAAACATACAAAAGAAAAAGTTGTTCTGGTTAAATACAAATGGAATGGGTCCAGACACCAACTTGTTTGACATCCCCCCTCACCCTAATGTTCTTCCAGAGTAGCCCTTAAAGTATCAGTGTCCCTATAAGGATCCTTGCTGCTCACTTTGAAAACCACTGATATATATATATCCGTGAAGATGCAAAGGCTTTCCCTTAGGAGATACGTGACCACAACTTTTAAAAAGTTTTTTTGTGGGACCTAGGGTATTGTTTGGTTTGCTTTTTTAGTATAAGACCCTGAATGATTAAAATACATGGTCTCAGTCTACAAATATGCCTGATGTTTCTTGATTGAAACTGATGCAAATGTATTTTAAGAACTAAAATTTTTCATTAGTAAAATACTATTCTCATCTGCCAAATTCTTGAAAACCAAAGGATTTAGCCACGATAAAAAGGCCATGTTTCTCTCTCTCTCTCTTTCTGCCTCTCTCTCTCTCTCTCTTTGCCTCTCTCTGTCTCTTTCCAAAACTTAGCCATTCAGTCCAGCGAAACCACCCTCCTGAGTCTGATGACCAATTTGCCTCTACCAACACTTGGCCATTCTCAGAGGATGTACATCACTCTGTTCCTTTAAATCAAACCTATACTGACTTCCTCCAGGATTGCAGGACCGGTGTTTCGCCTTTCTCTCCATTTGCAGTTACTGATCACAATTCTCCTCTTACTCTTTTCTTTAAAAATAATGTTTGTTGGGGCACCTAGGTGGCTCAGTCAGTTAAGCTTCTGACTCTCAATTTGGGCTTATGGCATGATCTCACAGTTTGTGAGATCGAGCCCTGTATCAGGCTTTTTGATGACAGTGCAGAGCCCGCTTGGATTCTCTCTCCCTGTTTCTCCCCTGCTTGTGCTCTCTCTCTCTCTCTCTCTCTCAAAATAAATAAATAATCTTAAAAACTAATAAATAAATAAATAAAAATCTTTGTTTCTTTCCGGAGCCACCATAAGCCCACCTCTGCCTTCACGTTGCTATTGTGTTAGATATCTTGGTCACCCACTTTGATTCACTGAAGAATTTATTACCTGGTTTTATATTCTTTCTTTACACTCAAACTGCTGCTATCATTCTTAGCACTTCCAACGTCCATGTTGCCAAAAACTCACACTGAGTTCTTTGACCTGTCCCCACTACCTCCGCTCCGTATCAACCTGGACCAAGTCTTAAAAACTGTACTAATTCCAAAATAAAAAGTGCCAACATCCTCTTCCGTCAACATGGCCTTCTTTCCTTTCAAGTTCTTTTCTCTAATACTCACGCTAGACCAATTACTATCTTCAATCCATGGTTGGTTCTTTATCCACCATTCTTCTTCTTATCACTTTGCTTCATGATTACCCATATCCCATTACTCCTTTCTTTTATGTTCTTCCTTGAAAACCCCCTCCAGTTCCTTGTCCCTCTCTCACTCCGTTGTATTTGCTTTGAAAACCTCCTACATTGTTGAGCCCAACCATCTGCATTTTCCATTCCTGCATCCCAGCCGCTTAACCTAATGGGAAAGAATCACAAAGGCTGACAAGTTATTTTCACCTTAGCTTCATTAACTCAAACCTAACTATATCTTTAGCACTGCCTAGTACCTGTGTAGTTTTCTAGTCTCCAAAATAACTAGTTTAACCTTCTTCCTCTCTCTTTAAACCTCCTTATTTGGATCCTTTCTCCTTACCCTGAGCTTATGATCTCACCTCACATTTTCCTGAGAAAAATAATAAACATCAGCTAGGAATTCCCATCTCTTCCTAGTACCAAATTATGAACCTACTACATCTCATCTCATCTTCCCTCTTGTTATGTCTTCAGGAGAGTCTTCCCTCCTACTGAAGGACAATCCCTCTGTGTGTGCTCTTTGCTTTAGCTACTAGAAAATAAGCACCATGAGGGCAAACACTGTCTCTTCTGTTTTCATCATCGATGTACTTCGATACATTTGCACATACTATTTATATCTGTATGTTTGTGTAAGAGAGAAAGGCAGAAACAAAGGGGTGCATCCATGCATATCTATCTTTTTCCATTGCCTCTGATATTTTTTTTAACTTTATAGTTTATTGTCAAGTTGGCTTCCATATAACACCCAGTGCTCTTCCCCACATTGCCTCTGATATTTTAACTGAAAAGCTTTTAAAAGATTATGGCATTCCAAGCTATAGTGATACCTTTCCGTTTCAGTACAAGTGCCAGGTTATCAGGTTATCATGTAGAAAAGACAGAAAAATTATTCCTAGTCTTCTGTAGAAAGCAAAACTTCTGAATATAACATCCCATGCAGAGTAAGTATAATAAGCCTATAATGTACTTACCGAGCTCTGAAATTGCATTCATATGGAGCATTAATTTTCCAGAATAATTTCAGTTGGTTCTAACATGAATAAAAGTGCATTACCTGTTTTATTAATTGGGGAGGAAAGCAGAATTAGTCTGGCTCCTGATCTTCACATGGGAGTGTGAGCACCGTGCAGCATGTAAGTGAGTCTCACAATGAGGAAGTGCTCCTCTTTTTTTTTTTTTAATGTTTTATTTATTTTTGATACAGAGAGTGACAGAGCTGAGCGGGGGAGGGGCAGAAAGAGGGGGAGATACAGAATCCGAAGCAGGCTCCAGGCTCTGAGCTGTCAGCCCAGAGCCCAACACAGGGCTTGAACCCAAGAACGTGAGATCATGACCTGAGCTGAAGTCGGAGGCTTAACCGACTGAGCCACCCAGGCGCCCAGAGGAAGTGCTCCTCTTACGTGCAATTCAAATAGGAATGAAAATCTGAGGCAGCCAGATTTTCTTTAAATGTGAGCACTGTGCTTTAAGAGTATATTATGATTTTTAATCTTGAACTGGAGTTATTTAGATGACCTATTCTGTTTCCAGAAACCAGCTTAAAGACCTTGCTGGAGAGCCGAGGTCAACCAAAACCCGAAACACAGTAGATGGAACCAGATTATAAATATATGGAAGATAGCCAGGTTCTGTGAATCCAAGACAATAGAAAAGTTGTAGGAAGAGACAAGGGATGGATCTTGGAGTCCCAAAAAATCAGTGGTTAAAAATGGAGCTGGAATACATAAAGGTCAGCATCAATCTAAATCAAACTAGTGTCTCTTAACATTTCTCAAATGTGGAAGAGGTAGGGAAGTGTTTGGTTTGTAGAGGGTTTTCTGTCAGAGTGCATCCTGAGGTAACAGAGAGGCTGTAATGATGTCAAGAAAGTAAGTAAACAGAGTGTGATTTGATCATTTGAAAAGGAAGCAAAAATTTACTGTGGAAAAAACCTTAATGGGTAGTTCTTACTGGTTCAGAAATCTAATCTCAGCCTAGTCAGTCATGAAATATCTCCTTGGTCCTTCTAATGAAACTCTAACTGCAACTACTTTCTTTTCCTCACAACAAAAAATCTTTGTGGATATAAGGTGAGATATGCTTAATTGTATTTCTTATTCATTTAAGCTTCATTAACATCATTAAACCTGGGATGTACTTTCTCTGAGTGAAAGAAAAAAGGATTACATATTCAGAACAAAAATTTCCTTTTCAACTCTTACTGTCATTTCTTTTTCATAGATTCAAACATACTTCCATTCCTCCTTATGGTAGTGGCTCATGGAGGGATTCAGTGTTCTATAATTACCATAAACTGATAGCAAAATTCTGTGTGCATATGCCTTTTCCTCTTCGGGAAGAAAGTCCATAGCGTTCTTCAGACTCGCAACACATTCCATGACCTGGAAAAGATTAAGAATCTTTTCTCTGTAGCATTTTTTAAGCCTCTCCAAGACAACATGGTGGAAGCACCTCCATTTGTCGTCACTGCATCCATTCTCATGTGCCTAGCTCTCCTCGAGCTCTAAGTTATCACAGGATCGCTGCTAGCTTTCCTTTCAAAACATGTGTTCTTGAGTCTTGCTTCACTAGAAGGTATATGCTCCTAATGGTGACCTAAAATGTGATTGTGCGTTTTTTAACAAGTTATCTGAGTATTAAATAATTAAACCCGTAAATTATGTTTCAAATAGTAATCTTTTTGAAGGGAACATTTTATAGGTAGAAACCTATTATCTTTACTACTGAGCGCAGATTTTTACTTTTTAAACAAAAAATAAATATTATCAGCCTTATCTATGCTCTGTTTTGTGTTAAAGTTCTAGTAAAGTATCCTTATCCAGTATTCAGGCAGGTCTAAATGTAATATGAATTCCTGGAACAAGGTCACTTGATAGAAGTAAAATAAAATTCAAGGGTCCTTCAACTTCAGTTTTTCTCATGTGTACAAGCCATTTTTAATGTTCAATCTTTATTCTCCGTTAAAGAATAAAGAACTCCTTCAGATATTTTTTCCAAGAAGCCTTCACCGTTGTGCTCCTTTTTCTACTTTTTCATTGAATAACCATCCCATACAATATATGATCTAAACGGAATACAAACACAAATAAACTTGCAGCTACATGAGAGCTTTTCCTTTTCATAAAGCATAGTACCCAGTCCTTTTTAGATGTATTTATCAAATGCCTGTTATGTGAAAAGATTTTCAAGTTCCAATGAGATAAATGATGTGAATGTTTTGTAACCTTCACATCATTTATCTCAGTGGACCTTGAGTAATGGCATTGAAATATAAACATTAAATTGAGTAAGGAAGAAAGGACTTAATAAGTGGTGGCAGTGGTGGTACCTCATCCAGATTCCCTTTACCAAACAAGTCAGCCCGACCACTCGTTGGCTGCAGTGGTGTCAGCTGCTACATACAGCCCGCATTCATTTCTCCAGAGATTCGCCCCAGCCTCAGAAGCCTAATAAGATGTACCTTTGTTTCTCAAAGTGATCCTTGGTCATTGTCTCATTAATACACAGATAGAAACGCTCAGGCTCCTTGCTTCAGGGTGGAAAAACCCAGTGGTGCAGTTTATGCTGCAGAGCGCCCTGTAGGATCAGGCTGAGGCTAGATTCCTCCTTCCCATCATGCTTCCCTCACTCCCTTACAGGTTTCTCTTGAGAGTGTCAAATCATTCACACTTGAAATGTTTAGTACCACTCCTGAAAACCCGTCTTGTTAGCAGCACTCTGTCCCTCCCTGTCCCAAATAAAGATCTTGTTCCATCAGCCTCAGAAATTTTAATTTTTTTCAAAGACTATCTAGGTATTCTTTGAATGAAGACTGATTTCCTGTATCAAGGGAAGATAATGACTCTTGTAGAAATGCAGCTATTATGTGAAGCATGCCTATTGGTGTGCTAGGACACAACCTTTAAAATTTGTCCATTTTCTGCAATCTTTTTAAAAAATATTTTATTCAAGGGGCGCCTAGGTGGCTCAGTTAGTTAAGCAAATGACTTCGGCTCAGATTATGATCTCCCATTTCATGAGTTCGAACCCCGCATTGGGCTCTGTGCGGACAGCTCGGAACCTGGAGCCTGCTTTGGGTTCTGTGTCTCCCTCTCTCTCTGCCCCTCCCCTGCTCACAGTCTGTCTTTCTCCCTCTCTCTTTCTCACTAATAAACATTAAAACTTTTTTTAAAATAAAAAATAATAAATTTTTATTCAAGTATAGTTGACACACAATGTTATATTAGTTTCAGGTGTACATACATATAGTGATTCAACATCTATGTTATGCTGTGCTCACCACAGGTTTACTTACCATCTGTCACCATATGGTGTTTTACAATATCATTGACCTTGTTCCCTATGCTGTACCTTTTATTCCCATGGCTTCTTCATTTCCTGTCTGGAAACATGTATATCCCACTTCCCTTCAGCCAATTTGCCCATCTTCCCAAGCCCTTCTCTTCTGTGATGCTTCTTAAAAAGCACTTAAAAGAAATGTAAACTGTTAGCAATATAGATACCTATTAATGTTACATTTGTTTATTAAATAGGCGTATAAGTCAAACAAGCAAAACACAAGATGTTTGACCTTGTTGGGTACAGATACTGAAGGAGAAAAGCCCTTTACCTCTTACAAGGCAATATTTCCATGCCCTCAGCATCCGCTAAAATAGACCTGAGCTGGATCTCAGTGTTCTGAGTCGTAGAAATGTTTTTCACAAAGCAGTCTATTATGGCAAGTTAATTGTTAAAGGCTCAGTATATGCCCCTGTTCTTCTACAAATGTGAGCATGTGATTGTGGCCTTAAAGAATCACAGAGAATGCTCCTGAGCTGAGAGGCAAAGTGGCTTTAGTAGCTAAAGACCTGGAGAGGCCAACAGACTATTTGAAAAGGCTTGACAGCAGGGGGAGCTCTAAAAAGCAGGCCTGGACTAGAAGAAAAAATGGTGAAGGGAAAGGGGATCAGGGAGAGGAGAGAAGGTGCTTTCCAATGTCAGGCAAAGCATACATTTATGGAGAGCCATAAAGGCAAATCAGAGTGGGCTGGTAAGTGCTAAGGATACAGAAAATCCTCAACAGTCCTTAGTAACAGAACCATGGCAGAGAGTCAGACTTTAGAATTCCCAGAATGGGGGTGCCTGGGTGGCTCAGTGGTTGAGTGGCCAACTTCAGCTCAGGTCATGATCTCACAGTCTGTGGGTTCAAGCCCCATGTCAGGCTCCATGCTGACAGCCCAGAGCCTGAAGCTCCTTTGGATTCTGTGTCTCCCTTTCTCTCTGCCCCTCCCCCACTCACTCTCTGTCTCTCTGTCTCTCTCAAAAACGAATAAACATTAAAAAAACAAAAAAGAATTCCTAGAATGTCCTGAGCTCACATTAAAGCAACGCTAGTCTGGTTGAACTGGGTAGAAGGAGCGGGGAATGGAAACTTTAGAATTGCCATAATTTTATACTCTCCCTTTAAGCCAAAACACCAGAATGATTGGACATTCCACTTATGGGAGGAGATTTCCTTGAAAATCTATACCTAGCCAAGTCAAAGTCCTTTCTCTTTTGCTTTATCTCACACACTTATGCAGTTTTCTCTAATAAACTCTGAAGTTCAGGCATATCAGATGTTGATCAGAACACATTCGGTTTCTGTGAACTAGGAAAAATCAATCAACACATCAAAAGTACAAATTCTAAAGGTCTTACTGTACCATAGAATAATGACTACCTAGGTATTAGTAGAAAGCATTGCAAAGTTTCTGAGGCTGATGGAGTATTTTGGGAAGTGGTATCCAAAATGAACAAGATTGAGATTTCCACGAAAGATGGTGGAGTAGGAGGATCCTAACTAAGCTCACCTTGTCCCATGAATACAACTCGATGACACCCACATCAATGTAAATAACCCAGAAAACATCCTGAAGACTGGCAGAACAGACTCTCCACAGCTAAATGTAGAGAAGAGACCACATCACAGATGGTTGGAAGGGCGGAGATGCAGTCGGGAGCTAAATGGACCCACAAGATCGTCCGTGGGAGGGAGGAATGCCGCAGGCATGGAGAAGGGAAGGAAGCAGATACCACAGGCATGGGAAGCCCACACAGGGAAGACAAACCCCGTAACATGTGGCTATGAAAACCAGAGGGGCTAAATTTCATATGTTCTAAAAATCAGCGGGGCTTAATACCTGCAATTTTAAAAATCACCTGGTTCCCCTGTGGGAGAGCCTGGGGGACAGAATCCCCCCCCCCCCCTTAAAGAGACAGCACAATAGACAGCCCCATGGAGAGAGAGCCTAGAAACAGCAGTTTGAAAAATGCTTGGCAAATACAGGACAGAGATTTGTTTACTCATCTCAGAGCATGTACTGGAGGTGTAGGGATCTTTAAGGGACTTATCTAGGAACAAAGACCTGGTTGGTGCCATTTCCATTTCATACCCCCAGTCTAGACAAACAGACACCTGCAGGAACTAACACGGAGCCAACACTATTCTTAGCTTGCTAACACTGCTCACTTTGTTCCCATGCTTTTCTGTAAACTTGTCCCTCCAACGCACCCTGCTTGAGTCCCTCATCCCTGCCGGTCCCCTTCTGCAGTGGACCAACTCTGACCTTGCTGACACTGGGCACCCACCCCATGTTCTCCTTTGGACCTGCCCCCTCCAGTATGCACTTGGCTGGAGCCCATCGAAAGTGGTGCCACAAGCATGCCAGTAAGCAAGCAAGCAGCACTGACAGGGGTCAGCTCCATTCCAAAGTGACCCCTACCTCTCAGATAGAAGATCACCACACACAGCAGTCCCACTGAGGCCCCAGCAGTGGGCTGGGGACAGACTTGTGGTCTGACTGCAGGCCCCACCCGCCAATGAAAGCTTCTCAGGGCACAACACAGGGAGAGTGCCCAGCAGTTCATTGCTACTGCATCTCTGGCAAATGCCTGGTCTGACTCAACTCAAACCCAAGGTGACCCAAGACTGGCTTACTAACAACACAAGGACCAAACTCTGCCCACAGTAGGCAAAGAGAGCTTTTGCAGACAATTGGAGAGAAGGGAGCAGCAGTTCAGCCACAGCAGCAGGGCACATGCAACACACATAGGAGACACTCCTGAAGTGCCAGATAGTGGTAAACAGGTGACATTTCACTGCTAGGCACTACAGGACCTCTTCTTCATAAGGCCACTCCTTTCTAGAGCAGGAGATGTAGCTGACTGTCCTAACACATTGAAACAGACACAGAGCATGAGACAAAATGGGGAGACAGAAAAATAATGGCCCAAATGAAAGAACGTGATGAAATCACAGCAAGAGAGCTAAATAAAACTGAGAAAAGAAATATATCTGATAAAGAATTTAAAGTAATGGTAATAAAGATACTCACTGGACTTGAGAAAGAGTGGATGACCTCAGTGAGACCATCAACAAAGTGATAGAAAACATAAAAAAGAACCAATCAAAGATGAAGAACTCAAAAACTGAAATTAAAAATATACTAGAGGAAGTAGAACAAATCAGCAACCTGGAGGACAGAGTAATAGAAAGCAATCAAGCTGAACAGGAGAGAGAAAAAATAATAAAAAAATGAAAACGGACTAAGGGAACTCATTGACACCATCAATCATGATAAGAGTTGCATTATAGGGACCCCAAACAGAGAAGAGAGAGAAAAGGGGGAAAGTTTATTTAAAGAAATAGTAGCTGAAAACTGTACGAATCTAAGGAAGGTAACAAAAGTCCAGATACAGGAGGCCAGGAGGCCCACACCAAGATACATAGTCTTGGGAAAAAGTAGTGATAAAGAGGACTTTAAAAGCAGCAAGAGAAAAGAGTTATATACAAGGGAAACGCCATAAGGCCATTAGCTGATTTTTCACTAGAAACTTTGTAGCCCAGGAGGGTGGCATGATGTTTTCAAAGTGCCGAAAGAAAAAAGAAACTTGCAACCAAGAATATTCTATCCACCAAGACTGTCATTCAGAACAGAAGGAGGGATAAAGCAAAGTTTCTCAACAAAATATTAGTAAATCGAATCCAACAGTACATTAAAGAAATCATTCACTAGAATCCAGTGGGATTTATTACTGGGATGCAAGAGTGGTTCAGTATTCACAAACTAATCAACATGATACATTACATCAACAAGGGAAAGCATAAAAACCGTATGATCATTTCAGTAGATTCATAAAAAGCATTTGACAAAGTACAACATCTATTCATGATTTAAAAAACCTCAACAAAGTACGTTAAGAGGGAATGTATCTCAATGTAATAAAAGCCCCATATGAAAAGCGCATAGTTAACATCATACTCAAGGGTGAAAAACTGAGAGCTTTTTGTTTAAGATCAGGAACAAAACAAGGATGTCCATTCTCACCATTTTTATTCAACATAGTACTGAAAGTTCTCTCCATGGCAATCACACAAGAAAAAGAAATGGAAAGCATCCAAATTGGTGAGGAAAAATTTTCTGTATTTGCAGGTGGTATGATGCTATATATGGAAGACCCTAAACATTCCACCAAAAAACTACTAGAGCTGATAAATGAATTCAGTAAGGTCACAGGATACAAAATCACTGTATAGAAATCCACCGTAGTTTTGTACACTAATAATGCAGTAGCAGAAAGAGAAATTAAGAAAATAATCCCCTTTACAAGTGCACCAAAAATCACAAAATACTTGGAAATAAACTTAACCAAGGAGGTGAAAGAACTGTACTCTGAGAACTATAAAACATTGATGAAAGAAATTGAGGACAGAAACACATGGAAAGATATTCCATGCTCACTGACTGGAAGAATAAAAAATGTCGAAAGGTATATACTATCCAAAGTATACACATTTAATGCAATCCCTACGAAAATACCAACAGTATTTTTCACAGAAGTAGGACAAATAATCCTGAAATTTGTGTGGAACCACAAAAGACCCAGAATAGCCAAAGCAGTCCTGAAAAAGAAGGACAAAGCTGGAAGTATCACAATACCAGATTTCAAGATATACTACAGAGTTAGAGTAGTCCAAGCATTATGGCACTGGCACAAAAAATAGACACATAGATCAACAGAGTAGAATAGGAAGCCCAGAAATAAACCTGTTATGTGGTCAATTAATCTTTGACAAAGCAGGAACGAATATACAATGGGAAAAAGACTCTCTCTTCAACAAATGGTGCAGGGAAAACTGGACAGGTACATGCAAAAAAAAAAAAAATAGAACTGAACCGCTTACTTATACCACACACAAATAAACTCAAAATGGATTAAGGACCTAAATGTGAAACCATAAAAATCTTAGAAGAGAACATAGGCCATAGCAACATTTTTCTAGATACGTCTCCTGAGGCAAGGGGAACAAAAGCCCATATAAATTAGTGAGACTACATCAAAATAAAATATTTCTACCCAGCAATGGAAACAATCAGCCTAACTAAAACACAACCTAATGGGAGAATATTTTGCAAATTACATATTCTATAAAGGTTAGTATCCAAAATATGTAATGAATTTGTAACAACTCAACACCAAAAAAACAAATAATCCAATTAAAAATGGACATGAACAGGCATTCTGCAAAGAAGACATACAGATGGCCAACAGACACATGAAAACATGCTCCACATCACTTATCATCAGGGAAATGCGAATCAAAACCACAATGAGGTACCACTTCACACCTGTCAGAATGGCTACAATCAAAGACACAAGAAACAAGTGTTGGCGAGGATGTGGAGAAATAGGAATCCTCCTGTACTGTTGGTGTGAATGCAAACTGGCATGGTTATTATGGAAAATAGTAAAGAGGTTAAAAATTAAAAATAGAATTATCATAGGATCCAGTAATTCTACTACCAGGTATTTGCCCAAAGAAAACAAGAACACTGATTTGACAAGCTATAATGCTCCACTGTTTTTATTGCAGCATTATGTGTAATAGCTAACATATGGAAGCAGCCCAAGTGTCCACTGAGAGGTGAATGGATAAAGAAGTGGTACATATGTACAAAGGAGTGTTACTTGGCTATAAAAAGAATGAAATCTTGTCATTTGCAACAACAATAGATCTAGAGGGTATAATGCTAAATGATATAAATTGGTCAGAGAAAGACAGACACCGTATAGCTCACTCGTATGTGGAATTTAAGAAACAAAACAAATGAACAAAGAAAAAAAGAGAGGCAAACCAAGGAACAGACTCTAAACTACAGAGAACAAATTGGTGGTTACCAGAGGGGAGATGGGTGAGGGGATGGGTGAAATAGGTTAAAGGGATTAAGCGTAAACTTAGCATGATGAACACTGTGTAAGGTCTAGAATTGTTGGATCCCTGTAGTAACACTAATGTAACACTGTATGATAACTATTATGGAATTAAAAGAAAATTAACAAGACTGTGTCAGGACAGAGCTCCTTCATTCTGTTAAAATACTGAGTTTTTTAGAAATTCAATTCCTATGTATAACATGCCTTCATTGGTAAGTTCATTTTTTTCCCCTAGTTTATTGATATATTGGGACTGAGAGCAAACCCAAAATGCTCCAAGGTACTTCATTCATAAACCAATAATATAACATATTCACTTTCTAAAAAAAAGATCATGTACAGTGATTTGACTAACTGTTGGTTAGTTGTTGTATATATGGAGTAGATACTCTTCTGAACTCCTTATTTGCTCCTAACATCGTATAAGGAATATATAATGAAGTTGACTCTGACCTGAAGTCCCATGATTCCTCCATACCATCTTTGCAAAAAGAACAGAGAATAGTGAGTTTAGACAAGTATTTATATGGATGAAATATGTCTTTTAAGGGTCATGCTTATATCTTGTCATCTTTTAGCTTTCTCTTGCTTCTAACTTGTCAGATATGTAAATGGGCCAGAAAAGAGCCAGGTAGCTTTCTGGCTTTCACACTGAAGATAAAAGATAAATGTACACTAGTATTTTCTCCTTAGATCTGTAACCATTTGGATTCCAAATCTTCTCCTTTTTTAATACATATAAACAGTAAAAGTCATCCAAGTGGAGGTTGCATGTATGTTCATTCATTCAAGAGCATTTTATTACTCACTTAATAAGTAGAAGGCACTGTGTTAGGAACTAATGGTGTAGAGGTAAATAAAACGAGGGTAGTTCTTTTCCTCATGGAGCTTATGGTTTGCATCCTTACTAATTCAGTATCTAAAGTAGCTAATTACAGGGGTTGCATGGTTTAGCATCTACTGGAAGCCCTCCAAGAGGCTTGGATGGGGGGCATCTGTAGGTCGTTCAGATGAAATGTTAACTCCTCTGCTTTATTTAGCAAGTTAAACTTAATGCCATCAATATAGGCAATTAGGAATCAGAAGGTGGGAAAGGACATTTAGGCACAAAGTCATCTATCATATTAAATTACTTAATCTTTTCAACTCATTGCTTTTGAAGTAAATGACCCTCAAGAGTTACTGGGCATTGGTATGGTCTAATGTTTAAATACACTTTAAAGTCAAATGTTGATATTTTGAACAGCTTCCATTCCTTCTTAGGAAACGTATCCTTGATTTCAGTCGTTTTTCTTTAAGAGGCATTAAAAAATAGTGATTTCTTTTTCTATAGAACATAGGAACATAATTACTTTTATACAAGACACCATTGTGTCATTAGATATGGAATTTGTGCACTGTGAACTGGAAAGTTCCAGGAATTCCATATCTAAGTTTGGGTTTCACCAAAAGTACATTGTGAGGCATAAAGTGGGTACAGGTATTAATTTGGGAGATAATAAGAAGTACATGGAGGAAAATAGGGAAAGTGAGATAGGGAAAGGAAAGATTTACTGAAAGGGTTTTCATGAATAAGTTATCATGGTGGGCAACTGGGGACCAATCATATTGGGTACCCTTTGAAGAACCATGAGGAACATGCTTTAGAAATATTCCATCAGGGGCACCTGAGTGGCTCAGTTGGTTGGGCCCCTGACTTTGGCTCAGGTCATGACCTCACGGTTTATGGGTTCAAGCCCTGCTTCGGGCTCTGCCCTGACAGCTCAGATCCTGGAGCCTGCTTCACATTCTGTGTGTCTCTCTTTGCCCATCTCTTGCTTGTTTCTCTCTCTCTCTCTCTCTCTCTCTTTCTCTCTCTCTTTCTTTCTCTCAAAAATAAATAAATAAACATTAAAGAAAAGAATATTGCATCAAAGGACAAAGTAAGATGAAGTATTTTTCCACCAACTCTCAACTGTCATTTATTAAGTGTAGTTCCTGGGGTAGTTAAGCCTTAGACTCTTCTAGGCTTCCCAACAAGCAGGCTTAACAAGCTCTCCCGAGAAAGCCCTTGGAGAGAGAAGCAGGCACTTGAGGTGAAGTTGTCAGTGTCCTGGGAACCGGTCACCACAGCTGCAGGTTCATTTAGAGGTGGGCCGTGGGGCTAAAAGGCACAACATTCACAGCATTGGCATATGCCGGGAACAAATGGCCGTGAACTGCATTTCCTTGAAAATGAAAAAGAACTGTGGTCAGTCAACGTTTCACAAAATGTTGCTCCATAGGCCACCCCACAATTCCCCCATAACAGCACTTTATTTTCTATAACACATCCAAAGAAAAATCATGTGCACGTGCATTTACAGCATTTAAACTATCCTATCACAATAATGGTCATTTCAGCAGAAGAAAAAAAGTTGCATACTATTATTCCTTCTCTCCTTTACCTCAGACTTTTCTAAGGACTAAGAGAGGTTTCATGGAATAGTTTGTCTCCACGAATATAGCCCACTGACAGGAAAAATAAATGGATGATGAATTCAGAGTGGCATTCATGCCACATTCTTCTATTGAGGACAATAATACCCTGTGTTTCTTTACTAATTTATCCTATTTGCCCTTACGAAACCCTTGGAATGTTGGAGCAGTTTTTACTGCCTTAATTTACTACTTAAGAAACTTAGTTTCATTAAAAGCGTGAATTGTGCATCTGGGATGTGCCAAATACTGGGTTAGACACTCTTCCTCAGGATATTTCAGTTAATCCTACTCAGAACCCTGAGGGTATTACTGTCCTCTTTTATTGATAAAAGCTCTAATCTGGGACTGGCAAAGCTCCCATGAGACAAGAAGTTTTGGAAGTAAAACCAGTTCCTGGAGCCTCATCTCTGTCACCAGTGCTTGTTGCCCTCAAACACTTGACCTTTCCAGGTTGTCTCCAGATTCCTCCCAACTTTCCTAGACAGACATCCACTCCTTCATATTACTACCTTGCATGGTACCAAACTTGTGGATTGAGTAATTTCCACATGATTGCAACACACCAAAGGTATTTTTATCTGTGTCAGCTTGATCTTCATTCACACAAGAGTTGATTTGATTATAAAGTGCAGGAAGCAACACCCACTGGTGGATTTGTGTCTCAAGTGATGCATCTCCTTCTTCTGCCTTCTACCAAATTTTACTTAGTTGGTTATTTCTGAAAACTCTTATTGACATGGACTATAAGACTGTGTAGCTTCACCCTTATTTAGCAGATGTTATCTCATGTAACCCTCCTTCTCATTCCACCAGTTCTAGCCACACCAGCCTTGTGTCATGCCACGATCTGTCTCCCCAGGGTGAACTTGGTACTTGCTGTTCCTGCTACTGAAAATGTTTTTACTTTTCCTCATCACCAAATAAAGCCCTACTTAGGCTTCATAACTGTGCTCAAGCTTGGAGTTCCTTAAGGAAACTTTCTTAAGTAATCTAAGCAATTCTCCCTCTTAGAGACTCTAATAACATCACATGTCTCTTTGTTCCTATTATCAGAATTCTGGATGTATATATATTTATGTGCCTGTGAAGATTTAATCAATATCTCTCTCTCCCACCATCCCCATTACAGCAAAATTCTTAACTGTTTGGTTTCTGAATGGACCTCCCAGAAATTAGCACAGGGTCATGCTCCTGGTGGACACTCAGTAAGTCTTGAATAAAACATAGAAGTCCACAATGTTAATTTCTCTGAGTTGGACCTAGAATGTTCTCAGTCTGGTGTTCCTCTGTTGGGAAGTACTGCCCCACCCCATTGGGGATTTCAAAATGTCTTTGGGTGCTTTCTGGTTGTCACAATGACTAAGTGCAACTACTGGGATTTGGTGGCAGAGGCAGAGGTGTTACGTACAAATCATGCAATACGTGGGATAGTCTATTCACAGAATAATTGCTGTCCAAATGCCAGCAGCACCCTGAGAAACACTGCAAGATAGGTTATGTATTTGAGTAATAGGCTTCTGATGTGTTTAAGTGTTAATATGAGTTTGTATACACCATAGAGGTACAAGTGTGTGTGTATGTATATATGTGCATGTGTGTGTGTGATTGACTTTTTTAGTTAATCTTGTGTCAATTAGTAATCAGTTTATAGGTTACCTTTGCAATTGGTGTCAGAAAGAAGGGCTGTAAAGAAGCAGAAGGAAATGGAGACAGGAAAACTGTCTGATGTGTCAGAAATATGAAACTAAAAAATGACCAGGAGATCCAGTGTTAATCTAATTTATACAGTTGGTATTTTCCTTTATATTTCCTATGTTCCTTCTTTTCTATTTCTGCCTGGCTTTTTATTTCTTCTCCAGGTTGAATCTCCAGCCTGACACGTTCATGTGTTTGCTTTCTTCCTTTTAGTTCAAATAGAAAATTGAGATTGGTTTCAGGATTGTTTGTGTCCAGTGTCACAGTTAGCCTGTGGTTGCAACAGAGATGCTCAGTAAAGCCTCTTTCATTGTTTCTGTTATAACACGAGCGCTGTCCAAATACTCGTGGTAAACCTCCCTTTACTGAGACTGAAAATCATGATTTGGATGGTACCTTTCCTGCTTTAGGTGGCTGGAAAAACATGGGGCAGAGAGGGAAGATCCTCTAACATAACAGGACAAAGCGCTAGTTGGGGATTCCAGACCCTGGGGAGCCCTACTCATCAACTACGAATCATTTAACCAGTTTGGGGCTTGGTTTTATCATTTTTAAATAATGAGAATGTCAGATAAGATAACTCCTAGGGCCCTTTCCTGATTGAAAATAGGACTTTTCAGGTTCAAGGAAGATTGGGGAGGAGGGAAAGAAGAGGAACAGGTGTTATCCTAGAAGCTAGGTAGTAAAATGCTTCCCATGCATAAAATTACAAATCATGCCTTCTTCCTTTAGAATAGTAAAGAAACTTCTGTTCTAGACTTGAATAGCTAGTATATGACCACGACTTTTCAAGGAACAGGAATAGAACTCCCTAGAGGACTGATTCAAGTATAGTTTCAGAGGCGGTAGCCACATACATTACCACATAAGTGGTTAAGCATTTGGGCTCTGGAGACAAATCCGTATTTTAATTCCAAGTCCACCACTCTCTGACTGGTCCTATAAATGGTGCATGTACTTTACCAGTCTAAGCCATTGTTTGCTCACCCATAAAATGTTACTTCACTGAGGTGTTGCAATAATTAAATAAACAAATGCCATCACTGGGAAAGCATGTCTTAGCAGGTAGGTTAAGTGCTCCATAAACTTTTGATGTGATTTCTGTAAGCAAGCTAAACCAATCAAGAACGGAGCAGTTTCACAAATTATTCTTCGACTACCAGAGTTTTGCCCCCTCCCCACCGCAACCTGCCTCTTTCAGAATGGCTGATGAATCCATTTGAAAAGGTATTATTTATTCCTTTTTATAAATTTCTGTCCCTCACAACTGCCACAGATGGTTAAAATTGTTAACTTAATCATATTCATCTAGAAAAGGGCCAGATTCACTGTTTAACCTATTGTGGATTAGAGACTCTCATATCAGACTCACTGATAATTTTCTTTTAATATTTCTTCCAAAGACATAGACACATCACTGCCTTAACTTTTATTGTATTTTGGCCTGGTCCAGTATGTTCACATGTATGTGAACAGCAGGGAAGTAGTTTCACCATAGGGCTGCAGGATGGGTTTGTATTGCACTTCCCCATTATTTGATACCACTGGTGGGGCAGGCAGCTGCCAAAAGCACTTTGTCCACCCTCCTCTGAATTGTTCCCAGCAATGCCGTTGTAATCTTATATTCATCACTATGATTAATTGCTGCACTGAGTTTATCATTTCTCCTGGGAGGTAACCTATAGCTTGGGATAAGCAGAGTTAGATTTTGTGAAATCGCTCTGTTAAGATTGGAATATTTTTCATTGTCGCGTAAGAAGGTTCAGGATTTTAAATCTTCAGAGTGCTCTGGTATTCAGATAAGTATATGTGCATTGTTTTCTATCCTCCACTTTCTTAACTCATAATCCTTGTTTTTCATGGTTCTTTGCCTCATCCAGAGTTTCTTAAACATGAGGATAGTCTAACTGGTTGCAAGATAGTATTTCAGTAGAGCTTGTCATTTCTGGGCAAACCCTTCTAATAACATTTCATATATGTACATTAGCCCATTATATTTTGCTATCATATTCATTTCACAGGGTTTTTAAAATAAGTTTTTGTTGTGATATATGCTTAATCCCCTTATATGCCAGGATTATGCATTTGAGCTTTAGATTGAATCACTTCAATTAGCAAATTAAATAATCTTACACTGTTGCCTCAGTATTAGTATTATTAACAGATAGTCTTATTTTAAGTAAAGATAAATTCCCTGACCCAAATGGTTAGGCAGTAAATGAGACATGTAGAGTACAACCGGTGTTTCGAGTTTCTTTTGAGACTTTATTGTGACTTGAAACAGTGTAAGAAAATACAAGTCTAACGCTGTATTGCTAATTTTACCAATTCTGTCATTTATTTCTTTTTTAAAATTTATTTACTTATTTTGAGAGAGGGAGAGAGGGAGAGGGAGAGAGAGAGAGAGAGAGAGAGAGAGAGAGAGAGAGAGAGAGAGAATCCCAAGCAGGCTTCACACTGTCCGTGCAGAGCCTGATGTGGCCCTTAAACCCACAAACTGTGAGCCTATGACCTGAGCTGAAGTTGGATGCTTAACCCACCGAGCCATGCATGTACCCCATTTCTGTCCTGTTTTTGAATAGTAAGTGTATACTTTGTTGAATAATGACTTGAGAGACTTATTGGTCCTCAGCGTAAAACTGTCCATGCACATGGTTATACTCCACCACCTCTGTTGTGTCATTAATATTAAATAGGCTCATCTGCCATTTAATACAAAATACTTACAATGTAGCGCATTTAATATATGTCTATGTAAATTGTTTCTAGTCAGATGAATTTATGCCCATCTCAGTATGAACAAGGACTTGAAGTGACTTTTGTTATTAGCAATAAAATTAAATATAAATTGATAAACAGATCAAGGGGAAGGGACATAAGTAGGCCAATATAATGAAACTAGAAGATACAGTTAGTGTACAGAAGTGCCTATTGTAAAATGCCATTAAATCACCAGAAGTCATATGGAGATTTAGCTCCATGCTTCCCAGTGGCCAAAGCAAAGAAAGCAGCGTTATTTGCAAGATTTGCAGTTTGGTATTTTTTAAAGGTTGGGTCCAGGAAAAGCCCATATTTTCCTGGTATGAGCATTAAGAGATATGTTTCTCTTGAGATTATAAAGGGAACATTACAGCGCATGAAACACATTGTCATCAACGTCATCTGTAAAGTAATTTCAAGGGCATCTTACCATATGGTTGCTTTTTCAAGAATGTGAATTGTAGCACTAATGCCAAAACCATATTCAGTAAGACCAATTTGACATGTTGATGAAACAATATGAGTTTTGAACAATCACATGATTGTTCTATCCATGAATGGTATTTGGCCACTCTAGAAAAATGAATGACCTCATACACACACACACACACACACACACACACACACACACACACAGCATAGTTGCAAGATACATTTACTTTTTGCAAATGTACCCCCCCCACACACACACTGCCAACCAGATTATAAATCTTATACAGGTTTGTAGAACTTATTACATCCCTGGTGCTTACCACACTACTGTGTAAATGCTCACAATAAAAGCTAACTATGGCCAAAAATTATATTCGCCATCATGGAGTAGGGATAATATCCGGATTGCTTCTCGAAGCATCACTAATTACTAAGACTTTGACTTCTAGTGGGTTTTGGACAAGGTGCAGGTGAAAGGTGAAATATTGGGTAATCTGCTAGTAGTGTCACAGGAAAAGTATGGAGGCAAATGTTAATTATATAGTATGATGAAGGTGAATAACTAATGTAATTACTTCAGAAATATGCAAACAAAAATGGCAGGGTCAGGTCAGCCAACTATCAACTCAAGAAACAGTGAAAGCCAGGGGGGGTCTCTGTGGAAGCAAGTAAGGAGAACCTTATCTCCTGCAGCTTCTGAGAAGACCATGCTAGAAATTAGATCCAAGACCTAATTTTAAAGATGGCAGAGATACCATGAAATTTAAAGCACAGCCTTGACAGATCTCCTATATAAAAAAGTCAGAACTCTGAGAGGAAACGAGTGTGACTGTGATACTTGGATGGGCACATATTGTTGGATCAGCCTGAGAATATTGAACCACAGATTCCACTAAACCTTTCCAACTGGTAGGATTAGCTCTCTGCTCTTTGCTGGGAGAGTAAAATTCCTTTTGCCTGGATATGCTAGATTGACCTTATCTGAGGCAGGTAACTTGCATATAATGTAATGTCTTTTTCACAAACTGCTCCTGTCACCCTCATATCTCAAGACTGGGACCCAGTGGCAGGTCATAACCCAACCCAAGTATAGCCCCTTTTGTGTGACCAAGTAGTTTATACCACGAATGAATTGTAGAACCAGGTAATTGATATTGGCGGGGACCAGGGGGAACTAATGTGGGAGTAAATAATGAAGATATTGGACCAGGAAATCATTGATCTACAAGCCCCTGTGGTTTGGGGTTCAAAATATCGATAAGGACCCCTGAATTTTGCTCTAATGTACTTTGAAATGGCTCTTTGAACCTGTGACACAGTAATAGCCTTTAGTAAATGAAGTAGCGATACAGGAATACCTGGGCATGATAGTGAGGAAGGGAACAGAAGACTGAGGGGGGTGGAATGTTGGAAAGGATTTATTTCTTGAGACCATTGAACACTTGACCATGTTCCCCAGAAGGGCCATAGCACAGTCTCCACACTAAGGCAATAAGAAATGTCCGGCCAATAAGCAATGACATCTTTGAGGGGCTCAGTAGTATCCTCTGGACACTAGGGCCATGGAATGGGGCTTTCTAATACCAAAGGGGAAAGGGGGGAAATTCTGGAATGACCGAGGCCAGTAGTAGCACTTAACCTTCAATGGCAAGGTAGCCTTTGTCTTAGACTCTGATTTTGGGAAAGCCCAGTATAAGACAACGATAAAGGCAAAGACCAACTCATTCTAGTGGATTTTTAATGCTTTCCTTTCTGGTCAATATAAGACTACTTGGTACTTCTTTTGCTTATTTCTTTGTGATTGCAAGTTTGAACTCACTTTAAATTTTATAACCTAGAAAAGGCTACATATTTTCATTATGATATTGCAGCACTTCATCAAGTAATTTTTTTTTTTTTGGTTTCTTCTCCCTGCCTCTCCATTTTTAGTAACTGAACCCACTTTCCTTTGATTATCCAAAGCACTTAAGTGACATAAGTCTTTCAGCTTTTAGATGGATACTTTATTTACAATATTCATAACCATAAAATAAATAGTTTGTTTCTTTTAATGTAGTCATTTTGAAGTCTGTTCTTTATCTGAGATTTTTTTTGCCAGTTTAGAAAGTGAAAGTATTTAGAGAAGTTGATTCAGTCTTAATGACCTATTTAATTCCTCAAACTGGAAAGTAGCTGGATAAATGACTCACTGTGGAATTGTCTTTATCATTAGAAATGCTATTCAGCTATTCTCAGTAAAGTACGTTTATAACGCACCTGATATATGCACAGCATAATGTTAAACAAGAAAGAGCTCTTAAGACTATCCGCATTTGGCTCTAGATTTCGCATAGATAGTGCCTTAGATTTAAGCACTGAGATTTGATTACTGAAAAAGATTGTTAGTTCGATACATTTGGTTCAACAAAAGTACTTGAACAATCTTTTGCATGGCCTTTGGTAGGTCTATAACAAGACTTCCAAAATAAACAAAAGGTAAGAATAAACAAGGTAATGTTCATGAGATGGGCCAGTTCTGGGAAGGCTGAGCAGAGAGTGAAGTTTATCTGTCGTTCATCTCCCGCTTCCTCTCTCTGTATCTTCTAGCATCTGAAATCCCTGCTATCTGCCAAAAGCCTGTACCCTATCTCACTCCAGACCCATCACCTCTTCATTAAGGCTCTACATTATAATGAGTCTGTACTGGGGGCTTGATGCCAGGAGATCTTGAAAACTAAGAGGCCTTTAAACCTCCAAGTGCCCATCACCTCTTCATTAAGGCTCTACATTATAATGAGTCTGTATTGGGGGCTTGATGCCAGGAGATCTTGAAAACTAAGAGGCCTTTAAACCTCCAAGTGCCTCTCTAATGGGGGTATTTTAGGGTAGTAAGGTATTTTATTCTCTAAGGTTTACCAAACAAACACATTTTGTAACCAGAGTCAAAAGATTTCTAAAATCACTTCTCTGTGAAACTTCCTTTCACAGGGGAAACTTAGAATTGTCCTGGTAACTCTTAACAGCTGATAGTGATTTTCTGGTGCCTGTCTTGTTTTTCTATACAACACAGCATTTTGAGGATTGTTTGAGTTTTCCAATGTGTCTTTCTCAAACCATGTTCCCTTGTTTAGAATATCTTCTCGGCAGGGGGCTCTAAACCTATCTGACTGAACTTGATTGGTCAAAACCTAAGTGGTCAAAATAAATTTAAAACATGAAAGTAATATTTCATTTAAGGTATTGTTTTAGATCTTTGCGTGTTCCCTAGAAACTAGGTTATTTGCCATAATTTAATTATTTAATTTTGTGTGTAAGAAGAAGAAAGCTCGGAGTCCTCCAGTATCTGTGAAATTTATTTAAAAAATATGTATGTAAGAAAACCACGGAAGGATTTTTTTCTTCTCCTTTTCCTATTAACATATGCCATACTGAGTTTAAAATAAGTAGTAAACATGTTCAGAGCAATATTTGTATATGCATATGTATATGGAAGTTAATGCCACCTATTTCAACTGGGTTACTTCGATAAATCTTCTCTTTTCCTGGAACAGTTCAAGGATGACATAGAGATGAATGCATGATAATAACATAGAAAGGATTTAAGCACTGGGGGAATGGTTGGATTAGCTGATCTTTAAGACCACTTCTAAAACAAACAGTCTGTGATTTTATGAAACTCTATATGCAGCTATTACAAAATATTTCTTAGTTCCCTATTCAAAATTAATTACAATAAGTCCACCAGTAATCATCCTAGCATGCTTCACATTGTCTCATGCCATGATATATATGGGGAAAGTTTAACTGAATTTAGTTAAGGGACCAGGTTTTTGTTTCTTTTTTTAGTCTATCGTAGCCAAAACTACCAGAGAAATACTAGTGACTGGACTTCTCACGTATTACTATCTTTAGTACAAACAATAGAAGGTATGAAGAGTTAGAGAAAGATCAGACATGTGCATGCTGGTGGAGAGAAGAGGTCAAGCTAACCAAGGACCTCTGCATAGTCTTCTTGTTTCAGAGATAGCAGGGAAGGATTATGATAGGGAGACCATAGGTTATAAAATTATGCTGCCTGACTACAACATAAATATCAAATGTTTTACTCCAATAAAAATGTTTTTAAAATTGAAAAACTAAATATTGTTTAAAAACTGTGAATATCAAAATGGGATACTGTGTTATAAGGAATACTGCCGGCAAGACCTTGTTTATTTAATCGATGTGATATTGCCAACACCATTCTCGATATATCTGTGACTTTGATTGTGCATACTTCACTCATACAGTTAATAGAAGTCCAATAATTGGCATGTTTGTTATTAAATGTCATCTTAATAACAGGTCCTGGTGTTGCTGGGCTGCAGCACAGCCAAGTAAATCGTCCTCCTTGACATTGAACATCAAAGTCTTTGTACTTGCCACTCATTTTGCAAGGTCTCAGGGGACAGACATTTTGCAAACTCCATGAAATCTTAATAACAGCCTAAAGGAGAGACAGCAGATGAAAATGAACAGGCACTATCTCTTTAAACATGACTGTATCACACAGCTACTATTCATAGCAACTGAAAGCCGAATAATGGTTCTGAACAGAACATGACTGGACGATTGAGGTCACCTTTGGCAGCTTTATAAGCAAGTTCATATTCTAATGGTCTCCTGAAGTCCTTCTCCTATGACATAATTGTTGCAAGAGGTGACACCCTCACTGGCTCATGGCGCCTTTTCTTCATTTTGCCTTTTAGTCACATGTCTGAACTCTTATTTGAGGCCTCCTCTTTGGAGTGGATCCATTTACCAGTGAAATGATTCAGGACAGTAACTGCTCTAGAACATGATGGAAACAATTGCTGTTTTTCCAAGTATTTGCTGCTTAATACTGGTTATTGTTTTAGGAGAAAAATTCTATTTACTATAAAAAATTTGAAAACTGTAAGAAAGTACCCATAATCTCATGATCTAATCAAACCATTATTATCTTCTAATTCCTTTTAGAAATTTTTCCATGCATATATACATGACAAAATGAAACTTTTCTTACTATAATTTTATGGCTTGCTTTTGCATTTTTATGATGAATTATTTTATATGCACAAAGTATTTAATACACATGCAATATATACAACTGATGGTAATATAATACCCCTGAACTATTGAGAAATGCAACATTTGAAGTTCTCCATGGGCCCCCGGGATGGCCCTTTTCACTAATACATGCTGCAACAGTTATGCGTAAAGATATCCATATACAGTGTTGGTTGGAAACAATGAATAAGAGTCTTCTTGTTCTTCTTCTCTTATGTAGTCCATAAGAGAGAGTGAAAAAAAATAGGGGCATAATTATTCAGGGTTAGCACGGCAAATAGATAGTATGCTCTAGTGGGAGAATTGAGGAGAGCTTAATGAAGGGGCTACCTGCAAATGTGAGAGCAGAGTTAAAGGAAACTAACAAGGCACAGTAAAGTACCCCGGAATTAGCAGCAGGGGGGAGCGACTACCACCACTTGGCCTGAAGATACAAGGGCAGAGAATGGTTATTGGCATACAAGAGTGGTAGGCTTCAGGAGAGGAATGGCACCCTCCTTCATTTTTTCAAACAAAGAAGGAGCTAGGGAAATACATACCTTCATCCTGCACTCCTTCTCACTGATTTCCAGTAGGTTCTTTCTGTCGGTTGCACCCAGCTGAAATAGGGCAAAGAAAGTCATTTAATGCAGTCTCAAAGTCTTTCCATAGAGCTGGACTAGTTGGAGAGTAGATCTAGAAGTAAGAAAACACATGGTGGTTAATTAATAAACGCAGGCCATTTGGTTTGTCTCAAGTCTCAAGTCTCAATTTGTAGCTCCTTTTTTTCAGTCCTGACAGGTAGATGGTAATGAAAGATATTAGAAGTACTGACTTTCAAATATTGCCTTGAAAAACACTTCCTTGAATTCATGCAGGAGCTAAAACCCAGCTCTGAATGTAATTACTCATTTTCTTTCACTTAATGCGTATTATCTGAGATTATGCATATGTTTTAACATGACTACTCTCAAATTAAAATTCAAGCCAAGGGTTTTGTTTGTTTTTGTTTTGTTTGTTTGTTTCTTTTCAAATCAGAAGATAGCATCTTGAATTGCCCCATTATAATAGGTCCCAACCTTGCAGTTCCGATTACAGGCACAGGAAAGTCTATTCATCTGTCGTCTAGCATTAGTGCTGGAGGATGAGCTTTGTAACATATGTGTGTTTTTCTTTTCAATGTCTGTATCTGTTTCTGTTCCAAAGGTAGTCTGCTTTTCCCAGATGCCATTGGAAGCCTTTAGTGGCTTTTCAGAATAGTTTTTTCTTTGACCTACTTCTCCAAATATCTCTCATTGCTCAGAAATGTGTCTACAGAGCTCTCTGTAAGAAGGAACTCGTAATACTTCACCTGAAAGGGAAGGACATAGAAAAACCATTTAATTTAGCTTCTTACTTAAGATTGGATTGCGCTTCATAACATTCGTGAAAATGCTTGTCACATTTTTCTTAATTCTAGAATGAATGAGTATGGGGCACCTGGGTGGCTCAGTCGGTTAAGCGTCGGACTTCGACTCAAGTCATGATCTCATAGCTTGTGAGTTTGAGCCCTGCCTCGGGCTCTATGCTGACTGCTCATAGCCTGGAGCCTGCTTCAGAGTCTGTCTCCATCTCACTCTACCCTTACCCCACTCATATTCATTCTCTCTCTCTCTCTCTCTCTCTCTCTCTCTCTCTCAAATATAAAATAAAAACATTAAAAAATTTAGAATGAATGATGAGCACGGCACTTGGCACATAGCAGACTTAACTAAATGTGTGTTTCCTTTTTTACATCCTTTATTAATGTAGACTGACATTTGATAACTCTCCATTGATGTCTCCACAGGGATTTTGCTTTGATAGATTTCCTTCCCACTGAATTGATTAGACTAGATGGCCTTTTTCATAACTCAGATCTGACTATTATGGTCAGGAATCTGGGATAGCAGAGAGCCCTGGACCAAAGCAGAGGCCAAATCCCAATTACAGAGAACAGTACAGCCAAGGAAAGAGAAAGGATCAAACCATCATGCAGACATGACAGGTAATCTGCAGTGTTAAGTTATGGAGATTCTCATCAGATAAGAGAAGGATTCTGTTGAGAGATGTATATGAGAGCATGAATCAGAGGCCTAATGTAGGAAAACATTTGAAGGTCCTGTGGAGGACCGTTTTAATAACTCTTCTCTGCCTTTTCCATATTTGTACCTTGTTTGTTTTAAAGAGGGTGAAATAATACAAAGTTGTCAGTATTTCTTTTTGATGTTTCATTGTAAGGTTTCCAAAAAATGTCCCATAAATTCTTAGGAGATTGTGTGTATGTGTGTGTAAGTGTTGTGTTGGTGAAAAGGTAGGTTCTTGAGGGGGTGGGAGAGATGACAGATTCCCATCCTTACAGTAACTCTGGTAACAAGTGGTTGTCATGCAAGATTTTTTTGAACAAAAGATTCCAAGGCTTAAAAATATGTTTCAAAACCATTGGCTTCTCCTAGTTTGTTCCTGAAGTATAATAGTATACTTATAGTATACTATTAGTATACTATTAGTATAGTATAGTATAGTATAGTATACTATAAGTATACTTATAGTATAGAAGCAAACTATAGCCTTCAGGCAACACCTAGCCTTCGAGACGTTGTTATATGATCTGTGAGCTAAGAATGAATGTTACGTTTTAACTGGTTGAACAAAAATCAAAAGAATATTTCAAAATATGTAAAAATTATTCAAAACTAAATTCCAGTGTGCATAAAGTCTTACTAGAACACTGTCACACACATACTTATTTATGAATTGTCTATGGCTGCTTTTGCACTACAACAGAGTTGAGCAGATGGGACAGAGACTATATGGACTGAAAAGCCTGAAACATATACTCTCTCATCTTTAACACAAAGTCTGTCACCCCTGGACTAGAGTTTTCCAATGATATAAAAAATAGAGAAGTACTAAGAATCTCCCTTACACAGTTAGGTCTTCTAGCTTCATGTTTTTTATCTTCCTCAAGAATATGTATTTAGCCTTACCTCATGGAAAAGAAAAGATTACAAGTTTAGATGAAATGGGAATAACACATTTTAGTATCTACTATGAGCAAAGCACTAGACTTGACACTATAAACTACATTATCTTAGTAATTTTTATAGCTACTCTAAAAGCTAGGTGTCTCCATGCCCATATTATAGCTTAAGAAATGCATTCAGAGAGGTTATGTGACTTGCACGATATTGCTCAGTGGATAAGGGGAGACAGGATACAAACTCCGCCCTTCTTATTTTCACTGTATAGATGCTCACAAGGGCAATGTATCCTCCATATTCTTATTATTCTTGTTGATTTCTAGGTTTTTTATCCATCTAAGTTTTTGAAAACCAAAGCTATATTCAGTAGTCTAATTACACACAGAGTAGATAAGCACTGTAGACTGAGTTCAATTTAAGAGTATCCAATGATAGAGGATCACATGCTAATATCATTTCCATCCATTTTCTTACATTTGGAATTCAACCTCATCATTAAACGTGAAAACTATTTGTTTAGATAGAAGAAGGATATTTTCCCAGTATTTTTCTTCAGAATCTGTCTTTAATCTTGCTCCTCTGGGATCTACCATTTAAGTCTTCCTTTTTTTTATTTCTTGACCTTAGCTATTAGGATGATGTTGTCATAGGCATAATTTTGAATTAGGTAAAATTTCTCTTCAACTTTCCTGACCTTACATCCACTCTTTTTATTTCCTCATCTTCCCTACCATGTGCTGGTAAACATTTAAGAAGTGGCCCATCATGGGGCGGCCTGTGTGGCTCAGTCGGTTAAGCGTCCAATTCTTGATTTTGGCTCAAGTCATGATCTCACAGTTTGTGAGATAGAGCCCCGTGTCAGGCTCTGCACTGGGCATGGAGCCTACTTAAGATTCTCTCTCTCCCTCTTCCTCTGCTCCTCTCCTGCTCACTCATGTGTACATGTGCATGCATGCTCGCTCTCGCTCTCTGTCTCTCAAAAAAAAAAAAATTGGATGTCAGGAGGGAAAAAAAAAGTCTTGATGAGTAGCATTTTCAAATTTCCATGGTATAAATATCTCTATAATATCCCATTTCAAACTTCTGGTGTAGTGGCTTACAAAGTTTCTGAAAATGTAACAGCTGTCCCTTATGAATTAGTATTAGCCAGCTCCAACATACACCATACCTTATCGATTATTCACATATTTTATGTGACTCACACATTCTGCCTATCCCCTTAATCCACCTTTCCTGTGTCTGCTCTAATTCTGCCCTCCAGGTAGCCCTCCATGCTCAGCCTCAGCAATATACTTGGCGTATATACATTTTTTTCTTCCTGACCCTGTCAAGTGACTGACAAACCAAGCTGAGATGTTGACACAAGATGAGATGTTAATGAATGACAGATTCAGTGGGACAGCATATGCCTCAAAAGAACAGTTGTCAGAAACAGAAAAAGAGTAATGGCTTAGAAATAGCAGTGGTGAATACAGATAAGGGCTAGGAGGTAGGAAGAACATGTGATAAGGAGGTTGAGGATATAAGACAGTTTACCATGAAATAGGAGTTCCTAGAGGACACAGTAGGAAGGTTGAAGAGGAAGAAGAAATGTGGGAGTATGGTCAAGGTAGTCCTATAGAGAGCAATAAAGAAATGAGTGTGAATGAATTTGGATGGTCCAACCACTGAACAACCTGTGAAATGACCAAGGATAACAAAGATATGAATGTCACAAGTTGAGCGGATGTTAAGGCTCCCAAAAGAATCAGATGCAGCCACTTTTCAGTGTATTGGGAATAGACGAGAAAGCATGGGTTGTGTACCCAGTCTACTCAGAATAAGTATATTTTTAACATTTTTTAAATGTTTATTTTTGAGAGAGAGTGTGCGAGCAGGGGAGGGGCAGAGAGAGGGGGATAAACAGAATTCAAAAGCAGGCTCCAGGCTCTGAGCTGTCAGCACAGAGCCCGTCGTGGTGCTTGAACACACACACAATGAGATCATGACCTGAGCCGAAGTTGGATGCCCAACTGACTGAGCCACCCAGGCACCGCTAAATATTTTTTAATGTTTAATTTTGAGAGAGAGAGAGAGAGAGAGCGCTCAAGTGAGTAGGGGCAAAGAGAGACAGAGACAGAGAATCCCAAGCAGGCCTCGTGCCTTCAGCCCAGAGCCTAATATGGGACTCAGTCTCACAAACTGTGAGATCATGACCTGAGCTGAAATCAAGAGTTGGACTCTTAGGCAACTGAGCCTCCCAGGCACCCCTCAGAATACATATTAGCAGTAAACTGGATTGATTTTTGTTTCTGAAGGGGTCTTAACACAGGTAAATAAGGCTGACAAGGAATTTTGGAGGTTTCTAGGGATCTCACTGAGAAATAAGATCAGCGTCTATAGAAAAGTTCAGCTTTGGAATGGAAAAGTCCATAGTCTGGATTGATTATGTGCTTCCTTGGAATAAACTGAATGTCTGTCTGATCATTGTCATTTAGAGGCCTGGTCTCTATACATGGACGCTGAATGTTTGGCTGTTCTTGAATTCATCTTTTCCTGACTCTTGAGAGATTTATTCCAGCATTTTACATATTCCCTTTTTAGATTCTCCTTCTGATAGTTTCTTCTTTAAGATTTTCCTTATTGGAGAAATAAGGAAGCTACGTTTCATTGTATTTTTCAAGCTAGTAACTACCCTGTGTGTTCCTTGTTCTTACCTTTTTAAAAAAGAAAATCTTTGTTTATTTTTGAGAGAGAGAGAGTGAGTGCACACAAGGGGGGGTGGGGACAGAGAGAGAGATAGAGAGAGAGAGAGATAGAGAGAATCCTAACCAGGTTCTGTACTGTCAGCACAGAGCCCGAAGCAGGGCTTGAACTCATGAACTGTGAGATCATGAAGCTGAGCTGAAATCCAGAGTCAGAAGCTTAATCAACTGAGCCATCCAGGCACCCCTTGTTCTTATCTTTCAAACAGCCAGCATCCCAAGGTTTTTGTACTTTCTCCATTTTCTTTCCACTCAGTCCCTTATTACTTTTTAAAATTCCTTTTTGCTCCTTCAAGAAAATGTTCTTTCTGAAAACTTTTTAAAACCCTCATTAATGAGAAATCCATTAGCTTTACCTCTGTCAACTTTTACTAAGATTTTCTGTTGACATGGCATTGATGACCATTCCCTCTTGCACACTCTTTTCTCATGTTTCATAAAAAATGTTCCATCATTATCACTTTCTTTTCCTAATAAGAATATTTTCAGTTCTTGATCCACAAGTTGCCTATAAAGGTTAAACGTTTACCTCTGAGTTCAAAATTTTTCCCCTTAATTGACGTTGCTATCTTCTCTCTCAAAGTACATGTCTAAATATTTATAGGAGAATAAGAGAGGAAATAGACATGGTGGAAGCTGGCTATACTTCTTATTTTGTAGATTTGACTTGGAAATCATGTACGTATTCTGCATAATTATGAAGAATTATTTTAAAAGGCAATCCATAAACATCAAGACAAAGTGAAAGAAATGAATGTAATGGTGTTAGTGACAACTTTTTTACTTGCATCTTGAAACTGTCATGTATGTGTTGCAGAATAAAGCAAATTAATAATTATATTGATGTCATTGAGAACCCAGTTATCTGTTATGAGAAAGAAGAGAAGCATATGTAAGCCTAATCGGGTTGAATAAAAATGCCTCAGTGTTAAATTTGTATTGGAGTTATGAGTGTGCATGCCTGATCTCTTTTATTTTGATGAAAAAAACATTTTTTTTTCGCTTTCTAATAAGAAAAGTTCCAGAAACAATGAAAAACTAGTGACAAAGGCCCTTGAAGTACCCAGATTGTGATCTCAAAAGACGACTTCCTATTAAAGGAAACAGGGTATCTTGGAGAAGTGCCCAATCCCTGGTTTGGGATATGGAATGTAAAAGCTGAGCTAGGAAAATCTTTTCAAGGCAGAAAGCAAGGAAACTATCAATAGTCTTAGGGTCATATCCCAAAGAGCCACCTTGAAGAGTCTCCCACTCACTCCTCAGAATGGGAAAATTTACAAGGGGCTTAAATACATCAAATATATGAAATAAATGAATCCATCATTATAATAAGAAAAACTTAGCGGTCAATTTTAGAGTATGCCAAAAACTTAACACATAATTTTAAAAGCTATTAAATGAAGGGGAAGAATCAAGCATTCATTCTGCCTTAAATATGAACTGTAGGGGTACCTGGGTGGCTTAGTCAGTTAAGCATCCACGTTCAACTCAGGTCAAGATCTTGCGGTTCGTAAGTTCAAACCCCACATCGGGCTCTGCACTGACATTGTGAAGCCTGCTTGGGATTCTCTCTCTCTCTCCCCGCCTCCCCGACTCATGCTTTCTCTCTCATTCAGAATAGATGAATAAACTTAAAAAATCAGGGCACCTGGGTGGCTCAGTCGGTTAAGCGCCCGACTTGGGCTCAGGTCATAATCTCACCGTCGGTGGGTTTGAGTACCACGTCAGGCTCTGTGCTGACAGCTCAGAGCCTGGAGCCTGCTACGGATTCTGTGTCTTCCCCTCTCTCTGCCCCTCCCCTGTTCACACTCTGTCTCTCTCTGTGTCTCAAAAATAAATAAAAGTTAAAAAAAATTTCTAAAAATCTCAAAATATATACATATATTTAAAAAATAGGAACTGTATTTTAAGGTGATCAAAGAGATGATAAAGAAAAAGTTTCTCTTTGTAATATAACACTGTATGTTAACTACACTGGAATTAAAACAAAAAATACTAGAAAAAGAATTCTAGGTAATAAATGAAAGATTAGTAAAATTAAAATATTAGTTTGTAAAACCTGATGAATTCTTAGATTTAAAACAGACCCAATGAGACATCATGTGCTTCCTCATGGACATTGACTATGTGCTTAGGAAGTATTCTTAACAACAAAAACAAAAATAAATTTAAAAATCCACAAAACCCAAATCTGAGTCTTGTGAAGCCTCTTGTTCTAACTACTCATTTACAATAAATTCAGTGAAGAGAGGAACATGTTAAATGATACTGTTGGGATGCAGTCAACAAAACTATGAAAAACCACATGGAAAAAATTGTTGAATTTCTTTATTCTTTATTTCTAAGAAATATAGTACGTACAAGGGGACAAAAATAGATGGAGTGAGAACCTATTGATTAAAAAAGACACATACACTGAAAACTATAGAAAGCTTATGAAAAAATTGAAGAAGACACAAAATAATGGAAAAATAATTCCATACTCCTGGATAGGAAGAACAAATATTGTTAAAATGTCAATACTACCCAAAGCAATCTACATATTCAATGCAATCCCTATCAAAATAACACCAGCATTCTTCACAGAGCTAGAACAAACTATCCCAAAATTTGTATGGAACCAGAAAAGACCCAGAATAGCCAAACCAACCTTGAAACCTTTCAAAGCAACCTTGAAAAAGAAAACCAAAGCTGGAGGTATCACAGTCCCATACTTTAAGCTGTATTACAAAGCTGTAATCATCAAGATAGTACGGTACTGGCACAAAAACAGTCACTCAGATCAATGGAACAAAATAGATAACCCAGAACTGGACCCACAAACGTATGGCCAACTCATCTTTGATAAAGCAGGAAAGACTATCCAATGGAATAAAGACAGTCTCTTCAGCAAGTGGTGCTGGGAAAACTGGACAGCGACATGCAGAACAATGAACCTTGACCACCTTCTTACACCATCCACAAAAATAAACTCAAAATGGATGAAAGACCTAAACATAAGACAGGAGCCATCAAAATCCTTGAGGAGAAAGCAGGCAAAAACCTCTTTGACCTTGGCCACAGCAACTTTTTACTCAACACTCCCCCAGAGGCAAGGCAAACAAAAGCAAAGATGAACTATTGGGACCTCATCAAAATAAAAAGCTTCTGCACAGAGAGGGAAACAAGCAGCAAAACTAAAAGGCACCTGACAGACTGGGAGAAGATATTTGCAAATGATGTATCATATAAAGGGTTAGTATCCAAAATCTATAAAGAACATATCAAAGTCAACACCCAAAAAACAAATAAATCAGTGAAGAAAAGTGGCAAAAGACATGAATAGACACTTCTCCAAAGAAGACATCCAGATGGCCAACCAGCACATGAAAAAATGTTCAACATCACTCATCATCAGGGAAATACAAATCAAAACCACAATGAGAAACCACTTCACACCTGTCAGAATGGCTAACACTAACAACTCAGGCAACAACAGATGTTGGCGAGGATGCAGAGAAAGAGGATCTCTTTTGCACTGCTGGTGGGAATGCAAACTGGTGCAGCCACTCTGGAAGACAGTATGGAGATTCCTCAAAACATTAAAAATAGAACTACCCTATGGCCCAGCCATTGCACTACAAGGTATTTATCCAAAGGATACAGGTTTTCTGTTTTGAAGGGACACGTGCACCGTAATATTTATAGCAGCACTATCAACAATAGCCAAAGTATGGAAAGAGCCCAAATGTCCATCGACAGATGAATGCATAAAGAAGATATAGTATATATACACAATGGACTTTTACTTGGCAATCAAAAAGAATGAAATCTTGCCATTTGCAACTACATGGTTGGAACTAGAGGACTTAGTTATGCTAAGCAAAATTAGTCAGAGAAAGACAAATATATGACTTCATTCATATGAGGACTTTAAGATAGGAAACAGATGAACATAAAGGAAGGGAAGCAAAAATAATATAAAAACAGGGAGGGGTCAAAACATAAGAGACTCTTCAATATGTAGAACAAACAGAGGGTAACTTGAGGGGCTGTGGGAGGGGGGATGGGCTAAATGGGTAAGGGGCATTAAGGAATCTACTCCTGAAATCATTGTTGCACCATATGCTAACTAACTTGGATGTAAATTTAAAAAATAAATTAAAAACAAAACAAAAAACAAAGACATATCATTTGTATACTGATTTGAATAAACTAAAAAGATTGAGACAAATGGGGAAATTTAATCATTGAATATTTAATATTAATAAGGAATTACTCTAGGTTTTTTTGGTGGGATCACAGCATTTAAGCCATTTTTTTAAAAGGAGTACTTTTAGAAGTATCTTCTGAAATAGATATGGATTAAAGGATATGGTATCTTAGATTTGCTTCAGTATAATGTAGGAAAGAGGAAGTAGGTTAGGTTTTAGATGAAATAGGATTAGTAATGAAGTGATCATTGTTGCACCTGGTAACGGGCACATGGGGGGATATTTCTTTCAATTTTGTATATGTTAGAAATTTTTCATAATGTAAATCTAAAAATAAAATTGTAAAATAAATTTTGATTATTAATTGCTTAATAAGGAGACAAATCTAAATAATAGAAGGTGTAATAGCAGATTCCATTTAAAATAGGTGGTTAAATTTTTTAAAAAATATTTATTTATTTTGGGGGAGAGCGTAAGCAGGGTAAGGGTAGATAGAGGGGGACAGAGGATCTGCGGTGGGCTGTGTCCTGACAGGTTGACAGCAGCGAGCCGATGTGGGGCTTGAACTCACAAAATGCGAGATCATGACCCGAGCTGAAGTCGGACGCTCAACCTAGCCACCCAGGCACCCCAAAATTTTTTAAACTATAAAACCTAAGCATAAATATTACAAAAAAGACACCAAACCCACATAAAGACTGTAAAATATTCCTGAAAGACATAATAGATCTTAACATATAGACACCTATACCATACTCCTAAAAAGGAGAACATGACATTATAAGGATATCAGTTTTTCCTGTTGATTTATGTGTTTTTTTTCCCTAAATTGACCCACGAATCTAAAGAAATCCAAATAAAAGTACATTTTTTTCTGGAGTTAGACAAGTTAGCTATAAAGTTTATTTAGAAAAAAATCTGAAATAGTCCTAAAAATAAAGATCTGTATAATGCGTGTGTTACCACGTGTTCCTGGGACGAGTGCAAAAATATAAAAACACACCATTGGCTCAATTTCTCACTCCATTTCAAATCATTCAGAGGTCTAATGTACCAAATAAGACATTCAAGTTGTATAAGAGACCATAGGTGAATCCCTTATTAACTGTGTTTTAGCCCTTTTTTAAATTTCTTGGAGAGGAGAGAATTCCCCCTGGTAATTGCTTTGATGTGCCACCCAGATTCTCTTCAGGGATAAAGAGCTTATTCCCTTAACACCGAGAGTCCTATGATGTATAGCTATTAGTCTCAAGGTTTCTGTTATGGACTGAAAGTCTGTGTTACCCCTATAATTTATATGTGGAAGCTTTAACCTCCAACATGATAGTTTTAGGAAGTGGGCCTCTGAAAAATAAGTTTAGTGAGGTCATTTAGATGGGCATGGAGCCCCCATAATGGTATTTGTGTCCTTATAAGAAGAAGAAGATAGCCCAGAGCTTTCTCTCTGCATGCATACAAAGATGTCATGTGAGTATAGACAGATGGGGCCACCTATAAGCCACCAAGTGGGCTCTCCCATAGGAGAGCACAACCAAATGTGCTGTCACCTTGATCTTGGATTTCCCATTTTCCAGAACTGTGAGAAATGTGTCTGCTGTTTAAGCCACCCAGTCTATTGTTTAAGTCCATCCGGTATTTTGTTAAGCAGCCTGAAATAAGATAGATTCCTCAATAAAATCCAGCACTATAGTTTCCATCTCAGAATTGGCTTCCCGGGGAACCTGACCTGTGGTATTTCTGATGATTAAAATTACAGAAGCAATTAAAAGAAAGACTTTTAAGTTTGATTATATACATATATATATATATATATATATGTTGAACATCAGAAATAAAATACCACAAGCCAAGTACAAACCAGGGAAATTATGTGCAAATGATATCACACATTATACCTTTTAAGATTTAAAGAGTTTTTGAAAATAGAGTGGCAAACATTGTCTAATATTCGTAAGAGCAAAAGATAAGAAGGGAAAAATACAAATGACCCTTAACCTTATGAAAAGTTACCAACTACAATCAAAATAACAGAGACGTAACTAAAACTACACTGAAAATTTGCTTATCACTCCCTGCCTAGCAAAATCCAAGGTAGTCTGTTTGCAGAATATGTGGAAACAAGGACTCTGACATACTGTTGATGGTAATGATACTGCTCCTATAGAGGGTGAGGTTGACACTATCCAACAACTTTATTTATTCCTTCAGCTTTTGACCAGTGCTTCCACTCAGATATGAATCTATCCCAAAGATACATAGGCAAAAAAATAGGGACTAATATATGCCTGAAATTGACTGCAGCACTGATTGTGAAAGCAGAAGATTGGATTTGGTTATATATATATTTTCAAAGAAACAGAAAAGTAAACAAAAACTTTTTATTTATTTATTTAATGTTTATTTATTTTTGAGAGAGAGAAAGAGTGAGACACAGAGTGTGAGCAGGGGAGGGGCAGAGAGAGAGGGAGACACAGAATCTGAGCTGTCAACCACAGAGCCGGACGCAGGGCTTGACCTCACTGACAGATCATGACCTGAGCTGATGCCCGAAGCAAAAACTTTTTAAAAAATGGCTGTGTGGGGCACCTGGGTGGCTCAGTCGGTTAAGCGTCTGGCTTCGGCTCAGGTCATGATCTCACTGTTCGTGGGTTCGAGCCCCGCGTCGGGCTCTGTGCTGCCAGCTAGCTCAGAGCCTGGAGCCTGTTTCAGATTCTGTGTATGCCTCTCTCTCTGACCCTCCCCTGTTCGCGCTGTCTCTCTCTGTCTCTCAAAAAATAAATAAAAAATATTAAAAAATTTAAAAAAAAATGGCTCTGTATGGGGTACCTGGGTGGTTCAGGCAGTTGAGTGTCTGACTCTTGATTTAGGCTCAGCTTATGATTCCACGGTCACAGGATCAAGCCCCACATCAGGCTCTGTGCTGAGCGTGTAGCCTGCTTGAGATTCTCTCTCTCTACCTCTGCTTGCTCGTGATTTCTAATGGCTGTGTACATGGCACAGAGGGAAGATGGCAGAGTGTCATAATCAGAGGTTAGCTGTCTCTGAAAGTAACTTGCTGTATAATTTGGATCTTGGAACCATAGAAATCATTTTCATTATTATAAAATAAAACCAAGAAGAAAGAATGCAATCTCTAAAAAAAAACGGAAACAAAAGAATTTTTTTATATAGTTTATTTATTTTTGAGACAGAGAGATAGACTATGAATGGGGGAGGGGCAGATAGAGGGAGACACAGAATCCGAAACAGGCTCCAGGCTCTGAGCTGTCAGCAAAGAGCCCGACGCGGGGCTCGAACCCACGAACCTTGACCGACGAACCTTGAGATCATGACCGGAGCCAAAGTCGGACCCTTAACCGACTGAGCCACCCAGGGGCCCCAGAAACAAAAGAATTTGAATGTCTATCTAGTTGGTGGTATAATCATGACAAGAACAGTGTTTTCAAGTGATTTTAAAAGACAGTTTTTTGACTCTGTATTTCTAGATTGAAAAATAATTGCAAATAAATCTTAAACTGCATTCAGAAGTCTTATTGATAACAATTTCTGAATTGTTTTGTTGAAACTATGATGTATAGATACATAACAATGCTGGGATAAACCAAATAAATATGTTAATATCATTTAGGAAACAATATTTTCAATGTATGCAAAAATATTCAGAAAATTAAAGAAGTTATAAATAAAAAGTCTGGCAATCTTAAATTTAAGTTTAAAATGCCAGAGAGCCTGGCTGGCTCAGTTGGTAGAGCATGCAACTTGTAATCTCAGGGTCATGAGTTCAAGCCCCATGTTGGGCACGGAGCCTACTCTTAAAAAAAAATTAAATAAATAAATTTAAACTGCCAGTAAATAAATAAATAAATAAAACACTAAGAAGATGTATCAAAGGAACACACCCTAAGAAGGGAAAATTTGAGTGCCAAAATAACAAATTGGTGTAATAGTTTGTAATATACCATCATACATAAAAATTCTATGACTTTATAGTTACACTAAAAATAAATAAACGTTATTGGTCACCTTTGGAAGTTACTACATCCACTGAGTATTCCTAAAAATGCTTAACAATGAGAACCGATAATTTGTCCTGCTTTTTATGTTAATGTCTTTCAAGACAAGAGAAGAATTGATAAAAGTTCTATTCAAGAACTCTAGCAAATAAGTGTTTTTTTTAAGTGAAAAATTAAGGTCACTACTTTTCAGAACTTTTGTGTAATAATGGACGCAGATCAAAATTGATGGATGCTCCAACTGTTAGATGCACGATAGGAAACTTTATAATAAATGGATCAGGCTTGTCAAACCTCAGCCTGCTTACCGATATTAACATCACTTAAATGGCCTCCCACGTGATTCAATAAAGGACACAACACCACCTGTGAAAATTCTCAAAAAAAAAATGTCCTGAACCTAGTGATCCTGAGGAACCACCTGCCACATGGCAGGAACTATGGGAATAGGTAAATATGTTAAATGACAACCAATTGATACAATGTAGAATGTGAGAAATTCTACATGATAAACATCATTGTTTCTTAAACAATTAAATGACATGTAGAAAATAAGTGTGAAGGGAACCCTTCCAGATTCAAAGAAACCTAAAGAACGTGTGATGTGTGAACCTCATTTGAATCTCAATTTGCACAAATGCTCTGGAAAATGTTTTTGAAACCCTTGTAAATATTTGAGCATAAACTGGGTTTTAAATGATATCACGACACTAATACCAAAGTTTCTCGCTAAGGTATACAATAATTATAGAAGGGAAAGAAGTAGAGGAAAAAGAAGAGGTAGCATGAGCAGCAGCAGCAAGGTAGAACAGATTGAACAAAATTGACAAAATGTTAGTATGTTCATATCCTTGAAGCTGGATGGAGGGTGCATGGGAGTTGATTATACTCTACTGTTGTATAATTTTGAAACAAAAGCTTTAATTTTTATTTTTGTACCTTTAAAAATATTTATTCCTTTACATGTGTTTATACCTGTATCTTTGCTTCTAGCATTTTATCTTAAATTTCAGATTTTTAAATAGCATTTGAAAGTCACTTTTTTATGTTTGAAGTTGCATAACTGTTTGACCTTTCATTTTTCTCCTGTTTTAATTTTGCCTAGTGTTCTTTTTATTTTAATATCTTCTTAATCTTACACCTCCCGCTTACTATCTTAGATGTTTGCCTTTTCTTTTTTGCCTGGTTTTCATTTAACGTTATGAATTTTTAAATAATTCCCAATAAAAGTGGGGCCACAGAAAGAGTGGAATTGAAGAGAGCCCATGCTACACAAGGAAATCCCAGCGATTTCTTTCCTACAGGCACTCTAGAGTAGTTCTCAGCACCCAGTAATAATAATAATAGATCCCTCATTATTTTCAAGGATGCCTCTCCTAAATCACATTTTTGTACTCCCTGGTGGAGAAGGTATTAAGTCTTACAAGACAAAAATGAATTCTCTATGAAGGTGGAATACGTTTGGCTCCGAAATCCTTCTGAAGCTACTTGGCAACCAGTTCTTATACGAGGAACTACATGTTTCAAAATCTACAGGTTCCAACATGAATCCATTGGGTGTGGAACAAATGATGCTAGAAACTAGGGAAATAAGAAGCCAGCGATTCTGCCTAAGCAAGAATTCACTGTTTGTCTCCCCTAGTGTGACCCTGGTGAAGAATCAGGGAATGTTGAACAGGCTGAAAGAAACATCAAGCTCAATTCAAGGATCACTGGAATTTTCATGTTTCCAGTTTATCATGTTGAATTAAAATAGGTGGAATAATTTATTATTCACGTTATCATTGATTGTAGCTGATCCCTTACTACAAACCTGTAATTGGAAGGAAACCTATTCAATGGTAAATATTTTTAGATGTCATATGAAATTATACTTTTCACACATTTGCCTTTCAACTCTGGCATATCCTTGGTTCCTTACCATAAACCTTCTGTTTGTTAATTTTATATACTTAGTGACTTATTTTCCTATAAATGACATACAGAAGTTATGAGGAGCTACAAAATTGAGCAAAAAAAGAGATTGATCAGGTTGACTCTTAAAATTGTATGTAATGAGATTACATCTCATAGGCAGAATAAGCCATTATGTTAGAGCAACCAAATTTTATTCTAAACTTTCCACAGATACTCAGAAAATCAGATACTCTGACTTTCAAAAGCACCTGTTATGGTAGTTGCTTTGTGATTCTAATTGAATTATGTTGTGTAAATACTTCTTATTTATAAGATGGTTTATAGACATTTCAAGAATGATTATAGGAAAAACTAACTTTAAAATCTGGGATGCTTCCCTCGTATTACTGCAAAGAAGAATTCAAGGACATGATTTGGAATGGAAGGAAGTGTAATGAAATTTTGTCTGAAGTATATATTAAAATATTCAAGACATCTCAATTAATTTTGGCCTTCTGTTTTAAAGCCTGCTTATTCTTGTGGAAAAGGATCTCACAACCACTGGTTTTCATTCCTGATCTGCCCTTTTGACCCAATTCTGTAGCATGATAAATTCCTAGAAGGGGAATTTTTGTTTCATAGGTGTTAACAATTTTGAGGATTGCATGACTTTTGTCTCTGATTGATTTTTTTCCTAAAATAGAAGGAAACAGCCTAAATGTCCAACAAAAAGGGATTGTTAAATAATTTCGAAAAACCCATACAATAATATATAATGAAGTCATTGAAAATAAAGGTATTGATGTCTATGTAGTGATGCAAGATGAATCAGTCCTGGAGACCCATGGCACGCTTAAAAATCTGTTATGAGGGCAGATCTCATATTGTATCTTTACCACAACAAAAAAATTTATTTTAAAAGATCACAGCGTTATCTCATGTTAGGAAGCAAGTTACAAATATCTTTAGAATAATACTCTGCTTTTGTCCATGTACGTATATGTGTTATATATACATACATATACATTTTTGAAGATTATACAGCAAAATTTCAAAGGGTGCTGTAAATTCCAGGAGGACTGGAAATTTTGTATATTTTCTTTGCTGCCCAATCTATAGTGTCTAAAACACTGCCTGTCATATAGGAAGCATTCAATAGGTATTTGTAGAATTAATGAGTAAAAAAATGACTAAAAGTGGAATTAGAAATTTCTTTTTGCTTCTCCTTATTTTCTAATTATGGCATGTGGATTAAGTACTTCCTCAATAAATGTACTATTTACTTTTTTATGGCATGTTTAATTTTGAGAAAAAAGTCTTAGAGTCATTGATAATTCTTTTTAGGAGTCTCAGAAGCAGCAAAGACATTTATTAAATTATAAGCAAAATCACAACTTTTAAAAAATATGTCATGAAGTTTTTGGAACTGTTTGCTTTCTGAAAGATGTATTTCACTCATGGTTATGCTCTGGATATTGCTGATATTTCATATTTACATTTTTGGAATGAATGTACCTAATGGCAGGTCATTGTGACTTTTTATTTAAAAACAATGTTTGGGGCAAAAGTAATGCGTACTCTTGTTATTGTTAAGCAATTTAATTCAATACTCCTTACTTAACAACTAAACTTTCCCAAGGGCCTTGGTTTTATGTTGCATCTCAGAGATATGGCATGCACCATTACTCTTTAAACATCTACTTTAATTGTGCTTTTAATTTTGCAGACTTTACATAGGGACCCAGATCTGTTGACAGAGCAAATGAACCACAAATTCTGTCCTTTTTGCTTTGTCACTCTAACCACTTGGTAATTGAGGTTCAGGTTTGCAAGGAGGTGATGTCGTTGCCAAGGTTTTTTAATCCTGAACCGTAACACGGCTGGAATGCGGATACTTTCAGCCCACCATGATGAGATTGTCTCCTTTATTTTTGTAGTAATGCCCTTGTTAACGGTGCTCTGTTTTAAAGGAGATGTGACACATTGTAAACCCGTCTGCCTATAAATGTCATTTAGTCTTCATCAGTGAAGGGAGAATTGCCAGATCTGGGGTCCTCAGGTTCTCTTGTAATTTTCCAGTAGCCAACAATATCATTGAATTTGGATTATTAAATATAAAGTGGAATTTTAAATATTAGTAGAGTGTGTTTTAAATCCTCTCCAACTGACGTATTTTAATAACCGAAATGCTAAAAGCAGTGTATTATTTGGGGACATGGTTAAAGAATGCAATCCTGCAGCAAGACTTTAAGATATATGAGAGTTAGGGAGTTTTAAGACCTAAGCCATTGAATTTAATGCTCAGATAAAGACTGGAAAGGCAGACGCTCAGTAAACTCTGAATTTAGAACTTGGCAGGGAAGTAAATATGTAAATTCCTAAGTTCACTCCTGGAAAGGAATTTCAGAAAGTGGTTCAGGGTCCTACCATGAAAGGAAAATTAATGGCGGAAAATTATGTCTGATCACTGAAGCATGGATATTGAATGAAACCATGCATCGATTAGGCACTCAACAAAGAGACTCATGAAGGTGTAAAACTTGAGAGGAAATTCATAAAGGTTTAGGAATAGATAGAATTTTCTTCAGCAATATCACCTTTTTAAAGTTAGGTTTATTGAGGTATAATTTGTATACAGTAAAACACAGCCTTTTTAGATATACAGTTCACTGAGTTTGGACAGGCATATCCAGTTGTGTAAGAACAGCTGAGTCCAGGTTGCAGTGGTTCCATCGCTCCATAGGAGTTCTCTTCTTTTGTATTCAATTCCCTCCTTCCACCCACAGCCTAAGGCAACCACTGATCTGATTTCTGTCCTTACCGCTCTACCTTTACCAAAATGTCATATACATAGAATCATACTTATATAGCCTTCTGTATTTTTACTTAGAATGTTTGAGATCTACTCATATCATTGTGTGTACCAGTAATTCATTCCTTTTTATTGCTGAGTAATATTCTATCGTACGAATTGTTTATCACTAATTGATGTACATTTGAGTTGTTTCCCATATTTTGCATTTCTGAAAAAAACTGCTGTTAACAATTATGTACAAATATTTGGGTAGACACATTTTCTGATTAAATGCGTAAGAGTGGGATCACTGGGCCAATAGCGAATGTATGTTTAACTTTATAAGAAGGTGCCAAACTGTTTTCTAAAGTGGTTGTCCCATTTTGTCTTCCTCTCAGCAAACTGTGAGAATTCTTGTTGCTCTGCATCTAGACATTTCTAGTTGTTCCACATCCTTATCAGGACTTGCCATTGTCAGGTTTATTTTGTTTTGATTTTAGCTTTCTATTAAGGCTGTAATGGTGTGGCATTATGGTTGTGTCTTGCTTTCCCATAATGCCTAATAATGTTGAGCATCTTTGTACGTAGAGACAAGGTGAAGGAGGGGAGAAACATGTAGACTCTACATCATAGAGTAAAGGCTCAGATGCAGGAATGAAGTTGTGCAAACATCTTGAATACTGAAGAACACTACAAATCTATGGTTTTGTCAGAGCAAACAAAAGTTTGGCTTTTGTTTGGCTCAAAAGTTGCATATAGGAGCAGGTTGCTTATGTAGTAGAGGTGATGATGGTCAGACAGGATAAAGAGGATAAAATGGCTAGACAGGTTATGAAGTCTTTGAAAATGTAGCTGAGTGTTCTAAATTTTAAAATAGAACCAATACTATTTTCTTGATAAAGAAGAAAATGGCTCAAGTATATTATGATAAAATGAAAATGAGTTTTTATTTTTTTATTAAACTATTTTATTAAACTAAATTCTGTAACTAGTTACAACACTTGTAACTGGTGAAGTGTTGCATTAGATATATACCAAGACGAAATCTTGAGTCTTAAAATACTCAACAATGTGATTGTAACTACTGAGATGGAGGAAGTAATTTGTAATTCTGCATACTTATACTGCCACACATGGTGATAAATAATCTTCCCCGCCACATTTTTGTATTTGAATTACTGCAGAATCATTGCTTATGTAGTGTACCATGATGTCATGTGACCATAACTCAATCTATATGTATCATTTACATTTTTAACTTTTCCTCCCTGCTTTTCACAATCGCTGAGACAACTTTGTGGAGCTACGTTATTTATAGATTGTGTTCAAGTCTCTAATAATAAAACAATTAAATTTTCAGACAAAAATGACAATGAGTTGGACGTAGAAATTAGACACACACACACACACACATCCTTTTTACATGGATACATGTGTATCATGGAATGTTTTGATGCTAAATCATTGTAAGTGCCTGGGACACAGGAGTCCTAGTAGTTGCTGGGTTCCGTTCTCTCCATCTTCTGTCCCTGTACACTCTTCCTCATTCACTCAGAATTGTTCTCTTCCCGAGTAATGAATCCTAATTTTCAGATGTATCCAGCGCTTTGATTAACGAGATACAAAACCTTCTGTCCTCAGCTCATCAACTTTGTCTCTAATGAATAGTAAGAATTTCTGTATTTTTTAAGAAACACAGTGGATTGTCCTTGGCTAGTAGTTCTGTAAGGATCCTTTATTCTAGTGGTTTTTAGCAGCTAGTCTAAGTTCAGTGTCAAAAGTGCAAAGGATTTTAAGCTCCATATAATGTTACTGTTAAAGTTTTAATTTGCATCAATTTAATTCTCTTGTCAGTTGTCACACCCTATTAAAGTTGTGCCTCATCACATGCTGATGGACCAAATTAAGTCTGAGGTACCCAGTGATGTGGCTTCATGGGAAAGGCTATTCATGGGTCCAGATTCCAGCCATTTTGAGTTCATTGATCATTAATTTTTATGTTTCTTAGGAATCCAGAATAGCATTCTCTGGCCATCAAAGATCTGTATCTTATGTCAGAATTTTACAATTATCTAGAGCAAGCATAAAAGACACTGTTTTTGATGATGAAATATTTTTTTTCGTTTTTGTTGTTTTTCTTGTCATGGGTTTTTAGTATATTCATTTGCATTAGCCTTGCCACCCTTACAGAATAATCCTTTAAAACCTCAATCAGATCATGGCACTCGTCAAATCCAATAGCTCCTACTTCTCTCAGAGTAAGAGTGTATAAAAGGACCTATAAGGCCCTACATCGTCTAGCTTCTCATTACCTATCTGAGTTAGTCAGCTATTTCTCTCACCTTCTGTCATTCTAATGTAGTTATGCTGGCTCAGTATCCGTTGAAAATGGCAGGCACACCCCTGCCTCTGAGCCTTTGCACTTGTTCCATTCAGTTACCTAGAATATTTTACTCCCATCTATCCATATGACTTCCACACACTGCCTCCCTCCCTTCCATTCTTGACTAAAATATCGTTTTTTCATTGATGATTTTCCTTAATACATATAGAAAATTGCACCTCCCTCTTTTTCGACACTTCCTGTCTTTTTCTTTCTTTATTTCCTTAAACCCAAACTAAATATTTTACCTATGTATCTTAATATTTTCTACCTCTCCCCAAGTAGAATGCACACTCCACAAAGGCAGAGATTCTGTCTCTTTTGTTCACTTCTGAATCCACGTTTAGAACAGTGCCTGATATAAAATGAGATCCCAATGGATATTTGCTGAATGAATGAATGAATTTGAGTCTTCTATATCTGTGAGTTTTAGTGTATGCAGTTCTTTCTTTACTCTCTTCTTTTCCCTCCTCTATCCCTGCCTGCCTTCCCAGTTGCCGCTGTAGAACAATAAATTCTATCCTTTGCAAAGGTTCTTAGTTACCCAGAAACTCTCAGAGATAACCTAAATGGAAGGGCACCTGTATTGATTTTGCTAGAGGGAATACAGGGAGGTCTATTCTGGCCTTGTAAGTATCTGGTCTTAGAAAGATGGATGCTTTGTGTTTCCTTAAATGAAGGTATTGTCATTTTGGGGTGTGTGTTTAAGAGGCCAAGCCACTACATGTATGCATGGGGCAAGGTCTCATGACCGACCCATGTCTTTACCATTTGATCCCCAATGCCTTGCACAAATCCTGAAACTTACTAGGTACTCAAAAGATATTTCGTAAAATAAAGAAGGCTAAGACCACTCATTCTTTTTATTCCCCTAGACCTACCTATCACCCAGGCAAGAGGTCTTCCTCACCTGAAACAAACAGAAAGGGAGTGGTTGGTGGCCCTGTTCAAAGTCCTTGATAATTACTTCGACTATGCAAGTGATCACGGAGTACACCTGCCTGTGAGAAAGTAAAATGGCAGCTCTCTGTGGAGTCCTACCAGGGTGCTAAAGGTAAGGAAGTAAAACAAGCTATCTTTGAAGTTTTAAGAATTCTTTCAATGCCATGTATGGTAACCTCAGATATGATATAGAATGGAATGACGTGTATCACTGTGAGAACTAATTAGATATACCATAGGATGTAACTTGTATTTCATAAATCAGAAACTTTTAATAGGACTTTTTACTTTTTTGCAGGTTTTCCCTACTCTTCTACCACAGGTTGTTGCCCAAGCATCTCTGGCCATTGCTAATTATCCATTTGCCTCAGGCAAGACAGGTTCTGACTTTGAGTCCGAGAGCACCCTTGGGCAAAATAATTCATAACTATATTTACCAAAAATTATTCCATCAGTGCATCTTTGCCACAGTGTTTCTCATCATTACAGTTGCCTTGGTGCTTTTAAGATTTTTCATTGCTTGCAGATGTTTGATCCCATCCATCCCTCTGGATTTTGAGCTTTTGACCTGTTAGACTTTCTGAGTCCCCATGGGTCTGGATCTATTCTTAACTAGCCCAGGGAATCAATACTCCAATATTTTCCATGATTATGGAATTAAAAATGTATTCTTCTGAATTAGGGGAACAGCTAATATGTCCCTCAACTTTTAGAAGCTTACATGGTTTATCCTGGTTTGTTTCAAAAAGAATTTTTGGCACCTGACAAAGTAAATACAGTATAACAACATAATATATTGAAAATAAGTGATGGAGATTTGAGATGATAAACTAGGAAATGTGTGTTTGCCTCATGTCCATCTAGATTTCTTTCTAAAATAAGAACATAAAGTTATCCAAAAGGAATAAGGAAGAAAATGGGAGAGGAGATCACATTTTTTAAAATGAGAGATTTAAAAAAATATCTTCATGAAAGCAAACCAATGAGACAGACTTAAAAGAATACTTATAAATATAAATAATCAGAATAGCATTAATATTCCTGTTCTACATATATACTAGGTGATGATGGAACAGTTTCCTTCAAAATTATAACCTGTGCTCCTCTACTGAGGAAAAAAAAATCAAATGTGAGGAAAGAATAAAAGCATGCAAAGATTTATAAGTTTTATTGCACACACGCCTTTTCTAAGAAGTTACTTGAGGAAGTACTTGGCCAAAAGTGTTTTGTAAAATCTAAACCAAGGGGGAGGAATATATGAAAACTCCTTGAGGTGGATCAACTCAAGAGAATGCTGAAGCAATATCTTAACATGACAGCAGTTTCGCAGGCCTGGAGAACAACTACTCCAGTTTGGATTTAGTAGATAGAGACTCTAGACTTTAGTAGACAGAGGAGAGTTTCCAAGTACTTGAATGGGAGATGGGAGACAGTAATAGAATAGAATATATGATTGAGCACTTGGGAAAAAAGGGAGGGATGATAAAGTTAAATCATGCAAGAAATAAAGGCCATTTGAAACTACCGGAGAAAAAAAGAAAACTGTATAGAAAGTCATGATCTAACTATGAAACAAACTAAATTATGCTATGATGTTCAGTAATTACAGTAGTGTATGAAGACAATGTTTATTTGCATATGATGTTTGAACCATTTCCCTTTATGTGGGCTCAACGATTGCAGCATTGAGGTCAAGGTGAAGAAAACGTGTCCTCAATATACTACTTGGCCTGCACTGAATGTGGTGTTTACATTGCCCTAAAAATGAAAATGCTACTTCTTGATTTTTGAGGTTTTACAATCATCCTATTAAAAATACTTGCAATTTCTACATTAGTTGTAAACAATTTAAATTTGAACAACTTGGTAATATAAAAGCAAGTATTTAAATCATTAGCTAAGACATGAGTGGAGGGTGTTGGGACACACGGAAGAAAGTGTCAGTGTACTGATTAATATCCTCAGAGTAAGATGGTCAGAGTTCAAGAGATACTGATGGAAGTCAGTAGAAAAAGGGGCTGAATATACTGTTTAATGTTCAAATGTAATTAATAAAAGAATTAAGTTCCATAATATGCATATCAAAAATTAGGATGAGGAAATAGAAAGGGGAAATTAGTAAACTAAACCCACATCTTTGATAGACAAGAAAATAGAAGTATATACATATTATTTTGAGATATGAAGGTTACCATCATAAATCCTGTGAGCAGAAACACAAATTGATTGTTTTGGGGAAATGGTACTGTCGTGGAGAGGTAAAGAGTGAGAAACTATTGTCATCATAGCTTTTCTATATCTTTAATTTTCAACCATGTGTATCTATTATCCTGATGTAAAAAATAAACTCAGTGACTCTAGCGTTATTGCAGACTAAGTGTTCCAAGGGACTGCAGAGAATTAAAAACAATTTTTTTAATGTTTATTTATTTTTGAGAGAGAGAGAGACAGAGACAGAGTGCAAGCGGAGGTGTGGGTGGTGGGGGCAGAGGGCAGAGACAGAGAGAGACACAGAATTCCAAGCAGGCTCCAGGCTCTGAGCCATCAGCACATAGCCTGATTCAGGGCTCAAACTCACGGACTGCGAGATCATGACCTGAACCAAAGTTGGACACTTAACTAACTGAGCCACCCAGGACTCCAGGGCTGCAAAGCATTTGAATTTGAGATAGAACACACATTAATGGGCTTAAAAGAGTCAGGAGAGTAATCCAAGAAATCCTCTAACCCAAAAGGAGGTTAAAGATACGAACTGGGAGTGGAGGAAAGCTGGACAAGGGAGCATTGCTCAGTATAGATGACTATCATGAAACTTTCTCTATGGGTACAGTGAGCTTTGGTCCGGAAGCAAGGTAGGAAAACTAAAGGTGGGACCTCAAACTAAGCTGAAACTTTAAAGAGGGGAAATGTGTATACAGTTTGGTGATGGCCATTGGCTATTAGCAGCAACAGAAGCAGCTCCTGTATAGGAGAAAGGCAATTTAGGCAATACTCACACATGAGGATCAAGCCATGATCCTACAATCAAGTAGCACCAAAGGAAAGGGAAGAAAAACCACAATGAGCCAAGGTCAGCAGAATCGACCACCACACATTAAGTTTCCCCAAACTACTGATACACAGATTGCAAGACACATAATATACATTATGTTTGAAGTGACTGTTTTTTTAAGGAAAACATTTGCACATGACAAGAGGCCATTAGAAATAGAATGGAAATTTTTGTAAATAAATAAAAAGTTATAACTACTAGAATAAAAATGTGATAATATACTCAAAAAGTGGAATGCTATTCAGATGTGAAAATGCACAAACTATAGCTACCTCATCCTTTTGCCTTCCTTGATTCTCTCTATTCATTCCTTTTGGGATTCTAACCAACCCCAAACTTTTCTAAGAGTAATGGAAAATGTGAATCCATCGATACAGAACACAGAGTGTATCCCAGCACAATAAATAAAATATACTCCAGACACATTGTGGAGAACTCGCATCATATCAAAGACAAACATTTATAAAAAGTATCTTCCCCACAAAATAGGAAAGATTGACCACCAAAGAAAGACAGTGAGATTGATAGCAGTCTACTGAATAGCAAAACCAAAACCAGAAAGAGAGCTTAGAGAAAACAAGTAACAACCTAGAATTGTGTACTTAGAAAACTATCTGTAGGATAAAATGCAGACATTTCAATATTAATAAAAAAACTATTGATAACTTAACGAACAATGACTTGCTAAAGGAACTTCTAAAGAATGTTCCTCAGGAAGAAGTAATATCACAGGCAGTCTAAGCAAAAAAAAAGATAAAAGCAAATATAAAACCATGAAAAATCAATATAAACTAATAATAACAACAGAATTACAATACTGAAAAAAGAAACCCAGCTTTTAAAATTGGAAGGATGTATTGAGAGTTAACATGTATCAAGATCTTTATATTGTTTGTTCAGGGTTAATGTCTTGTTTAACTTAGCTGTTGTTTAGTTAAATATGCATAATAAAAGTTCAAGGGTGAACATAAAAGAATAGAAATATAATTAGCAAAATAATGAAGACAAAAAATGCAATAAGAAAAAAAAAACTCAACCCAAAATTGAAAAAGAAGAAAAAAATAATTTTAAAAGCTTGATAAATATAATTTAAAAGATAATAGAAGTCCCAGTATATATTACATGAATATAAATGGACTAAATTTTCCAGTTAAAAACAGAGATTTTCATGCTAGATTAAAAGAGAAAAAGAACAAACAGTTTTGTGGTCCTTTTTAATTTTTTTTTTTAGAGAGAGAGAGAGTGTATGAATGGGAAAGAGGGGCAAAGGGCGAGAAAGAAAGAATCTTAAGCAGGCTCCACACTCAGCATGGAGCCTGATGCAGGACTGGATCCTACAACCCTGGGATCATGACCTGAGCTGGAATCAAGAGTTGAGACTCTCAGCCAACTGAGCCACCCAAGTGCTGCTTGTGGTCCTTTTAATAGGCACGCCAAAAGCATAGGGTGTAGAAGGGGGAATGTGAGAAAAAAGTAAACAAAGTGAATAATGGCTAAAAGGAAAAGAATCCTGGGGTCATTATGTTAGCATCCTGACCCAACAGACTAAGTCAAAAAACACTATTAGAAATAAAGAAGGTTACCACACAAAGTTTAAAAACATCAGTTTGCCAGTAAGATAACACAATTCTAAACTTGCATGAATATGACAATTGATAGAGCAGAAAGTTGACACAATTATGTGGGGGAAATGGTACATTCACCATTATATACTTAGTAAAAAGTTTTAACATACCTTTTTTGATTATGTCAAGAATTTTTAAAAATCAAATATAAAGAAAACACTGGCAACAACACAAATAGTGCTTCACAGTAATATAGAGAAAAGAGTATGATATCATCATAAAATAGAATACCGTATTGCTATGACAACTATGAAAATAAGTGAGCTATATATCCATCAACAATGCGTATAAATCTCCTGAACACAATGATGAGCAAAAGAAAAGAAGAACAAAAGAATATATACTGTATGATTTCATTATATAAAGTACAGAGACTGTAGTATGAGAAGTCACTTTTTAAATTTAACTATCAGATATCTGTTAGTCTGAAGTGAGCTTTCCCTTGCAGATATGAAGACTTCCTTACAGCTTCTATAATTAAGACAGCATGGTAGTGGAATGAGTTAAAACCAATTGACGAACGAATTAGAAAAGAGAACCAAGAAATGTGAATGCATATATAGAACCTCGATTATATGACAGATGTGGTCTTGCTTATCACTGTGGAGTAGGCACGCTCTGGTAAATTGTACTGAGAACAATTGATTATCCATGCAGAAAATTTAAAACAATTGGATAGGTCCTTAAAATCCACAATTCACAAAAAATAAATGCCAGAAGCTTTGAAGATTCAAATGCAAAATGCAAAACTTTAAAACTTTTAGAATAAACAAGAATCTTTCTGACCTTTGTGTAGGGGAGGGTATTTTTTAAAATACAAAAAGATCTGAGCATAAAACTAATTATGCATAAATTTAACTGCTTTATTGTTAAGTACCGTAATTTATCAAAACATATTAGAAAAAGGGAAAATGAAGCCACTAACTGGGGTGAAACTATTTATAAAGCATATAGCTAACAAAGGATTACTGTCCAGAATATGTGAAAAATACAAGTGAATAATAAAAAGACAAACAACCCAGTAGAAACTAGTAAATAAATATATAAAACAAGCACTTCACCAAAAATGAAATATCTGTAGCCAGTAAATAGATGAAAAGATTCTCAAATCTTTTACTAATGTGAATGCATATTATGAGCGAAATAATATAGTACTGCATACGTATCAGAAGGGTAAAACATTAAAAAAATTGACAAAGGATGTGGATTTTTTTTTTGTTTATTTATTTATTTTTCAGAGAGAGAGTGTGTGTGAGCAGGGAAAGGGCAGAGAGAGAGGGGGACAGAGAAAATCCCAAGCAGGCTGTATGCTGTCAGCATGGAGCCCAGTGCAGGGCTCAAACTCACCAACTGTGATATCATGACCTGAGCCAAAACCGAGAGTTGGATACTTAACTGACTGAGCCACCCAGGCACCTGGACAAAGGATGTGTATTAGCAGGAGCACTATTTATTATTATACTTGACTGGCTGGGATGTAAATTAGAACAACTTTGGAAAACAAATTTTCTCTATCTCTCAAAGCAGAACATTCACATACCCTGTGACCAAACACACATATCTAGGAATATGATTTAAAGAAACTTATGCACATTTTTTCCAGGAGAGCTGTATAGGGACTTTTATAGGTGTACTATTTGTAACATTCCCAAACTAGAAATAATCCAAATGACTAGAGACTGTGGGATGAAGGAATATGCAGTTGACCCTTGAACAACACAGGTGTCAGTTGCTTGGGTCCACTTATACATGGATTATATATATATATATATATATATATATATATATATGTATATACATATATATGTGTATACATACACACACACATATACACAGTGCCATACTACAAATATATTTTCTCTTCCTTATAATTAATAACATTTTCTTGTCTTGGGGAGCCTGAGTGGCTCAGTCAGTTAAGTGTTGGACTTCAGATTGGGGAAAGTCCATATGTAGATGCAATGTGTGGGTAATGATTTATTTCTAAAATGTTACATATATTATGGAAAATGATTTACATGTATGTTACATATAGTCTCTTATTAACATTGCAAAGAGAATATGGGAAATAGAATTCTGAGAAACAGTAGCAGAATATAGAACCACAGGAAAAAGAAGAGTTGGAATATAAAATAAAGGAAATTAAAAATTCAAATACACAAACTCCTCTACAGTTACTAGGAAAAGGCCATAAATTTGGGCGTAAGCTTCTTGGGAATTGAGGCCAAGAGGGAATAGTTGATTACATGGGTCTTAAAACCAAATTTCTAATGTTTAATAAACTTATTTTTGAGAGACAGAGAAAGACAGAGATTGAGTGGGGTAGGAGCAGAGAGAGAAGGAAACATAGAATCCAAAGCAGGCTCCAGGCCCTGAGCTGTCAGCACAGAGCCCGCCGCAGGGCTTGAACCCACGAACCGTGAGATCATGACCTGAGCTGAAGTCTGACACTTAACTGACTGAGCCACCCAGGCTCCCCGCTAAACCCAAAATTCTAAAGAGAAACAGCTATTTCTGGTATTGCACATCTATTCTTTACATTGGAGCTGAAGATCTACTTTATTCTAAAAACTATATAAAACTATAAAATTTAATGTATTCCTAAAATCTCAATTCCTAGCACATAGTTCCCTAATATCTCTGCATAGTCACATAGTCAGGCTTTAGGCATCCTCAGGCTGCAGAGCCTCAGAAAGATAATGCAGCGGAGCTTTTGGGAAAAGCAAGTCCTGCTTTTCTGGGCTACATTTTCAGCCAGGTGCCTCTCTTCCTTCCAGGTGATTTTCCAGAAATCCGTGTGTACCTGTAAGATGGCTTCGCCAGGTACATGGTATAGAATGGGTGGGCAGCTACCCTGGATTTGTTGACTGTCCCAGCAAGCAAGAGGAAGAAAGGGCATTTCAGTTTTGTTTTATCCCTCTGTTTGAGAAGTGTCACCAAAGACAAACTGTGACTTGGTAAATTAAGAATGTTTTTATTTTAAATTTTTTATTCAGATATAATTAACATACAGTGCCACGTTGGTTTCAGGTATAGGATATAATAATTCAACAATTGTATACATTTTTTAGTGCTCATCAACGTAAGTGTACTCTTAATCCCTTTTATCTATTCCACCCATCTCCCCCCCACTACCTCCCCTGTGGCAACCACCAGTTTGTTCTGTTTCAGTCTGTTTTGTTTGTCTCTTCTTTGTTTGCTGTTTTGTTTTTTAAATTCCACATGAGTGAAAGCATATGATATATGTCTTTCTCTGACTGACCTACTCTTTTTAGCTTATACCCATCCATGTTGTCACAGGTGGTAAGATTTTATTCTTTTCTTATGGCTGAGTAACATTGCATTGTATGTATATGCGTGTGTATATGTATACATCTTACCCTCCTTATCCATTTGTCTGTGGATGCACACTTGAGTTGCTTCCATGTGTTGGATAGTGTAAAGAATGCTACACAAGACATAGAGGTGCATATATCTTTTCAAATTATTCTTTTTATTTTCTTGGGGTAAATGTCCAATACTAGAATTATTGGGTCATATGGTAACTCTGTTTTTGAGAAGCCTCTGTTATGTTTCCCACAGTGGCTGCACCCATTTGCATTCCCACCAGCAATGTACCAGGGTTCTTTTTCTTTCTTTCTTTCTTTTTTTTTTGGGGGGGGGGGCACATCTTCATCCATACTTGATATTACTGGTCTTTTTGATTTTAGCTATTCTGACGAGTATAAAGTGATACCTCATTATGCTTCTAATTTGCTTTCCCATATGATGAGTGATGTTGAGCATCTTTTCATGTGTCTGTTGGCCATCTGTATGTCTTCTTTGGGAAAATATTTGTTTTTCCGGTCCTCTGCCTATTTTTAATGGGATTTTTTGGTGTTGAGTTGCATAAGTTCTTTATATACTTTGGATATTAACCCCTTATTGGATATGTCATTTGCAAATATCTTCTCCCATTCAGTAGGTGGCCTTTTTGTTTTGTTAATGGTTTCCTTTACTGTGCAAAAGATTTTTCCTTTTATGTATTCCCAAGTTTAATTTTACTTTTGTTTCCCTTGCCTGAGGAGACATATCTTGAAAAATGTCTCTACAGTTGATGTCAGAGAAATTGCTGCCTTTGTTTCCTTCTAGGAATTTTATGATTTCAGGTCTTGAATTTAGGTCTTTAGGCCATTTTGAGTTTGTTCTTGTGTATGATGTAAGAAAGTGATCCAGTTTTATTCTTTTGCATGTCCAGTTTTCCCAGCACCATTTGTTGAAGAGACAATCTTTTCTCCATTGTATATTCTTGCCTCCTTCCTCACAGATTAATTGACCATAAAAGTGTGGATGTATTTCTGGGCTCTCTATTTTATTCCCTGAATCTATGTATCTATTTTTGTGCCAGTGCCATACTGTTTTGATGACTGTGACTTTGTAAAATAAATTGAGGTCTGGAATTGTGATGCCTCCAGCTTTTTCTTTTCTTTTTTTAAATATTTATTTATTTTTGAGAGAGAGAGAGAGAGAGAGAGAGAGAGAGAGACAGTGCGAGCAGAGGAGGGGCAGAGAGAGAGGGAGACACAGAATCTGAACCAGCCTCCAGGCTTTGAGCTGTCAGCACAGAGCCCAATGTGGGGCTTAAACTCACGAACCTTGAGATCATGACCTGAGCCAAAGACAGATGCTTAACCGACTGAGGCACTCAGGTGCCCCTTGTTTTTCTTTTTCAAGATAACTTTGGCTATTCAGTCTTTTGTGGTTCCACACAAATTTAGGTTTACTTGTTCTAGTTTGTGGAAAATGCTGTTGATATTTTGATAGGGATTATATTAAATCTGTAGATTGCTTTAGATAGCATGGACATTTTAACACTGTTTTCCCAATCCCAGAGCATAGAATATTTTTTCATTTGTTTGCGTTATCTTCAATGTCTTTCATCAGTTATTTTATAGTTTTCAGAATGCATGTCTTTCACGTCTTTGGTTAAGTTTGTCACTGGGTATCTTACTGTTTTAGGTGCAATTATAAATGGGACTGAGTCCTTAATTTCTCCTTCTACTGCTTCATTATTAGTGTATAGGAATGCAACAGATTTCTGTATATCGATTTTATATTCTGGGACCTTACTGAATTCATTTATTCTAGTAGGTTTTTGGGTGGATTCATCAGCATTTTCTATATAGTAACATGTTATCAGCAAATAGTAAAAGTTTTATTTTTTCCTTACCAATTTGGATGCCTCTTATTTCTTTCTCTTGTTTGGTTGTTGTGGTTAGAACTTCCACTACTACATTGAATAAAAGTGGTGAGAGTGGACATGCTTGTCTTTTTCCTGATGTTAGAGGATAGGCTCTCAGTTTTTCACCATTGAGTATGATGTTAGCTATGGATTTATATGACCTTTATTACATTGAGGTATATTCCATGTAACCATACTTTGTTGAGGGTTTTTATCATGAATGGATGTTGTATTTTGTCACATGCTCTTTCTGCATCTGTTGGGATGATCATTTGGTTTATATCCTTTCTTTTGTTAATGTGCTGTATCCTGTTGATTGATCTACAAATAGTCTATTGTATCCTGTAGACTTTTTTTTACATATTGTTGGGTTTAGTTTGCTAACATTTTGTTGAAGATTTTTCATCTATGTTCGTCAGGGATATTGTCTTGAAGTTTTCTTCTTTTGTGGTGTCTGTCTGGTTTTGGTATCAGGGTAATGCTGGCCATGTACAATGAATTTGGAAGTTTTCCTTCCTCTTCTACTTTTTTTTCTGGAAGAGTTTGAGAAGAATAGGTATTAACTCTTCTTTAAATGTTGCATAGAAATCCTCTGTGAATCCATCTGGTCCTGGTCTTTGGTTTTTTGGGAGTTTTTCGATTACTCATTCAATTTCATTGTTAGTAATCAGCCTTTTCAAATTTTCTCTTTCTTCCTGATTCAGTTTTGGAAGCTTATATATGTTTCTAGGAATTTATCCATTTCTTCTAGGTTGTTCAACTTGTGGTATATAATTTGTTGTAATATTCTCTTATAATCCTTTGTATTTCTGTGGCGTCAGTGTTTGTTTCTCCTCCTTCTTTTCGGATTTTATTTATTTGAGTCCTCTGTCTCCTTTTTTATGGTTGTGTGTGTATCAGAGTTTCACTAGAAGAATAAAGCTTGCAGAACAATTTACTCTTAGTAAGAAATAATTACAGTTTTGGACAGAATGCTATAAGCCACGTAATTACAAGGTCAGATGAATTGGTTGCTGCCATAAACTTCTCTTTACAGTACTTCAAGAGAAAGACATTAAAGTAGGAAAGATAGGAACAATATGCAGATGATTATTTGAATGGGTTTTAACATGAGGGAAAAAATATTCCAAAAATGGATGGCATTGTCTTATAACAGGAATGTATTAATAACCTTTCTGGCTATCAAATGTAAAAATAGGCTTTTAGAGCATGACTAAATAAAATATCTCATGTGAAAATCTCAAATACTATGACTCATTTCACTAACCTGTCAGTATGGTTTTCCCCAAGGCATAATAGGACCTTTGCTTTTCACAGATAGTATATTATCAGACAAAATAATGCAAAACCTAAGCACATATTTAAAACTATTTTAAAATTTTACAACTGGAGGAAACATTACAGATCCTTTAACCCAAACTTCTCATTTTACAAACAAGAAAAATTGAGGCTGAAAAATTAATAACTTGCTCAAGGTCACAAGTCATGAACAGTTGTCAGCATGAGGCCTAACCTAGTCAAATCTGAAAAATTACCTTCCTTTACCTTTGAAACTTCATGTGCCCCATTCTTCCTAACAGACTCTTTCTCTTTCCTACTCTTTCAGTGTCTACCCATGACCAATTACTCAATACCTTTCTTCTCTGTCCAGAAGTAACTGTGTGTTAGTTCTGTCTTCCATCCTTGGCCCATATATCATCAGTTGTAGTAGAATTAATATGCCTTTCCAATGCCACTGAGCCTATCTGATACAGTAAACTAGAAACTGAAAGATCCTAATGTAGAACACCATAGCTTTTCTACTTTGAGGGGCACATGGAAGTTGAGGGAGTATGAATTTTGACAATCACCTTCTGCTCTCTCCTTGTTTTGATGAGTCAGGTTAAAGGTTTATCAATTTTGTTTATCCTTTCAAAGAATCACACCCTTGTTTCATTGATATATTGGTCTCAATTTCATTTATTTCTGCTCTAATCTTTATTATTTCCTACCTTCTACTGGCTTTGGACTTTGTTTGTTCTTTTTCTAGCTCCTTTAGGTGTAAGGTTAGATTGTTTATATGAGATTTTCCTAAGTCTTGAGACAGGCCTGGCATTGCTATACTCTTCCTTCTTAAAGCAGCTTTTGCTGCATCTCAACTATTTTGGACTGTAGTGTCTTCATTTCATTTGTCTCCATGTATTTTTTAAATTTATTTTAAATTTATTTTAATGTTTTATTTTATATTTGAGAAAGAGAAAGACAGAGCATGAGCAGGGGACAGGCAGAGAGATGGCGACAGAATCTGATGCAGGCTCCAGTGTCTGAGCTGTCAGCACAGAACCTGATGCAGGGCTGGAACTCACGGGCAGTGAGATCATGACCTGAGCTGACATCAGGGGCCCACCCGACTGAGCCACCCAGACACTCGTGTCTCTATGTATTTTTTTATTTCCTTTTGGATTTTTTGGTTGACCCATTCCTTGTTTAGTAGCATGTTATTTTGCCTCCATGTATTTGGGTTCTTTCCAGATTTTTTCCTTGTGGTTGATTTTAAGTATGGGGTATTAAGCCCAGTGGGTTTTCAAAGCCTAGTGTTTTGGGGACTTGTCTTAGTGCAGTTCCCCCATATCTGGGGTTCTTGGTGTGGAGTCTAATCCTTTCCCTTATTCATACTTATGGTGTCCCTTTGGTTTGTGGTTAGTCTCTCTGAGAGTTTGGTTCCTGACCACATCTCTGCCCCTCCTGCCCTTTTGGATATGGTCTCCTCTCTATGATTAACTGTGGAAAGTCCATTTTGTCAGTCGTTGGGTCATTTTCTGGGTTAATTGCACTGATGTGGCTCTTATCTAGGTGTGTCCATGGGACAAGGTGAGCTTAGGATTCTCCTCTGCTGTCATTCCAGAAGTCTCCCCAGTAAATATTTGTTTTATGCAGTTGGTCATTGGAACAATTATTTCAAAAAGAACTATTTATGCATACTTTTGAATAACATATATAATATATAATGTGTGTATTTACTAACAATCAATTGCTGACATTTACTTTTGTGAGGAATATATACAAAGTATGAGATTTTGAGAAAACGTCCATGTCAGTCACCTTCAACACACACACACACACACACACACACACACACACAGTATGTATTGTAAAGTGAAAACTTCTTTGCATGGCATGCATACCCTTTACATTCTGGCTCTGACTTCTCTAACAGCTCCTTGTACAATCCCCCCACATGTCTTCTAAGATCCCATATGCCAGAATTCTTACTCTCCCATGAATATTTCACTCCTATGTTGGTGGTACAGTTTCTCCACCTCTGATGGTGTGGTGCCTTATTATGCCCTAGTAAACCATCTAGTAGACTGCTTGTCTCCTTCACAATTCAGCTCCATTATTGGCCTCCTCAACATCTCTACACGTGGAAAAATAATTCTATTTTGCTTCTATTATGGTCCCATCATATCTTACATATATCTAAATATTTTGTGTCTCACTCCCTATGTTTTAGGTTGTTCTCTACTTCAGTCTTAGACTCAGTGACATGATAGTAAGACATTTGTGTGGCTACTTGAGTCCTCTCTACCAATGAAATGTCATTTATTAATAGTAATGACTTACATCTGCCTATTGCTATGCCTTTTTTTCAAGGTGCTTTGATTTCCATTGTCTGTTTAATCCTCACGACATTTTGGAAGGAGGTATTATTTCCATTTTGCAAATGAAGTACAAGGCACACAGAGATGAGTTACCTAAGAATGCACATAGTAATTTCACACTATCTAACAAAATTATATATGCATTTACCCTTTGACAGCAACTACACTGCTAGAAATCTATCTCAAGGCAAAAGTGGCAAAAATATAAAATGATCCACATAACTGGTCTTAATTATAACATTATTTATAATAATAGATTTGAAATAAGTCATTGTTTATCAATAACTGAATAAACTTTAAGGCATCTGCCCAAAGGAGTACGTAGCTGTAAAAGGCAAGAGATAGACCCCTGTATCCGGTGGAATTATCTGCCTAGGACATACTATTAAATGAAAGGGAGCAGAATAGCCTATATGACATATTTCACCCAGATACATGTGTTATTCCATTTTTAAAAAGCAACTATGGAAAAATAAACCAACTGATAAAAATGATTACCTGTAGGAGAAAAGGAAGGATACAGAATTGAATAGAAAAAGATAGACTCTGTATTTCTTTGAAACTAATCTTCTATATTTTGACTTTGGAAATATGTAAATGGTTTATATTATGTTAAAACAAAATTTTAAAAATTCTTACAAATGTAAAACATACTAAAAAAGATGTTTTACATATCAAATCACATCATAAACACGTAAGGAATTATTTTGAGTGGCTTTAAAACACAGTATTTTGATACTATGTCTCTATGTTCAAAGGACAAAAATAACCAAAAATAAACTTCCTTCAGAAACCTGATTCTTAGAAATAATGTGGATATTGTTATTTTGAATCTATGTGGAGAGAGAGAGAGAGAGAGGGAACAAAATGTTGTATAACTGTCATTAGGAACCAAAATTTTCATCACAAGACCAAAGAGATTAAACTATATGATCATAGGAGTTAAATACATTCCCTGTAATCTTACCCGAAATATCACTAGGTACTAAGGATTTATGTTTATTGTTTTAAAAACTATAAATTTCCAGCCTCAATTCTCAGAAGTGAGCATAGAAGTAATGATTATCCATAGCAGCTAAATTGTCATCCTTAAATACCAAATCCTATTAATTAACCAGAGTTCCTTGGAGAAATGGGTGATTTCAGGTCTGAGGTGGGAAATGTACACAATGAACTTGGGATATCTAGTGCCAGAAAATCTAAGAAGCATTGTCTGTTGGGGTCCTGCTAAGGGAACACAGAAGCCAACGTGATGGAAATCCGGCTGTCCAAGTTGGAATAACTTGACCATTATCGGACTAAGAACTGCGATTCACACATGAACAGAAGAGAATTAATGATAATGCTAAGATTAGTCTGACTCCTTTGGCCTTTACTAGAGAATCAACTTTTTATTCTGAAAATTAGTAAGTAACGTAAAGTAACTTGTAGGGGAATATTCTTTTCAGAAGAACTCCAACTAATAAATTCGTAAGGAATGGCAGTATGAAAAATTATGACCGTACAATCTCCAACAAAGTGCTAGATTTAGGCAGCAGTCATCTAAGGCTGCTAGAATTGTTAAGTGAATGTTTGATGAGGAAATTTAAAATTGATGGGTGAGGCTGAAAATACGTGAGCCCACTGACCCATCTTAGCATCACTAAAAGTGGGCAGCCAGTATTTGTGTGGTGCCTGAAGGGATGCAACCAGAAATAATACAGAACTCTTGAAATATCCTAGACTACACAAAGCTGGAGGGGGTAGCGAAATTTAATCATGTGCCTACATCTAACTTGTAGTTGGCAGAAAATACAAAGGATGGAAGAACACGTTAAATGATATCAGGTTCATACAATCCACCAAATTCAGAGCATAGTTAAATCCAAGGGGAAAAGATGCCCAGCATTCTTTAATAAATTCATTTCATGGAGGAAAAAAATGAAATGGAGGAACCATTCTAAAAGAGACTTAAGAGACATAAAAACCAAATACAATATGGGGGCCATGTTGAGCTCTTCCTTCGCACAAATCAGCTATAAAAAGCTGTTTTTATTGTGGGGATTTGAATAGGGATCAGGTATTGGATAACTTTTATAAATTATTGTTTATTTTAGTTGAGTTATAATCATATTTGAGGATATGTTTGAAAATATTCTTACTAAAATGGATGAATTTTCTTATATGTAAATTATCTTAATTATTTTTTTAATCCTAATTTAAAAAGCTATTGTATGTTAGTCAAACATCTGATCTGTTCAAGTTGCAACACAGTATTCAAGAAGAAGGGCAAATAAAGGGTATAGATGAGATGGGATTGGCAAATTGTTCCTGAATATTGAAGGTGGATCATGGATACACGGGCGTTGAGATGTTTATTGTACTTTGTGTATGCTTTTAAATTGTCCTGTTAAGAGTAGAAAAAGAAGTGGAACAAGGCACATCCTATTAGTAGAATGGCAGCCCAGCCCTCCTGAGCCTGATGTTATTTATAGTAACTATTATTAAGAATTTGAGCTAACAGCAGGCAGGCTTATAAAATCTGTAAGACAAGGTACTGCCTTTTAGGACCTTACAAAATGGCTTGGGGAGATGAGAATGATCCTCAAACAACTCTAATGCAAGGCACCATACCAGGAGCCTAGAGAGATACTGATCTGCTTCAGGTGTAAGTCCTCTGGTTATCAGCACTCGTCTTGGGACCCTGGCACTACAGGCTATGAATGACTCTATGGCGGGGTTGGGAAGGGCATGTCCCCTTCTGCTGAAATGCTGGACAGTTTGGGTGAGTAGAAAAATCGGCCCACGTTTTGTATCTGAAAACAATCTACCAAATAGTAACCCTAAGTCTACATTAGACCCAGTCCTGTCCCCACATCTATTGTGCTGCAAATTTGAGAAGAGAAGCATTTGCTTTACTTTTCTGTGCTGAGAGCTGAACTACTTGTGTTCTCCCACCTCCCCCATCAGGAACACACAACAGAATTTTTAGAACATAAGCCACACCTTGTTTGATCAACAACCCGAGGGGTTGAGCATGGTTAAGGGTGACAGTATTCCAGTGTGCGTCCTGGGGCTGTTGTTTGGGTCGGGGTGCTGGTGTAACTGGTGGCAGAGATGCATGTGTGTGCCTGTGTGTCTTCTGCTATTCTACAAAAATAATAAAAATTAAGTAGACAAAATGTTTTGCCATCTCTGAGAACAAATAGGAGCGGTGGCTTTGTGGATGGTGAGAGTACTGGCAGCAGCCATGGTGACAGGAAAGCAAAAAATTCTGAGGAGTTTCAGAATTAGCTGGATGTAGATGGAGGGGACCAAAGGAGGCTGGGCCATATCAGTTGGTTGTGATACAAACCTATCCTAAAGGAAGCAAATTGAATACTTGATCTCCTGAGGCAGTAGCAGGGATGTGAAAATAAATTTTCACACTGAGAGGGAAAAAAGTTAACCAAACCCTGACTATGGGTTAGAGATAGATGGGCACGGAGACGCTCAAAATGACTCACTCTTCTCAGTGGTTTATAGACACCACCACGGTGGTGGGCAGAGAACAGAAAGCAATTGGAAGAGCTTCATTCCCTACTCATGAACACTTGTAGATCAGAGAATGGGAGTACAAGAAGCAGCTATCTTCCTGAAGTACGGATCTGTTTAGATGTTAACAGAAGCAAAGGAGGAATAGTCTTTCCATTGTCATATCTCCCGTTTTTCATTGTATGGCAATGATATATTTTGTATTTTAAGAACAAAAATATCCTGTGCACTATAGCTTGAGCATCAGAGAAATTTCAAGCAACAAGAAAACAGGGGTGCCTGGGTGGCTCAGTCGGTTAAGCATCTGACTCTTGATTTTGGCTCAGGTCGTGATTTCACAGTTTGTGAGATGGAGCTCTGTCAGCCTCTCTGCAGACAGCCCAGAGACTGCTTGGAATTCTCTCTCTCTCTCCCTCTCTCCCTGTCCCTCCCCTGCTTGTCCCCCCCCCCAAAATAAATAAACAAATGTTTAAAAAATAAAGCAACAAAAAAATCACTTAATTGGGATAAAATTTTCTGGTTAAAGAAAATGTTCTTCCTCTGAAGTTACCCTTCTTCTTGCAGAGCCTGCTCGCAGTCCACAGAGCCAGGCTCTATGTGAGTCTCTCAAGAAACACGTTGTTAACAACAGAATGCCTCCGTGTGTGAGAGGGAGGGAGGGATGCAGACTCAAAGGGGAGCTGGAGAACGTGCCAGATCTCTGGAGTTTTTCCATGATGCAATCATTCCCGGGCTGTAGTCACCCTTGCTGACCCCCACATCCCTCTGTGTTTCTCCTCAATCACGCCACTTTTCGTCAGCACCTTCCTGTTTAGCAGAGATCCCCATTTCTGATACTTTGGGGGGACTCATTATCTTCCATTTATCTGCACAGCCCTGCATTTGCCATCTATTAGTCCAGAAATATAAATGATGTAAATCCTTTCATATCTGGCTGCACCCCTTAATTATTCCTCATTTGTTTTTATTCTCTCTCAATTTAGCATCATCTGGAAAGTTGGAAATCATGTTTTCATATCATAATTAGGGCTCTAAGAACCTCAGAGAAATTGCCTGGCAAATGTATGCCTTTGCTTTTCATTTTAATGGTGAATTTAAAAGTGAGAAAATAAATCAGGGCTGAAGGAAATAATAGACTGAAATGCAAGTTTCTGGAATATAGATGAGGAAACGCGATAGAACAACACGGGAAGAGAAACTTCCAGCATTAAAGTGCAAGAGCCAGCCCCTGAAGTAAAGCCATCAAGGAAATCCGCAGTGTTTACTCTTTCCTTTGATGATGAGGTTCACCTTTAGATGTTCTGCTCTGGGTTTTGGGGTATGCCAAGGAGTGCACAATTTGGCTAATTGGATAAACACCTTTCCTTAAGTATGCATAAGGTTTACTTTTTTATGGGACAGCAACCTGGATGAGATTGAACAGAGGTGTGCACCTGTACCCCTTGAAGTTCTTCCAGCTGGATTAAGAATTAAAAGGCGTGAGTTGAACAGGAGAAAATCTAACTTGATTTCATATGTATGGGGCATCCACACAGAGATCAGATTCCAGAGACAGGCAAAATGAGGTACATGTGTCATCTGAAACACGAAGAAGGGAGTAGTGGTCTGGAACTCCAAAGGGAAGGGAAATAATTCACAGGAAAATGAAACAGAGTAAATGTTTGGTAAACAAATGTTTGGTGGGCCGTTCAGAACTAATGGGACATAGAAAGTAATTTGATCAAGCAGGTCTTGCTCAGTTCCTCCCTGTCTATCATACCTAGTTGATGTTATAATACAAGTTGTCCATGCTTAGAGTTGTCTTCTTGGAGCAGGTCCTCTATCTAAATTCTTTGCGGCAGTTGAAGGGGGGAGATTTGTCAAATTTCTTCCTGAGTCTTCTGGTCCTCAGTTGTTTTCAGCTCAAAATAATCCTCGTGCCAATGTGGCATATCTTAGGGCCTCCTGACCCTGGCCCCTAGAGTAATTTAAACAGAGATGGCCACTTGTGAGAGAGAACAGAAATAATCTAAAGGACTGTGGAATGAAGGATGAGAACATAGAAACTTGGTGAGGAAGTATATTGCCTTCTTTGTCTTTCCTCCTTTAATAAAAATTTCATCTGCATCCCTATACTGTAGGGTTTGAATGTGTACCTTTAAGCATTTTTGGATTATTTATGCAAGTGTCTGTACATATATTTTTCCTCCCTACCACATTAATTAAAAGTCTCAAAGGCAGGGATGATGGAAGTAACAGTCATGACAGACTAGGGTTATGATCTAGTAACAGATAACCCCCAAATAGCAGCAGCTTAAAAGAACAATGTTTATCACTCATATTTTATGTCTACTGTAATTCCGCAGGGGGGCTCTGTTCATATTTTCTCACTGATCCAGGTTGATGGAGCTTTCCAGGTACGTGCTTCCAGAGGGAGGGAAAAAAGAAACTGGAGAACCCTGTTCTGATTTTTAAAGTTTCCCCCCATCTACTTGTCAGTTCTGCTGACATTTTATTGGCCAGAGACACTCACACAGCCGTGCCTGAGTTTAACAGTGTAGGGCTGTTTAATTGTCTTATTGGTAGAAGTTCTGAATATTTGTGAACAAGATTACAGTATATTCCAGATGGTACTTTCTGTCTCTTTTATATCTTTTCATATTACTAAGAGTAGTTCTCTGCACACAGTCACCACCAGAGTGCTAAAAAAATACAGGTTACCAGCCAAAGAAATAATTTGGATGTATTTCTTTAAGACATTAGCAACTACTTGACCCAGAAATCTGCCGGCCAGTTCTTTCTGCCCACTAACATGGCTCTGTGAGATTGTCCTCAACAACATAACAGTTTTGTTCAACTGGTAATAGACATAAAGAGTGAAATGAAAAGTATCCATGTACATTTGACCAAAAGTGGTGATGATTCAATGAAATTTGAGATCATTCTTCCCCTCTTATAAAGAATCAAGCAAAATAATTTTAATAAATTTGGACCATTGTGTAGGTTGACCTTTGATCATTAATATAGCAATAATCTCTATTCTGTTTTAAAATGATAACATGTTTAGATTCTCTTGCTTGTTACTCTATTTCCCTGAATGTTTTGTGCCTTGTTCTAGAAAGCCTGGAAATTGAATTCAGCAGTCTAGCCAACATCCTAGCAGAGCTGCTGTCATCAGGAATTATTTTCAAAAAGGGAGAGACTGTTAGGAGAGGGAAAAGGAAAAATACTAAGAATTTACTAGAATGTGTTAGAAAGTCACAGACCAGGCAGAGTGCTGAAGACAGTTTGAGGAGCTAATATGATCAGGCAAGACCCATTTTCTTATTGTTATTTGTTTTCATTGGAAATGGCTTTAATCAGAAGTGGAAAGGATGGGGGATGAGGAGATTAGAAAGAAAAGAATAGAACATCCTACACTTTTAGTTTGGCTTGTTTTGGGATTATTTTTCATTGTTTGATAGTGCTGCATTACTTAATCCTCTAAACACGATGCGCCCAATATCATAATCGTATGCACTTTTGCTTAAATCATTTAAAAGCTCTAGCATGGAATCTTATTTTGCGAGTGTTGAAAGCAATTCCAAATACTAACCCCAAATGCAGAAATGTCAGAAAAGGCTTCTTGTTTGCCCTTTGTTCCCTACAAAGTTTCTGTCTCCAGTTTCGTCCCAGCCGCACCACTGCAGGATCCCCAGAGGGGGCTTGAAAACACAGAGTGCTTCTGAGAGTCCGTTTCTGCCTTCATAACTGAAGGCACCTGCAAGGCCTGTGTCACCCAGTGCAAGCTGTGGGCACATCAGGGAACCGTGTGTCAGAACTGACGCCTCCTGCAGCCTCTGCAGCCTCGGCTTTCGGCTGCCCGTGATCACAAACTACAGTGCTGACCATCAGAGGTTAGCACCGCTGAGCTGGCTGCTGTTTCCTGTCTTTGGGAGGGAAGGCATGAAAAACGTAGCTTGGCTTAAAAAGTCCTCGCCATTAGGTAAAAAGCAAATGGATGCTTTCTGGAGAGATGCCAGAGCTTTTATGCTTGAAGCCAAGAGTAAATACACACATGCATATGCACACGCACACACAGTTTACTGTTCCCATACCCCACACTTGCACTTAATTGTACTGTAGTCATTTTACTTCCTGAGGTGTGTGTGAGGTTACTCAAGACTTGAAAACACAATCTAAGCTGGTCAAAAACATGTTATTTGGAAAGTACTTAGTAGTGATGTTCTAGAAGGTTGATCTAATTTCCAAAAATAGTCAAATACTTGGCCATGTATATAGAATCCCACAGATGTTAAGATGAAAGTGACCTTGGCAGTCACGTGGTCCAATCCACCCATTGTACAGATAGAAAACCAAAGTCCAAGAGGTGAAATGGCTTGCCTAAGTTTACAAAAATTGGGAGTAATAGACTCACTAGAGGAGCTCAGTACTCCTGATTTCTTGTCCTTACTCTTTCTACAACAGAACACTGGATGTATCTAAAACTATCCATTTAACTGGGAAATAATCTGGGATTCTCTGAGAGGCAATCCTTATTTTAGGGCAGTATTAAGAATTTTGAAACAGAAGAATTTGTAAAGACCATTAGGTCCACCTCAGTGTATACTCTTGAAGTTTACAGTAGCATCAAGAGGTGAACAAGAAATATATTGATTTGAAGGAAAATTGATCTTTTGTAAAAAAAATAATAATGCCACAGACGTTTTTGTAGCTTTATTGATATCTATTTTATATACCATATAATACACCTATTTAATGTATATAGTTTGGTGGGTTTTAGTATATTCAAAGATTTGGGCAATCATCACAGTTTAATTTTAGAACATTTTCATCACTCCAAAGAGAAACCTCATATCCATTACCAGTCATCCCTCAGCCCTCCCTCTTCCCTTCCCTGGCAACCACCACTCTACTTTTTTGTCTCTATGCATTTGCCTATTCTGCTGTAATTGAATGATGTGTGTGTGTATGTGTGTGTGTGTGTGTGTGTGTGTGTGTGTGTAAAGACTCTTCACTCCAGGCCTTGAGCTGGGGCTGCTGTAGAAGAACAGAAAGAGATATTATCGAGGCCAGTGCCATCCTGGAATGGGCAGTGCCAGTAAGGCCAGAGAGGAAGCCCAGAGCCCAGGGGCAGTTAAGCTGAGGTGCTAAGTGTGTGTAGAACCATTGTGGGAACTGTCAGAGTAGTCTGAGAGACAGGATCGACCATGCACTAGAGAAATATAGGTAAAAACGAAAGCACATCCCAGTATCTACTGGGTCATCTACAGGGACAAAGGACCTGGAAGAGTGTCAAATAAGAGAAAGGGATAAGGGGTATGCGCACTGAGAGCTAGAAAAACACCATCAGACAGAGAGATTCTATTCAATGTTTTTAATATCCTCTTACCCTTATAGTGTACCTTCCAATAAATATTTTATGTAAGAATAATGTTAATCATTACCGAAGGACTTCAAGCAAGTATATGTGCACCATAGAAAATTAAAGAATATAGATAAGCAAAAAAAGAAAACAAAGACATTTTATTTCTAAAACCTAGAGGGGTTAAACATCTGACTTTGGCTCAGATCATGATCTCACAGTTTGTGAGTTTGAGCCCCACATCAGGCTCTGTGGTGACAGCTCAGAGCCTGGAGCCTGCTTCGGGTTCTGTGTCTCCCTCTCTCTCTGCCCCTTCCCTGCTCATGCTCTGTCTCTGTCTCTCAAAAAATGAATAAATGTTAAAAAATAAAATAAAATAAATAAAAATACCTGGGTAAATATCTGAAAAAGTTTTAAAATAAATAAATAAATAGATAGATAGATAGATAAATAAATAAATAAAACCTAGATTATCACCGTTAACCTTTTATTGCGTATCCTTCCAGAATAGGTTCTACCTGTATCTACTCATACACCTATAGCTGTTCTTTACCAAAATTAGATCACAGTGGGGGCGCCTGCGTGGCTCAGTTGGTTAAGTGTCTGACTTCGGCTCAGGTCCTGATATCACAGTTTGTGAGGTTGAGCCCCACATCCAGCTCTGTGCTGACAGCTCATAGCCTGGAGCCGGCTCTGTGCTGACAGCTCACAGCCTGGAGCCTGCTTCGGATTCTGTGTCTCCTTCCCTCTCTGCCCCTCCCCTGCTCACACTCTGTCTCTCTCTCTCAAAAATAAATAAACATTAAGTCGTTTAGATCACAGTGGACATGTTTGGTATCTTGCTTTCTTCTTTTATTAATTTCTGCCTAACATGTCAGTAAGTTGCTCTCCACTTGTCACATTAGACCTTGAGACCCACACTGTCATGGAAGGAAAGGACCCAGATGAAGAACATTGTTGAAAAAAAATGGGACTTGGGCATCAAGATTGGGAGCGAATTTTTGAAACACTTTAAAAATACTGTTATGTTTACCACCACAAAGCAGGTGGTATATTAAGGATAATATACATCTGATCCCATCCTTGGGAGACTTCGACTCTGGCTAGATCTCTCCCATGTGGCAGGCTGAGTCTCTGTGGCCAGACATGAAAAGCAGTCCTGACTGCAAGCCTGTTATTGCTAAATTGATGTTCTTTCTCAACAAAAGAGTTAGGTCTTACCGTGTTGTTTCCTAGTGAGCTGAAGGAGTCCTTGGCATCCCTCACCATGTTTCTTTGGAGAAAAATAAAGAGATGGACATGAACAGAAGAACTTCAGTTTTCCTTCAACATTATACTAATAGATGTTATTTCCCTTTTGAGCAAATTCTGATAAATAGTTACAATCTTAAAATTTTAATAAGGTGATCATTTAACCTACAAAAACATCCTCCATACGATTCCCAAAAGCCGTTTGTGTCCTATTTTAAGTGATTAATGTGGCAAAGAAGCATACCTGTTAAGTAAACTGAGGCATGCTATTAGAAGCTGTAGATTTTATAAGAAAAAAATGGGGCTGTTTGGAAAAACAAGAACATAGTAAGGTTATGTTAGGATGTGGCATGGACATACGGTTCAGGATATAGACAGAAGTGAAACACTTGTATGCCTTCTTACTGCCTGCTTAAACGTGGTAAGTATCACTTCTCTGAGTCTCATTTTTCTCATCTGTAAAAGGGATACACAGATGCATAACTCTCAGCATTTTTGTAAGGAGTAAATGAGAACTTCTGGAAAAAGTGACACAGTGACTTGACAATTGATAAATGATAATACTACCTCACACTTCCATAATGTGTGCCAGGCATTCTTCTAGATGCGTGGTATACATTGAGTCATTTAATATAACAGCCCTACAGGCAGGTATTGTTACCACTGTCTCCATTTCACAGATAAGGAAACTGAGACCAAGAGAAATTATGCAACTGACCCAAGGTGACAACAATTGGTGTGTGGTAGAACCGAGATTTGAACCCAGGAGATACGACTTCAGAATCAGTGCTCCTAATCATTCCACCCCTTCTAGTGTCTCTGTTTTTTCCTTTTCCTTTTCTTTCTTTCTGTATTTTTTTTTCTGTCAAGCCATCGTCATTTTTTACCTGTTCAATAATTATTTATGGAATGTTTGCACTACCCCTATGTGAGGTTGTGTGAGGTCCCTGCCCTCATTAAACTTACCCTTTTGTTGACCTCAACTGCCTTGCTTTCACTGAGCAGTAAATACTTTCCTTTGGTGACCTAATTTGGGTACTTTGATGTGGAGACAGCATCATGGGCTTGAGGGCCAGTCTGACTTTGTAGACAGGCAGCCTGTTTAGTCACATTGAGTTCCCCCCTCAGAGGGGCCCCACACTCAGTTTAGTGTTTTGCTGTGGGCTGTCTGGAAAATTTTTAAGAAAAATTTTTAATGTTTTTATTATTGAGAGAGAGAGAGAGACAGAGCATGAGCATGGGAGGGGCAGAGATAGGAGGACACACAGAATCTGAAGGAGGCTCCAGGCTCTGAGCTGTCAGCACAGAGCCCAACGCAGAGCTTGAACTCACAAACCATGAGATCATGACCTGAGCCGAAGTCAGACGCTCAACCGACTGAGCCACCCAAGTGCCCCTTGAAATTTTTTATAATTTTATCTTGAACTTGTGTTTTATAAGTGAGTCCTGAGGACACATGTGCAGTTTGTGTGCCTACTGTCCCTTGCTCCTTGGTTCACATATAGCATTCAAAGATGCCACCGTCGACACAGAATTCCAGTGGACCCATGATGCATGGAGTCCAGTGAGTTTCAAAATAAGTATATGATAAATGTGTTAAATGTATGACCAAGTAAGCAGGGCACTGGGGGCTGCTGCCGTCCTGGGGAGATCATGCTTTCTCTTCCGAATTAACTTATTTTGAACATGCAGAGAGAAGGTAAGTGCGTTCTAAGAAACATGGAATCAAGGAACACCATCCTAGCCTTTCTTTTGCTTGCTTCCCTGTTCGGGAACCACCTGTGGTATTGATATGTGACGTTAGCCAACCACACACACTGAAAGCGATGACTTAGAACAAAGGGGAAAGATAGGGCGACCTTTTCCTTCCAGTCCTTCCTTGCTCATCCGTAAGCCAGAGGTAGAGAATCTCGGTAAACGTGCTCATATCAAGAAGTGAAGCAAAAACCGTTGAGTTGTTTTGTGCACCATTCCCACTGTTTGGCTAAAAGCCTGCACAAGCTGTGAAAATAACTTGTGTAATTTTGGCGATTCTGTAAATAAATGCTCTTTTATCTGCATTTAAAACTACCATTACTCCATAAAAGATGAACAGTAAAATACATGCCTTTGATTAAAATTTTTAAATTTTGCTCTACTTAGAATAACTGTAAACAGGAAGTTAAAAACACCATGACAAGTTGAGAGAGACCACAGAAGACAGGAGAGGATTTTTATCTTAATATTTTTAACGACACCTTTTTTCCTGCTTTTTGAACCAGATCTCCCGCATGTATATTTTCCACTGGGCCCCACGAATTGCACGTGATGCCACTCGAGGGCAGAAAACAGCAAGGAACACAGAGGTGAGCTCTTTAGCTAAAACACATCAGGACACAAGTGATTGGAGTCGAGAGAAAGGGCTGTGAGCACGGGAAGAGAGAATTTTGAAGGACAAGCTTGAAAGAATACAATTTATTATAAAAGGCCAAGGGGACCAGCACATTGTTGAGCAAAAGATGTATTTTTTACTGCAAATTATGATGCGATCAGATGATACTGATCTGATTCTAAATGCAAATGTGCAGGTGAGCCAGCCAAACAAGCCAGTGAATAGTCAGGCAAACAAGCAAAGAGCCACCAAAACCGCCCCTTAGGTTCTGGAGCGGTGAATAGGGTATGATAAATAGAGGCCAACTGGAGGCTGGGACAATAGGTGAACGAAAGGTGTATTTGATAGAGCCTTCAAAATGTTAAAGAGTCACTTTAAGATCTAAGAATAAAGCCTCAGCAGTGGGTCCTTGAATCTTAGAAGAACCATCATTTCACATTTAGAGACTTTCCTTTAGATGCGGCTATTACCTGGGGTAACCTCTCCTACCAATGTTTTGTCAGAAAGGTCTCTGCTTGGAAGAAAAGCATGGTTACCCTTTTATTATTTTTGAAAAGAGTCCACGGACCCTTCACTGCAGCAAGCCATGGACTTGAAGTTTCGCTCAGAGATGCAGCCCTGGGCAGAGCGTGGTCAGGCTGTACTGCGCGAGGCCCTGTGGATGAAAGATAAACACCCTGATATCAACATAATTACCCTGGAGACTGAACGTCGTGATGTTTGTTTTTCTGCCTTGTCTGGCCGTCTCCTCCCCTTGTTGTCGTATTCATGCTTCAAGGAGCAGATGTTATTCATGCTATAAAAGCAAGCCTCTTGTCCTCCTTGCTCATCACGCACAACTCATTTCACACCGGTGCTGGCTCCGTGGGTAATAGGTACATCTGATCAGCTGGCCATGGCTCCAGCATGACAGATGAGCAGTCTCCAGAGGTCAGCAACTTTGGGCCGTGCTCTGTGTTAACAGGGATGAGGCAGTGTCCATGAGGAGTAAGCATTTTGTCACGACTGTAGCTTGACTTCCAACCTTGTTCCCTTCCAATTCCCCCTGGCTCTGAACATGGAAGACACTTTCTTTCCAAAGGCAGCTTTATAAAGAGTGAACTCTCTCTAATTTATTTAGTTTTTCTTGTGCCAATATCCTAATAGTTAGACAGCAACTCCCAGTAAGTGGTTGATTACATCCAAGCAAATACACAGCTGAGCAATTAAGTGCATTCACTTGCACCTTAGCAGACCTGAGGTGGTAGGATTATCTCATGGAAATAATTATGGCTGCTCTGTCCTGCCTTGCTGTGGTTTGGGAAAAATTGGCTCTTGCAATTGGCTTTGGGCCAAGTGGGCTGTTGGCTGGCTCTTTCTGACTGAGAAGCATTTAGATGTATTGTTTTTTTAAATTAGGTTTACGCTAAATACCATACTGGTCTTTTGGAAAATGGAGTCTTTCCAGCTGAGAACAGGGATCTTCATGCCCAGTATAGACTTGGTAAGTTAGCCGATTTTGTATATATAACATGTATTTTAATTTTCGAAGGATTGTTGGCAAGCATTTCTCTGGGAAACATTGGTCTAGTGGAGAGAACAGCTCAGAAACAGGAAAATGGCATATCTCAGCTCTACCTCTAATGGGATGGTTGACTTTAAGCAAGCCATGAATGTCTTTGTGCCTCAATTTCCCTTACCATTATTGCCCGCTTCAGGGGACTGTTGGGGGGTGCAAATGAACAGTGCATAAGAAAATGATACATGGACTGTTGGTCATTGTGGAAATGCTGTACAAACATTGCAAACCTGTTGGTGTTAGGTCTTACCCTTTTGGATCGGTACACCCACTACAACGAGAATAAATTGTTCACCTAAAGAATTTTGTTCTCAAGGAGTGAAGTGAGATTAGCCAGGGCCAGATACTATAATAATAACTATAACTTATATAACAGGAAAATGAGGGTGTGGGAGGGGAGATTAACATTCGTTAAATGTCTCTGTGCCAGTCAATGCCCTGTACCTCAGTGAACCTCCACGGTGGCTCAACACATTATTTGTGTCAAGATCACCTTCCCCCGGCTATTATAGGAAGAGACAGCAAATCAGGATACCTTGAAAATATTTTTGATATTAGGGGACTGAATTGGCCAGGGGGAAAAAATGAAGAACTGCTTTCATATCAAGGAAATGAATAGAAGACATGTGTGAAATTGGTGATAATAGCTAACATTTCAAAAAGCAGCATAGTAGAAGCAGGAGCAGTGGGGCTGAGCCCGGAGAGCAACAAACTGGAGGCAAACCATGCAAGGAATAAAGATAAAGGATCACTGGCACAGCAGTATTACAAGAGTTAGTAATAAGGTACATTAATTGTACCTGGGAGTAGTGTTACCTTTGCTCTTCGCTGTTAGGCCGCTGTGGATGTGCTCAGGTTTATAAGCTGAATGCAAATTCATTTATTCCTTTTGGTCCAAATAAACTATAAGTATCTGTATTGTTATATCATCGTATTTCTCACTTATCCACACACAGCCCTGCTGTGTCTGATTTCTTTCTTGTGCCACTTGTTCGAGGTGAAAGTGTTGTGCTTGTAGGGACTGGAGAGTTTCTGTAGGGATGGGATTGCAACCCCGAAGCACACTGTAATCCCTTCACCGCACAAGGCAGGCTTGTTCCAGGTAAACGCCATCTAGAGGGAGGGAAGTAAGGGAAGATTTCATGAATAATCCAGACTCCCTTTGCCTTGGCTAACTCTTGTCTTACACACCCAGGCCATCTTGTCTATAATGTGATGTTTGCATTAATAGATGACCTCTTATTATTATAACTTTTTCTTGGTAGTTAGTGAACTAAGGTGTAAGTGGTCTGGCACATGACAGGTGCTCAAAACGTGGCCACATGGTCACCGTTGCCTTTATTGTTAGCATGATCCTTCCTTTTTCCTTTCTGAAAATGGATAATCACAAAATTAAATGCATTCTTTATCAATGTAGATAGCTTTTAAGTACTTCTTTTAGTTTTCCATCACTCTTAACGAGGTCAGTAAATGAGCACACATCACAAATTTAGAACTCTGATTGACACAGGACTTCAGTGTTTGCCTGGTTCATTTCTAATGGACAATTCCACCTTAAAGCAGTGATGAGGCATTTGCGCTCCATTGTTTCAATCTCACAGCAGCAAAGTGCTTTGACCCTAGTTATGAGATCCCTTCAGCGTGCTATTCCCGAAAGCTGCATTGTAATTAGACCCAAAGTACCATTGTCATTGTTGCGCTTCTTCAAAGATAGACACTGATTACATATAAAGGGCAAGATACCAGATGAGGGGACGGAGATATACAGAGTCAGATATGAATCCTGCCCTTGGAAAACTTATTTTTGAGTAAGGGCAGAACAGCGCAAACTCTTAAATATTGTGTCAGATGGGAATGTGCCTGTCTTAAGATAAATACAAATAGAGTGGAGTGCCTTTTCACAGAGAAAGTGGATAACTGTGAGCTGAGGAATCGTGGGGAAGGTGGCAGTTAAGTTTGGGGCTGAGGGGAGAGGTACTGCAATCATTCCGACAGTCTGCAGGGTTAGCATGCATGTCCCCTGCTGCCCTCACCCCAATTTTTTAACCTTAGTTTTAGGTACAACATTTCTTACATGCACACGCTCATGTGACAGGGTAAAAACCAAGGTTATTGTGTGTGCCTGAGTGTCCCCATATATCTGATCTGTCCCTCAAAGACATTAGTTTCTGGAGGAGAGTCCCCATGGGTGATACACCAGACATCGCCTACAAATATTAAGAGTCATCATGAACGAGATTTTAGGGGCTAACCCATGCTTGTTTTACTCTATGCATCTCCGCATAGGCACCCTGCAAGCTCAGCTAGTCCTGCAGCTTTCTTTCTCTTAGGCCATTCTGTCCTTAAGTTCTGCAGATAGCCTTGTTCATAACAGCGTGATTGAGTGTAGAGGATGAGCGGGATCGTGACCAAACCTGAGGGAATCCACGAATCCGGAAAGACCTGTGCCTCATGGATCCCAGTGAGGCAGCCAGCCATCACAGTAGAAGTGACAGGGGGTTGTGTATACAGATTTGCAGTGTATTTGGTGTTATGAGACCACAGCTACACAGAGTTTCCAGAATGACGTTGGCGTGCTCAAGAGGGGCGTGGAAGTACATGTGGCTGGGGGCATGCCTAGGTGGAGAGAATGTTAGACGGTGTCAACATGTTTCCTGAGAGGGGAGTGATCTGTGTTCTCATAGGTGACACGGACAGGAGCTGGCACCTGGGCCCAAGAGAGACTTGTAAACACCGTCAGAGTATAGGTGTGTAGCATTACACGCACTACAAACCTTTTGTTAAAATAATTTTCCTGCCCTTTTTTTTTTCATATTAAAAGTTTTGGGCTACTCCAACCTGACATTTTTCTCCATGATGTTCTTTCATGTAATTTCCGAGGTCAGCCTTGGCATAACAAGTTCTAACTGCTGATGAAATCAATTTTATCACAACAGGAAGAAGAAAACTCTTCCTTCTTTCCTGCCAGTTGCAGAGAGGCAGACGGTACTTTGCATTTTAAAAGTATCCCGTAAGTGTTATTTCTGACTCAGGAGTCTCAAAAGACACTTAGACTTAAAAGAAGGTTTCTGTGTCCCATGAAGCTTTCTATTAGCTTATGAAAAAATTGTAATTGCAATTCTAATTGCCTTGTTTACAAATCTGATACCTTGCCATTAATATTTAAATTGGATTATCCATTTTACAAAAAGTATAAAAGCATGTTTTGTTTCTTCTTTAGAACAGAAGGGAATTTATGGCAGCACACATGGCGATGAAAAGAATTATTGTCACAGGTCGGGTTCCCTAGGAAATAGAATTTCTGATACAGGATGCTTATTAGGGAGTGTCTTTAGGACCAATCCTTGTGGATCATGGCGGCAAGGGAGCAGAACTGGGTGGATGGAAAGGCTGAGCTATGATGCTAGCCTAACAGTAGCCGCAGCCAACCCCAGGGAGGTTCCTTCTGAGTTGTCCTGAGTTAGCCAGACCTTTGTACTCCCGCATAATTGGTATTTGGAAATGGGGCACCATGTAGTGGTGTGCCGGAGATTTACTGAAGTGAGTCACATGGGTAGCTTGAAATCAGCAACAGAGGGAATATTTACATCAAATCAGAATTAATCAGCAAAGGTTATGAATTGGGGTTGGTTGGTTGGTTGGTTGGTTTTATTGGAGAGCCAGTTCTTAAACACTTAACCAGAGCGCCACTGCTACCATGAGAAGGGGTATGATCTTGAAGTAGGCATCTCTCTGAAAGTAAAGCATTCCCAAAGAGGCTGAGAGTGGAAGGTTATATTGTGACAGCACTTGCACAGCTCGGGCTACACAGTGTCCACCCCGACGTGATTCTGTTGGTTTTCTATCAAAACAGAGTTTAAAGAGTCTTGATTCATTTAAATTAAAAAATGATGTCACAAAATGGAGAAGGAGACTGAACAGGGAACAGATAACTGAGTATGGTGAGCCCACACTGAGCTCAGTTATGAGCAGACAAAGGACATAAAATTAACCTCCTTTGGGGACTTCATGAGGACTGTAGATACCTCTGGGTTATACCTCTAGGTTGTTGGGAATTATGTCACCAAGGAACTATTTTTGTTAGAATATCACTGAAAAAATATTTTTAATTACATTGTATGGATTTAGGTTTTAGTTGCCTTTATTGTTTTCTTATGGCTTCTAGGAGTTTGGGCATGGGAATGAATTCACAAGTGTGTGCTTAACACTGAACTCAAAGAATTGAGTTCATTGGGTTAAAATCGCATTGTGAATTCTTCATGAAATGAACGGACACTCTCAGCCCTGTGAATGGACTAGGTTTTGAGCTTTGGTAGGTAGGTAGTCTTTCCTCAGGAACAAATTGCTGCTACACCTTTGGAAGATGAATACAGAATTTAAAGTTTGGATGATAGAGAGCTCAGGGAAGCAGGGTGAATGTATATTCTCTTCCAAATGTTCTTCCCCCTTGCCTTGTAGGTTTTGTTCTTATTCTCATTAAGTTTTTAATTTTAATCCCAGTGTATTAATATACAGTGTTATATTAGTTTCAGGTGTACAACATGGTGATTCAACAATTCTATACATTATTCAGCGCTTATCATGATAAGTGTGCACTTAATCCCCATCACCTATTTCACCCATCCCCCTGCCCCCCTCCCCTCTGGTAACTATTAGTTTGTTCTCTATAGTTCAGAGTCTGTTTCTTGGTTTCTCTGTTTTGTTTCTTAAATTCTGTATATTGGTGAAATCATATGGTATTTGTCTTTCTCTGACTGGCTAATTTCTCTTAGAATTTTACTCTCTGGTTCCATCTATGTTGTTGCAAATGGCAGGATTTCATTCTTTTCCATGGCTGAATAATATTCCATTGTATGTATGTATGTATGTATGTGTATATATGTGTAATATAAATGTGTGTATACACACACACATGACATCTTTATCCATTCATCTATGAATGGATGCTTGGGCTGCATCCATAATTTTGCCTATTGTATTTATTTGCTGCAATAAATACAAGGGGGTATGTATCCTTTAGAATTAGTGTTTTTGTGTTCTTTGGGTAAAAAATCAGTAGTGCGATGGTAGGGTAGTGCTGTTTTTAACTTTTTGAGGAACCTCCATACTGTTTTCCACAGTGGCTGCACCAATTTGCATTTCTACCAACAGTGCACAAGGGTTCCTTTCTCTCCATGTCTTCACCAACATGTGTTATTTCTTATGCTTTTGATTTTAGCCATTCTGACAGGTGTGAGGTGATATCTCATTGTTTTTGTGGGGTTTTCTGGGTGTTTTTTTTTTTTTTGAGAGAGAGAGAGAGAGAGAGAGAGAGAGAGAAAGAGCCAGCACAAGCTGGTGAGGGGCAGAGGGAGAGGGAGATAAAGAATCTTAAGCAAGCTCCACACCCAGTGTGGAGCCCGATGAAGGGCTCAGTCTCACGACTGTGAGATCATGAACTTAGCCAAAATCAAGAGTCTGATGCTTAACTGACAGAGCCACCCAGGTGCCCCTCATTGTAGTTTTTTGTTTGTTTATTTGTTTATTTTTAAGGTTTATTTATTTTTGAAAGAGAGAGAGCACAAGCGAGAGAGGGGCAGAAAGAGGGAGACAGAATCCGAAATAGGCTCCGCACTGTCAGCGCAAAGCCTAATGTGGGGCTCGAACCCACGAACTGTGAGATCATGATCTGAGCCAAAGTTGGATGCTCAACGAACTGAGCCACCAAGGTGCCCCCCTTATTGTTATTTTTGATTTGCATTTCCCTGATGATGAGTTATGTTGAGCATCTTTTCATGTGTCTCTTGACCATGTGTATGTGTTCTTTGGAGATGTGTCTGTTTATGTCCTGCGCCCATTTTTAATTGGATTATTTGTTTCTGGAATGTTGAGTTGTTTTTTATGTATCTTGGATACTATCCCTTTATACGATATGTCATCTGCAAATATCTTGTCCTATTCAGTAGGTGTTCTTTTAGTTTTGTTGATTATTTCCTTCACTGTGCAGAAGCTTTTTATTTTGATGCATTCCCAACAGTTTACTTTTCCTTTTATTTCTCTTGCCTCAGGAGACATATCTAAAAAAAATATTGCTGTGGCCAATGTCAGAGACATTACTGCCTATGCTCTCTTTTAGTATTTTGATGTTTTCAGGTCTCACATTTAAGTCTTTAATCCATTTTGAGTTTATTTTTGTGTGTGGTCTAAGCAAGTAGTTCAGCTTCATTCTTTTGTACGTAGCTGTCTAGTTTTCCCAACACCGTTTGTTGAAGAGACTGTCTTTTTCCAATTGCATATTCTTGCCTCTTTTGTGGAAGACTAAATGGTCATATAATCATGGATTTGTTTCTGGGCTTTCTATCCTATTCCATGGATCTACATGTCTGTTTTTCGTTTGTTTGTTTGCTTTGTTTTTTGTTTTTGTTTTTGTTTTTGCCAGTACCATACTGTTTGGGTGAGTAGAGATTTGTGGTATAACTTGAAATCTGGAATTGTGATACCTCCAGTTTTGTTTTTCTCTTTCAAGGTTGATTTGGCTTTTTGGGGTGTTTTGTGGCTCCACACTGACTTTAGGGTTATTTTTTCTAGTTCTATGAAAAATTCTGTTGGTATTTTGATAGGGATTGTATTAAATCTGTGCTTTATGTAGTATGGACATTTTAATAATATTTGTTTTTCCAATCCATGAGCATGGACTATCTTTCCATTTGTTTATGATGTTTTCAATTTCTTTTTTCCATGTTTTATGGTTTTCAGAGTACAGGTCTTTCTCCTCTTCGGTTAAGTATATATATTCCTAGGTATTTTATGATTTTCAGTGTCATTGTAAATTGGATTGAGCAATAAGAAACCACGTTGTTGGCAGGGTACAAGCATATGAGAATATGGCACCGAAATGGATGTGATTAACACACAGCACACAACTGCTAAGGCATGCACTCTCTGTTAAGATTTTCAGTAATCAGAGTGAATATGCTCTCATGCCACATTTGTGAACCTTTATGCACACTTTCAGGATGGTTGCTTGGGGTTTAGGCTACAGTTGGTGATATCATGGTAGGACAAATTTAACCCATTCTTTATGGGGTAAATATATTGTAAACCTAAGCTTAACCCCGTGGTATAGGTAGCTGACATTAATGAACTCTGGTAAGATCTAAATCATAGTTTCAAAACCCTAGATTTCATATCTTATCTCTAATCAGTTGGCATCATGAGTAATTTGTGATTTCACCAGTAGGATCTCTGCTGTTACATCTTGGGAATTGCCCTGATACCTTAATTTTGAAAAGAGCTGCCTATCAGTATTCCAGTTCCTGGGAAAACCTGGCTTCCAGGTGAACACAGAAGTTTCCTAAGAGTGTTTTTACAGTTTTTTATTGGCACTCTTGGAAACAGGTTTTCTGATGCCCAATAATAGTAATCGCCTTTTAAAGTAAGTATGTGGTAGCCACTGTTTCTAAGCATTTTATACATCAACACTTTTATTCTTATAACAGACCTATGATTATTACTATTAATATCTTCCCCATTACATATAGAAGAATTTTGCCAAAAGTCACATGGCTAATAAATAATGGAGCCAGATTTTAAGTCCCTGAGTTGTCCTTCAGAGGTCATGTTCTTTACTACTATGCTGTACTATAGCTCAACATAAATTTACTTCATAAACTACATCACTTTATTTCATCTTTTGTGTGTCACAGGAACCCAGCAAAGTGCCCCTGCCTGAAATTATACAGTAAGATAATGAAAGGACTATGACTGAAACTCAGAATCTAGTTATCACACAAACTAAGCTATCTCGCCTCCTGTGCCATTGAAGGAAGTTCATCCAAAAAGAGATTATTATCATGTGGGATGTTACTCTGCAGTTACTTTACTCTTCTTATTGAAGAATTTTAATCTACCAATGGAATAGCCAGTCAAATTCGATGGCTCTTAAGTTGTTTTCCCTTGCTGGAATGTTGAAAGAACTAGGGAAAAGGTGGAGTACACCTGGCAGTGTTTCTCCAGCTTTATTTTTTTAAGATTTTATTTCTAAGCAATATCTACACCCAACATGGAGCTTGTACTCGCAACCCCAAGATCAAGAGTCACACGCTCCACTGACTGAGCCGGCCAGGCACCCCATTTCTCCCAACTTTAATATGAACATTTGTCAGCTGGGTATCTTACTAAAATGGAAATCCTGATTTTGTTGACTAGAGTGGGACCAGATGTTCTGCATTTCTTCTGAGTGCCCAGTGGGTGGGAATGCTGTGGATCTCCAGACCCCATGTTGAGTAGCAAGGGTCCAGGGCAGAAGAGCTCCCTTAGAGGTTAATAGTGGTACGTGTTAGGAATAAAGGGAAGATTACACCAGGGAACTAACAGACAACTGCCCAAAAACAGGATGGGGAAAAAAATAACTTAGGGGAAGTAGAAATGAAGAAAAATTTAAGGCATTTTGGTTTACTTCAAATACAGTGTCAGGGAATACGACCACTAAAAAAAAATATGTGAGATGAGAGATGTGGGCCCATTGCACTTGGAGTAATGTATATGGTTCCGGCTAATAAACATGTGAGTGTAAATATTCTATTTCCAACACTAAGATTCTACAATTATAGTAGTAATGGCAGGCATAATGTTTTTCACGTGTTCTAAACAAGAAAGCTTAACTCACCATCAACTTTCCATTATCTGTACATACCTAACCTACTTTGTGGATGATCCTTCAGAAACTCATTTATCTTTAATTATGCTTTGGCTTGCTTTCCTCTGCTATCAGTTTGTGTGTGTCCTGAGATTATTAATTAGTTTGATATCATCTTAAACACATGGAGTAAAGAATACTTCAAAGTCAAATTATATAATTAGCAGCCACTTGAAATCTATATACGGGGCGTGTGTATGTGTGTGTGTGTGTGTGTGTGTGTGTGTGTGTGTGTAAAATTTCTGCTGTAAAAAGATACAGGTGAATACTGCAAAGCCCTTTAACAACTCCTGAGCCATCAACCAAAGCCTTCAGATCTGTCTATGCTGGATTGAATGAGCAAAGATATATATTCGATTTATTAAAATTCTTGAATAAATTTAACTAAACTCTGTGGAAAAATACTCTACCCTTAAGAATGAAAACTCTCAAAACTGATGTTGTGACAAGTTAGATCATTTGGGAAATGAGGGATTGAATGGGTAAAGAAGCCAAATTTCAGAGACACGCCCAAATTTGACAGCTCACCTGTATCAGGCTGTCATTCAAAATGTTAACTGAGAAAAGCAATTAACACTTCACCTGTATGGGCTAACATGTTTATTCATTAGTAAGGTTAAAAACCCATTTTGTATTTTATGGAAGATTTATGCAAATAATAGAAAGCAATTAAGATGTTTCTTGCCCAGATGTCACTATCAATTACAAGACAGAGTCCTATAGATTGAAGATGAGCATGGGGCTGACTTAGAGAAAAGTTGAAAAATATAATCAAGTGTACATATGATACACTAGCTTGAGAATGAAAAAAAGAAAAGAAACCTAAACTCTGACTTCTCTGAAGTGTCTGAAGAAGACTACTTAGCCACTTTGAGATAAGGCAAAGCATGTCAGAATGAACTGGAGGGAGGAGAGCTAGAGAAATACGGCAAGCCAAGCGGCTGACAGCAAGAACCTTCAAGTGAATTTGAATGAGGCCTGGGTAAAGAAAGACATCGAGAAGCAATGGAACAGAACGACTGAAGCGCAAAGGTAGGAAAGAAAAATGGGTAAAGGAGAGCTTCATGTGCCCCTGGCATGAGAGATTTCAAGAGCCCTTGAAACAGGGCAGATGAGGCCCTGTTTCTATGACCACAGCTTACAGAAAAGCTGGAGATGGCCATCTCACAACTGCCTGAAGTACCCAAGGGGATGGAGAGAAGCACTTAGGGAAGGAGGGCCTATGACCGGGCTGCGTCCAAGTCCAAGTGCAATTAAAAACAAACAAAATAAAGCCACTCCTATAGTTGGCCCTTTTTTTGACTTTCACTGTTGAAAAATATTAGATGAAATCACACAACCATGCCTGTCTCCATTTTCCAAGAAAGTTATTTATTCACAAAATGCTTTTCTCAGGTTCACGTCTAATAATATTCTATGCTCTCTTCCTTGGCATTTATATTTTCATATTAGTGTGGCTGAATATCCATCTAGTTTGCCATTGGGAGCACTAGAGAATGATTCTGTGAGTTCCCAGGTTTGATATTGTTTTGCTTTTTCTGGGAAATGCCAAAGGTTATATTCTAACTCGTGAAATGCACTTCATGAGCACAGATTAGTTAGGTTTAGGTCTCTGGTTCTCATCTCACTATACATTGGAATCAACCGGGGAGTATTTTATGGATGCCTAGGTCTCCTCACTGATATGTTTTCGTTTTATTACTGTGGGGTGGTGCTGGGGCCTGGGCACTTTGAGAAAACTCTGCAAATGCTTTTAATGTGCATTCAGGGTTGAGAACCACTGGTTTAGTTATTAGAGGCAGAATATCAAATAGTGGCGTGATAGATTATTTGTCAGAAAGGAAAAGATTAAAATTTTAGACATAAACTATTCATACCATGCCAGCGCTAATGTCAGCAATGGGAAAGTTCAAAGAAAATGGCAATAATCACAAGTAGTGCTGGTGCTCAGAGCAAATCCTCATTAAGAGAAATGCAGATTTAACTTTTTTTTAAATAAACCTTACTTTGATAATTTTTAAAGATTTCTTTTTTCAATATGATCAGCTAAGGAAAAGGAAACTAAAATATCCTTTTAGTAATTAGCATATTTCATTACCAGTAGGGAAAAAGAGATGAATGATTATTTCCCCTCTAACAAGTTGTATTTCCTGTCAACGTGAACTGTGATTCTAGTAGGACAGTCCAGCAGAACTTTTTTAATTCTCATAAACACTATGCCAGTAATTCATATTATCTGCCACCAGGTGGATGATGATGCCCTGTTTATGACCTCATCATGTAAAGCAGGAACTTACAAAGTGTTGCTCTGAAGAGCCAGACAGTAAGTATTTGAGATTTTCTGGGCCATACAATCTATTGCAACTACTCAACCTTGCCATTGTAGCCATGGACAATATATAAGCAAATTGTTGTGACTGTTCCAATAAACTTTATTTACAAAAGCAGAGGGTGGGCCACATTTGCCCTCTTGGTCATAGTTTTCCATCTCCTAGTATAAATGGGTAAACCTTAAACATTGGTATGCCAAATTCACACATGAATCATTTCTTTTCTATCAAAAAATATAATTCCATCAACGTCTAAGATCTGGTGCTTAAATATCACAACCAACTATAGAACAACATTAAAGAAATGGGGAAACTCTAGGGGCAATTTTTCTGATTCACTTTTAATCACTTTCATTGTTGCTTAATTTAGGTTCTATTCTTTTTCCAGGTTAAAGTAAAAGTTGTATTTTTCAGTTAGCCTCGAGCAGTTTAAAAGGTAGAATCCTATTTGCAACACTTTAAATGCCAGAATTCTATTTGCTATACAGGTACAGGCAGCACTGGTTTTTAGTTCTTACAATTTGGGGCGTTAGAATTCTTGGCCTTTCCTGTTTTCTCTTTCCCTGTCTTTAACTGCCTGTTTGCAGTTACCACAGAGAAGATATTACATTTCCTTATTGCTCCCAGTAGCTTTTGGTTCACCTCCTTTGACTCCCATTTATTTGTCCTGCCCTGTAGCAAAACCATCAGGAAAGAAAAAAAAAATTGCATTGTGGAGCCATGAGTTTGCATAAAAATCCTATAACCCTTTCTCCAACTTAGGTTTTCCCTGGAACCTACCTTTGTAACCTGAGTAGAGGCCTAGTACCCTCACCACCCTAAATTCATTGTCATAGTGGGAAGGTGGGTTACAGAAATCCCAACCAAGATTGACTGGAGGAGGACAAGCATGATCTCTTTGAATGGAGATCATGGAGGTGAAGGGATGGCAGTCCTCATGGGGAAGAACCTGTGTCAAAATGGTCTCTCAGCTGGAGAATAGAAATGATGCCAGGGCAACTCTAGACGGAAAGGGCCTGAGAGAGTGGCCCTGCCCTGTTGTTTGCTGGAGTAGCAGGCATGAAAATACATGTAAATTCTTCCTAAGTCCTTCCTCCCAAAAGCGTGAATATAACGGAGAGAGAGAGTGTGTGCATCGCGCACCCCACATGTGTGGCAGCCAGCCATTAGACCTGACAGGTATGGAAAGCTCAGATTAAGAATCAGAACCCAGGAGAACAAGAGACATCTCTGTGTTCAAAGCCAGTGCTCAGAATCAGAGCAGATGAGTTACACACCAGCCAAAGACAATGAATGACAGAAGATGGCTGCCGACAAAATGCCCGTGCTACTTAGTGCATAAAAGCCATGTAAACATTCTCCCCTCCACTTCTAGAATTTAGCTGCCATTTCAGGGAGAGAGGACAGAAGGGCCAAAACTCTAAACTGGCTTAAAAATATTGAAATGACTCAGTTACTCTGAATGTCTAATATTAAATTGTTGCCACTAGCTGTAATAGAGGTTTGAGATTAAAAAAATAACTTTAATTTTAGTAAATTATATGAGAATGTCACAGTTAGTACCCTTAATGTTTGTAACTATGAAATTTGCTCCTGATACCTATGCCTGAGGAAACTGGAAGGACTGGAGTTAGAAGGATCCGCATAAAAAATGAAGAAAACCAGTTCACAAGTCAGTGTGATATGTGTGTAGCCCAGCATAGTGATCCTGGCCTGAACACAACCATTCTCTACTTTTCTGCCCTCATCCTTTCCAGCAGGATTTGTTGACATATCTCATGTAGTGAAGAAGGCTCTAGTATAGTCTTCATCACCCAGTAAATTTACCCAGAGTTACAGAGACAGGCGAAGGTAGGTGTACACAGCTGAAAAGAAGTATCTTGGAAAGGACTCTGCTGAGGGGGTGGGGACGAATCCTGGTGAGGCTGCTCAGCCTCGTGACAGTGGCATAGGCCTGGCTTGCAATGAAGGGACTCTTGATCACTCTAATTCTAAGGCAGGAGTCACAAGTGTATAGTGAGAACATCTAAGGTACCACATTCCCAAATCAGTCATATAGCAGAGACCACTCCTTGGAAAAGCCACTGAAAAATAGCTCAACACTTAGACATAGCGCCAGAGAGTAACTCAGATGATGCAAGCCAATCAGAAGACCCCAGAGACTTGGATTTCTCAATATGGGTCACAGAGACTGCAATTTCCAGTTAAGAAAAAAAAAAAAGCATACCCCACATTTTCTTCTCCAAATCTTAGCCCCCAGACCACAAGCCCTCTGCTGGATCAATTCCCTGCTAGGCAGGACAGCTTTGACACAGGGCTCACTCACTCTTTGGGCCCAGAGTCTTGACTTTTGAAAAATAGGTGTTGGGTTTTTCTTTCAGGTGTGCAGTGTAATCATTCAATATTTGTATCTATTGCAAAATGACACACACCCCCCCCCCCCCGCAGGAACTCCAGTTAGTATCCATCACCATACATAGTTACCAAATTTCTTTGTGCTGAGAACTTTAAAGATCTACTCTCCTAACTACTTTCAAATGTGCAGTACAGCATTATTAATGATAGTCACCATGCCATACATTACATCCCCATGACTTGTTCATTTTATAACTGTATATTTGTGCTTTTTGACACCTTTCACCCATTTCACCCCCCATCCCCCACATTAGGCAACCACCAGTCTGTTCTCTATATCCATGAGCTCACTTGTTTGTTTGTTTTGTTTTCTTGTTTGCTTTTTATTTATTTTTTATTTTTTTTAATGTTTTGAAAAAGAGAGAGACAGAGACAGAGACAAAGGTAGAGTGCGAGCAGGGAAGGGACAGAGAGAGAGAGAGGGAGACACAGAATGTGAAGCAGGCTCCAGGCTTTGAGCTGTCAGCACAGGGCCTGACACAGTGCTCGAACCCACAAACGGTGAGATCATGACCTGAGTCAAAGTCAGATACTTCATTGACTGAGCCACCCAGGCACCCCTGTTTACTTTTTAAAGATATAACATGTAAATAAAATCATATGGTATTTATCTTTTCTCTATCAGACTTATTTCACTTGGCACAGTGCCTTCAGGGTCCATCCATGTTGTCACAAATGGCAAGATTTCATTTCTTTTTTATGGCTGAATAATATTCCATTGTATATATAGGCCACATTATCTTTATCTGTTTATCCACCAGTAGACATTTAGGTTGTTTCCATGTGTTGGCTATTGTAAATAATGTTTCAGGGAACATAAGGGTATAGATATCTTTTTGAATTAGTGTTTTTTTTTTCTTAGATAAATACCCAGAAGTAGAATTGCTGGATTATATGGTAGTTCTATTGTTAGTTTTTTTCATAATAGATACACTAATTTGTATTCCCACCAACATGTACAAGGTTTTCCTTTTCTACACAACATCACCAACACTTCTTATTTCTTGTCTTTTTGATGATAGCCATTCTAACATGTGTGAGGTGGTATCTCCTTATGGTTTTGATTTGAATTTCCCTGATGCTTAGTGGTGTTGAGCACCTTTCCATGTACATGTTGGCCATCTGTATGTCTTCTTTGGAAAAAATGTCTATTCAGATATTCTCTGCCCATTTTTAATTGGATTGGTTTTCTACTTTTGCTATTAAATTATATGAGTTCTTTGTATATTTTAAATATTAGCCCCTTATCAAATATATTATTTGCAAATATTTTCTCCCATTCACTAGGTTGCCTTTTCATTTTGTTGATGGTTTCCTCTGGCAGTCAGAAGCTTTTTAGTTTGATGTAATCCTACTGGTTTATTTTTGCTTTTTCTGACTTTGCTTTTGGTGTCAAATTTAAAAAATCATCACAAAGACCTATGTGAAGGAGCTTACTGCCTTTTGGGTCGTACATTCAAGTGTTTAATCAATTTTTAATTCATTTTTGTGTGTGGTATAAAAATCGTAGTCTAGTTTCATTCTTTTGCATGTGACTATCCAGTTTTCCCAACACCATTTGTTGAAGACTGTCCTTTCTCCATTGTATATTCTTGATTCCTTTGTCATAAATTAACTGACAATATATGTTTGAGTTAATTTCTGGGTTCTCAATTCTGTTCAGTTAATCTATTTTTTTTTTTGCCACTACCATTCTGTTTTGATTACTGTAGCTTTGTAGCATAGTTTGGAATGGATGCTTGATGCCTCAAGCTTTGTTCTTCTTTCTCAATATTGCTTTGGCCATTTGGGGTCTTTAGAGGTTCCACACAGATTTTAGGATTGTTTTATTTCTGTGAAAAGTGTGAAAATTGGAATTTTGATAAGGATTGCAATGAATCTGTAGATTGCTCTGGGTAGTTTGGGCATTTTAACAATATGGACTAACAGTCCATGAGCATGGAATATCTTTCCACTTATTTGTGTCTTCTTTGATTTCTCTCATCAGCGTCTTAACACTTTTCAGTGTCTAGGTTATTCACCTCCTTGGTGAAATTTATTCCTATCTATTTTATTCTTTTTGATGCAATTATAAATGAGACTGTTTTCAATTCCGCTTTCAGGTAGTACGTTATTAGTGTATACAAATGCAACAGATTTCTGTATAGTGATTTTATATCTTGGAACTTTACTGAAATTGTTGATTAGTTATGATTGTTTTAGTTGACTCTTTGAGATTTTCTATATATAAAATCACATCAGCAAATAGCAACAATTTTATTCCTTCCTTTCTGAAATGGATGCCTTTTATTTCTTTGTCTTGCCTAATTTCTCCAGCTAGGACTTCCAATACTATATTAAATAGGAATAGTGAGAATGAGCATCCTTGTTTTGTTCCTGATCTTAGAGGAAAAGTTTTCAGTGTTTCTCCATTGAGTATAATGTTCGCTGTGGGTTTGTTATATATGGCCTTTATTATGTTGAAGTATGTTCCCCTTATAGCCGATCTGTTAAAGGCTTTTATCATAAAGGGATGTTGTGTTTTGCCCAGTAGTTTTTCTGTGTCCATTGAGATGATCATGTCATTTTTATCTTTCATTTTATTGTTGTGATAAGTTATATTTATTGATTTGCATATATTGAACTGTCCTAACATCCCAGGGATAAATCCCATTTGGCCATGACCTATAATCCTTTTAATGTGTTCTTGACTTTGGCTCGCTAACATTGTGTTAAGGATTTTTGCTTCTCTGTGCATTAGGGATGTTGACTGTAATTTTCTTTTCTTGTGGCATTGTTGTCTGGTTTTGGTATCAGGGTAAAATGAGTTTGAAAGAGTTCTTGTCTATTTTTTGGAAGTCTGAGCGTAATTGGTATTAATTCTTCTATGGATGTTTGGTTTTTTTTGTCACTCCTGTACTATTATCTGCATAATATATTTTTAATGGACACTTTTTTATACATAGCCTAAGAAATAATATCTGTTGTCACAGTTTTGACATGCTGGTTACATTTTTCTACTATCCCGTAGAACGAGTGCCCACCAATTAAAAATGTTTGTCCATCTACTCCCTGGAATCAACACATAGTAGGAAACATGAAATGATGGCATAAGTTGTAGTTGAGAGTGTTTTGAGAAAGAAAACTGTTGCCTACCTCTATTCCCTACCTTTTTTTTTTTTTTGGTTTCACTTCATCTTTTTCCTATTTTCAATTCAGAAGGACATATATCTAATGACATTAAATTGTTGTACTTTGAATAAAGCAAATTACTCTCTTTAATGTGGGTGAGCCTCATCCAATCAGTTGAGAGCCTGAATAGAACAAAAGACTGACCTCCCCTAAGCAAGAGAAAATTCTGCAGCAGCCTACAAATTTAGACTGCAACATTAGCTCCTCCCGGGTCTCCAGGCCACCAGACTCTGCCATCAGATTTCAGACTTGCCAAACCTCTATGGTTAATGAGCCAGTTATTTTAAAAAATACACACACACACCACACACACATCTATTGATTCTTTTTCTCTAGAGAACCCTAATACAGTTAATTTATGAGAAAAGTTAATTAATTTTACATTATAGCAATCAGTTAATCAACAAGCAGCGTTTGAGGGCCTACTTGAGCTTTACATGAGATCGACAATATACATAATACAGCCCCTGTCTCTTTCTCTTACTATGACAGGCCTGACGATTATGGAGATAAGTGGGGCTGAAGTGGGGGACATTGTAAAAGTCGGCGACTACAGGCATTTTCCAGTAAGTGATAGGAGTTCGTTTGGAAGTGGATTCCTTTGAATCAGAAAAGTTCAGGATGAGGCAAGATGCATGGCATCAGCAAAACTTGTAGGATTCTGTAAACCACACTTGTCTTTGAATATTCTGCATTATTTTGGGACTGCAAAATGCATGGCTCCTGAAAAAGAAGCTCTAGGTCAAGAAATAGGCAAAAGGCAAACTGGCAGGAATTAAATGCTGCCGCAAAAGGTGTGGTTTTTATTCTCCGATCAGGAAGGATTAGGGTTTGATTGTCTTCCTCCCTCCTTCCCTCTTCGCAGCCCTCTTCCTCCCTCATTCGCTCACACCAGTACAAGAGTGAGAGAGAAAGAGAGAGGAGAGAAAAGCCGACAGGAATACTGGAGTTCAGCTCAGATGCACAGATGCTGGACTAGTGGCTAGGATACCAGTGCTTTGTATCAAAGTCTCAGCTACCTTATTCAACCCAGGGCCCAGAGTACATGGGGGCAGTGGAGTCTCTAATGGGATGAGCAGAAAGACCTCTGTTGAAAGGCACAGTGAGTCCCAGCTTTAAACACTGAGGCACAGCTCTGGACTCCCCAGAGACAAAGACAGCCAACACATCTACCCTGCAAAGAGCATTTAGGTTTTCTGAGACAGCTCACAAGTGCCTCTGAGGCAAAGAGAGCTAAGCACGAACAGCACCAAATCCCATCACTCCCCTGCACAAAAGCAAAGCAAAGGCACTCTTTTCACGTGGCAGGGTGGGGCTTCCCCTGCTCTGAAATAGGACCTTCGGATAGAAAGGTCAGCAGCCTGGAGAGCTTGTTTCCACCCTAGTGGGAAGACTTTTCCTTGACTGAAGGCTTCTAATTGGTTGCTGCTGAGTCACAGATGCCAGAGTCCGCAGGCAGAAGCATCTGATTGGCCGCCCCCCTGTTTCAGCATTCCCAGCCCCCTGGGTCGTGATGAATGGTGCAGGGGGAGCAAAAGCTATCATTCGGATCAGTGAAGATGAGGAGAAGGGGTGAGGGGAGGTGCCTTCACCCACACACCTAACCGAACAGCTATTTCTGCTGCTTCACTTCCTTCCTGCTTGTTAGAGGCTGCCTTCAAAGAAGGAGTTGGGTAGATAGGAAACTTCAGAATGCTACGTAAATGTCAGCTGTTTTTATTGTTGTTTTTCCTCTACTTACATCAGGGAGGGGAGAGTTAGAAGCAGCGGGACGAATCCCTGGCCAGTCGTGACGAAAAGCTCGTGGAGGATTCTAGCCAACAGAAAGGCTAGGGAATATGAAATAGAGCCTCTGGGACCCAGTTCTAATCTTAGCCTGGTTTTGACGCTTGTCTCAGAACCTGCAGGAGTCATCTACAGGATAGATTTTCTTTTTCTTTCTCTCTCATCTCAGTGCTGTTTATTTCCATAGGCCTTAAGGCCCTCAGACCACACAGTAAAGTTTCTTATATAAATTGCATCCCAAATGTTTAATTGCTAGCTCATAAGAAAGATAATTAGGACGCACGTACAGGGCTTCACATGCAGTATTCATTTTCTATTCGTGGCCACAGTACAAGTAAATGTTATCCCTATTTATAAGATGAAGAGACTGAAAGTCAGAATGCTAAGTAATTTGCACAAAGTTGTTAAGAAAGTGGGGGAGCCAGTGGGAAACCCAGAACCTGTCTAGTGTTGGTGACAACACAAGAAAGTAATATTCCGCCCTGCTCCCCATTGTCAGAGAGCCCAGCACTCTTGAGTTCTCATTCATGAATTATTGAATATAGACTTGTTTATCAAACATTTATCAAGCCTTCTGCATGCAAGGCCTCGTGTGTACTAGAGTTATAAAAATGATTGAGATGCGGATTTTGGCCTCAAGATGCTCACAGTCCAGTGAGGGAAAGGGCCAATACCATGTGGTAGGATGAAGACAGGCTCTGTCCAGTGGAACACAGCAGCTAGATGGGACAGGGGCAGGGAGAAACTCACCACCTGTGGAGTTCAGAGTTTTCAAATTATTTAACCTTTGTGGATCCTAGCTTTACCATCTCCCCTTGATAGTTTGGCCCAGGCAGAGTTCCCTAACATGGTGTCTGTGAATAATTATCAGGGATACTTTGAGGCTTCTGAAAATGTCTATAAATATGGTGTCCGAATGTGCATTCTTAGATAAGGAAGGACTGGTTTCTGAAAGTGTATCTTGACCCACAGAAAGCCAAAATCTCTGTTGAAGGCTCTTTAATCCCTGAGCTCTTCTACCTTTAACAATGTAGATATTTCACTAGATACCAAGCCAAGAGAGGTGGAAAGTAAATAGTAAAATGGTAACTATTAAAATAACACTTCCTAGAAAACATAATTTATACCAAAGTGGTGCATAGTTGCAATGACAATATGTAACAATCTAAATATCCTTTTAGAGGTCTTCACATCAAAGATCTCATGGCTACTGAGAGATGGTAAAATCCAGTTTCTAAAACAGAGAGGCTGTGCCATTGGGAAGTCTTGTTATAGAATTGCCAAAGGGGGAAAAAACTGAAGGTCACACCTGGGACTTTAGAATCATTTTCTTTTCTGCAAAAGATATTAAAGGCTTTTTATTTACTTTGGAGAAGATAGTTAACCCTGTGGAACCATTAGGGGCCAATAAACCATTGAATCCAGATGAATTACCTCTGCGAAAGTTAAAGAATGCACTGAGGGAGGTTAAAGAGCGTCTGGAAGCCTTTTATAACTCATAATCGCAGCCAGTCCTATTCTCTCTTCGGCAGTCATCCAGGTCTCACAGCTGGAGCCTTCTAACCCTGGCCTACAGACTCAGCCAAGCATGGTCACTTGAAGGCAGAAAGCAAAATGTTCTCAAGTCAGGGACAAATTAAGGATCCCAGATCATGAGTTTGGAAGCTCCATTATTTTTTGATCTTGTGTCCAACTCTGACCTTGAATCAAAATTCAAGAGTCTTGGCTTTGCACTGTTCTTTAATTAATACTCATTGGTTTAATCATTTGATGTGTAGGGCTCTGCTTTGGTTCCTGCTAGTTTTCCTAGCAGGATTCTAGAGTCCTTTGTTGATTCACCCCTTTTCTCCATGAGATTGGGGTTGGTATGAGAGGCGCACTGTACTGTTGTTCTCTCCACATTTACTATTATAAGACCGCAGGCTGACAAACAGCTTTCTAAACTAGCCTCTAGTCCTTCTTCTTCGCTTTGACGCCCGGCTCCTCTACTCTCACAACTGGACCGCTCTTGGCTATACCCTCATTGGTTTATTTAGTACCTGAGCCTTGATTATTTTCTGTGCAGCCTCTCCCTGTGCTGCCTGATCCCTCGTTCTGCCCCACAGGAGGTCAGATGTGGGGTCCAGGATGTAAAACTGGGACCACACTACGACACCAAACAGTGCATGATAGAACGATATATTATGAGAAAAGACTAGAACCTATCACATTAAAGAAAGGTCAGATGCAAATTCAGGAAGTTTAGAGACCAGAAGATCCATCTTGAGGTGATGCGAAAGACTGTTCTGGGAAAGGATTATGCTGCATTAGAAATGCATAATGGTGAACAAATCATTACTGACTTAAAAAAGAAGTTGCAACTTGATAAGCATGTGTTATTTTAACAAGTACAATGCAAAAAGCAAGATAAAAGCAGATTAAGAGACCTCATCTTTGTCCCCTAAAAGCATAATGCCATTCCACCCAAAAGATTAGTATGTGATGACAATCATGTACACATTTACATGGCATTAAATAAATGACTTGAGAACAATTACAGGGTTGAAAACCAAGAATGATGGACAGAAATCACTGTCAGATGATGCAAGCTGAGGAATTGGATGCTGAAAAGACCATTATTTGTTAGCAACTATTCACCTATTGGCTGGATAAAAACAGAATAACTTTCCAAGGAGCTAAATACTTGCAGTTGGTAGCAGGGAAAGGGTAGATTTTTTTGTGCTTAGACTTTGGTCAGAGCAACATTTTAAAGTTGACATGCTCTATTTAGAATAAAAACTAGAAAAAGTTATGGTCCCTCTTCAACGGTATGCTTTACTGGGATTAGTGAGGAGGGATGGATTTGCCCACAAAGAATTAATAGCATTCATTAAAGAAAGGGCATATGAGACAGCCTTGAATATTCAGAAACAGGCTAGGAGAATGAAAAACTAGGTTCTGGAACCAAATCTGCCCTTAACCAGCTGTGCGGTGTTGAGCTACCTCGGGTCTCAGTTTTTGCATCTCTAGAAAGAGGTACATGGTCACTGTGCTCTGTAAGAAACTCCCACCTCTAAGAGCTTATTGTGTAGTTTTGTGACATGTACATTGAATCCTGTTCAGTGATTTGTGTTCATCCTTGGGTTGTTACCTCCCCAACATCAGGACAAAATTGAAATATTAATATTTTCTTATTTTCCCTCCTCTCAATTCTGCATCTGTTTTCTCCATTTTAGTAGCTACATCCCCCCCCCTCTGACACCCCTACTTTGTGCCTACTGGGAGAATAATTTACACTGAGGAACTATTGGACAAATGAGTCACCCTTCCCATGTGCATTGATTTTTCCAAATAAGATCAAGAGGAAAGGTGGTACATAACACTATGAAGTGGTCAGTGCAAGGAATTCAGGCATCAGAGGCAGATAGTTGGGTGATTTTTTTTTTTTTGGAGAGACTTTCAGAAGACCAGTCAACTACCACAAATTCCTTTGCTCCTGTTTCTTCTGTCTTCATTCTCAGAGCCTGAATCATAGTGGCCTCCATTGATTTCACAGTGACCAGTATCGGTGTAGTCATAATTGTATAAACAGCAGTGCTTATATGTATATAATACTGGGATAATGGGAGCAAGCAGAAGGCTGTAAGAGAGTTGAAGTTTCATCTACTATGTAAAAAAGTCAATAGATGAAGTTTAAATTTCACCTATTGAATGATAAATTTCAACATTCATGAATTGATTTCACAGAGATGTATTAAGTACCTGTTATGTATCTGGCACCATTCCAGGCCCAAGGGCTTCCAGTGAATGATACAAAAATCCCTGCCCTCATGAAACATACACATGGGTATAGGAAGGAGATTCATCGAGAGAAATAAATAAAATATAAAAGGTATTAGGTAATGGTAAGTACAGGCAATAAAAACATAAATGCTGGTTGCTGTTTTAGCTTTAGAAAGTCCTCCTCAAGGTAGTGAATTTTGAGAGAAGACCTCAAAGAAGTAAGTGAGTCTTGCATACAGTGCCAGGAATAGCGTTCATTCCAGGGGCAGGGAACAGTTCGTGCAAAGGTTCTTTGCTGGGCACGTCCCAGTATGTTCAAGGAAAGCAGCCTGCCCACTGTGTTTGATGAACACCGTGCCTCATGTTTTTGAGGAACAGCAAGGAAGCCACTGCACTGTAGAAGAATAGTAAAGGGGACAGATAGGTAGTGAGGTCAGAGAATTAAAGGGCCTTATGTGATTTAGAAATGTGAAGGTAAATAGCAAAAGAAATGGCTAAGAGTTGAACATGGCATCATCGAGAGGGCAGAATAATTAAATGGGAAAGGGATAGCTATTTTTTGTTAGAAGCCTTTCAGCACTAGAATCAGGGGCTTAAATGTCTGGCTGAAAATAGACATATTTCCAATGTGTAGAATTGTGTGCGGACCACAGTGTGGCAGAAAATGAGCTACAAATGATCCCTAAACTGGAGGTTTTTGGGAATTCTTCTCAGAGCATATATAACTTTCACTGGGCCTTGAAGGATGGCTCTCATCTGGATAGGTGGAAAGGAAGTTAAGAGTGTTGCCATGGGGCTCCACAAGACCTGGGAGGTCATGTAGCCCAGCTCCCTCATCTACCCAGATATAAAGACAGGGAGATTTAGAAGGGAACACAAACAAGTGCAAGGTCTCCCAGCAGGGGATTGGCACAGCTAGGGCAGCAGTCTCTGTCCTCTCTTCCCCACCCCCTGCCGCCCCCCAAGGAGAATCTCTATTTCATTCTCCACCAAGGCTTTTTTTGCAAATCTTCTCTATTCTCCTCATATCTATAACCTCATTACTGGCTCCCCTCACCTTCTGCAGCTGATCCAGACATCAGACAGAAATTACCTCATCTTCTGGCAATCAACCCTATATTCCCTCTATTTCTTTCTTCTTCCCATTCTTTTGCAATGGAAGATATGTCTTTTCCACATGGTTAAGGGTTCTGATTCCATTTTCCTCTGTGAGGCTTCTGGAAAATTACTCCTTTGGCTGCTTTTTCTCACTTGCCTTTGTGGATCACCATGTGTTACATTTCTTATTGTTGATCATTTGAGGGCTATACTTGGGTATCTTCTTTTGGGTTCTTTTTATTCCCCATGGGCAAACTTACCCATAAACACAGCTTTATCACTTCATGCTTGTAACTTCTAAGTCCATAGATCCAACTCTTTTTATTACCTTCAGACTTGTGTGGCCTGTTGCCTACCAGACATCTGCATGTGGATGATCCATATGGGTCTAATGAAATTATCATCAACTCTCTTCCAAACCTGGTTCTCCTTTTTTGTTCCCTCTTACACTGAATGACACTACTGTCTCTACTGGCTAAGGCTGCAACCTGGAAATCATCTGAGATTTCTTCCTCATCCTTCTGTCCATTCAACAAGCAAGCCTGGTCTCTTCCACTTCCCAGACATCTCTCACTGCCACTCCCACTGCCATTAAACTAATTCAGAATACCATCTTGTCTTGCCTGTATCACAGTGACACAAACCTCCAAACAGATCTTTCAGCCTTGTTTTCTGACTTTGTCTTTATCAGTCAGGGTGAGAGTAAGGAAATAGAAGTCACTCAATTTATGCCAGGTATGAAAAGTTTAATGTAGGAAATCATGCTCTATAACTATTGGAAGAACCAGGACAGCAAAGGATAAGGAAGCTGACATTAAAGATCAGGGAGGCTGACACCTAAAGACTCAGCCTGAAGCTGGTAAGTTGGTAGCTCACAAGGAAGCTGCTGTGAGTGTCACATTTTCCCTTTGGTCTTACTGTGGCTGCTTCAAGGGAATAATGGCTTTGCCTTCTTTTCTGCCTTCAAAAATCATGCACTTCTGCCTCTCACTAATGAATGTAAATGTAAAACAGTAAGTAGAATGTAAATGTAAAACAGTAAGTAGAAGAGATCTCTGGGAAATGTAGTGACAATGAAGAGAATTTAGAAGAAGCTGTAGTAATATTGAGTTGTCAAGTGATCGTCTATCTTACCTTTCCATTCCATTCTCTAAAATGTAGTCAGATATTTTATATCTCCTACTTAAAATTATCCTCCTTAAAATTCTTCAGTAGTTTCTTGTTCATTTTAGGATAAAAAAGAACATACCTTAATATTGCCTTAATATTCTTCACAAGACCCTCTTTGCTGTTTCTCCAGCTTCTCTAAGTCATCTCTATATCTTAGCTACCTTTAAGACCTCACAATTTTAAGTTGACATTTGAATGGGGAAACCTTAAGCGAAAAGTTGATTATGTTACTGTGTAGAGGAGATCAAGTTTGGCCAGAGAGAGACCAGGTTTTAAATAACATTTAAAAGTAAACAAAGAAATTTGAATTTGATGTGGTAGGACATAGGTTCCTGAATAAAGAGACAACTTTAATTAGAAGGGTGCCTTAAGAAATTTTGTCTTGGAATATTAGAGAATAAGGGGAGGAATTGAAAGAAACATGTAACTAGGACTTTAATACAATAATAATGATACAGAGTAAGAGGAGAGGCAGACAGTGGTGGGAACCAAGGGAATGGGGGCAAATGAGAAACCACCTAATAAACTTTTCGATGGCAGAAATAACAGAGAGGAATGAATAGACAGGGTTTTTCTATGTGCAGGGATTTTAATAGGACTGATTTTGATAAATCTGAGCCGGGGAGGAAAAATAATAGATGCACTAGGTTTGAGGGGACGCTGGAAACAGATCCAATTATTCAGCTCAAGAATGCCCAAAAGTTAGCAGCTAATTTTTCTAAAATTATCCAGTTGGTCTGAAATATCCATATAATTGTACCATTTCACACCCTCAAGTAGCCCCCATAGCCCAAGGTTAAAACAGCCTCTGAACTAAAAATGCCTTACTTTACTCTTTGCCAATTCTTAAGCATCTTGTTCAGCAGAAAACATTCCCTAGGGCAGCAGAGTTTAAGTTTGGTGCTTTCTCTCTTCTTTTCTGGAATGTGTACTCTTGACTACTGGTGCTGTCAAAAGCTAAACAGAAAGTTACCTGGGTTTGTAAGACAGGACTTCTTTTTTTGAAATCTCTTTTCTTTTTCTTTTCTTCTTTTTTTTAAATTTATAGTTTATTGTAAAGTTGGTTTCCATATAACACCCAGTGCTCTTCCCCACAAGTGCCCTCCTCCGTGACCATCACCCCCTTTCCCCTTTCCCCCTCCCCCTTCCGCCCTCAGTTTGTTTTCAGTATTCAAGACTCTCTCATGATTTGTCTCCCTCCCTCTCCC
>CM053579.1:88737805-88760140 GCA_028646485.1 Cryptoprocta ferox
GCTGAATAAAGGATTCTTGGCTGCATATTTCTCCTGTTCATCACATTGAAGATTTCCTGCCATTCCTTTCTGGCCTGCCAAGGTTCGTTAGATAGGTCTGTAACCACTCTGATAGGTTTCCCTTTGTATGTTAGGGCCCTTTTATCCCTAGCTGCTTTCAGAATTCTCTCTTTGTCTTTATATTTTGCCAGTTTCCCTATGATATGTCGTGCCGAAGGTCCATTCAAGTTACGTCTTAAGGGGGTTCTTTGGGCCTCTTGGATTTCAATGTCTATTTCTTTCCCCAAATTTGGGAAGTTCTCAGCTATAATTTGGTCAAGCATCCCTTCAGGACTTTTTTCTCTTTCTTCATCTTCAGGAATTCCTATGATGTGGATATTGTTCCATTTGATTGTATCACTCAGGTCTCGAATTCTCCATTCGTGCTCCTGGATCAATTTCTCTCTCTTTTTCTCGGCTTCCTCTTTTGCTATAACTGTGTCTTCTAATTAACCTATTCTCCTCTCTGCCTCTTCAATCCGTGCAGTGGCTGCCTCCATTTTATTATACACCTCATTTATAGCCTTTTTTAACTCGTCGCATCTATTTTGAAGGTCCCTAGTCTTTGTATCAATAGCTTCTCTGATGCCTTTTTCAAGCCCAGCGATTAATTTTATGACACTTGTTCTAAATTCTTGTTCAGTTATGTTGCTTAAATCTGTTTTGAGCAGTTCTGTGGCTGTGACTTCTTCCTGGAGTTTCTTTAGAGGAGAGTCCTTTCGTTTTGTCATTTTGGCTAGCTTTCTGTCTCTTGTCAGTTTTAAAAGCTCTCTTTATGCACTGTAGACCTGTTAGTATTGCTCTATTAAAGGAGGCTCATTGACTGTCCAGGGCCTGTCGTTTCCATACGTGTTCTTTTAATGGTGTCTCTTGGTTTCTCTTGTTGTGCCTTTGATTATTTTATTTCCCTACTCAGTGATATTTGAGACTCTCCACCATGTGTACTTTGGCTTGTTTCTTGAGGTAGCCCTGAAAAGGAAAACAGACAAACACACAGGGAACAAAAGCATGCCAATGCACAGACAAATCAAACAAACAAGCAAACCAAAAGGGGAAAGGAAGTAAAGAACAGGAAAGGAAAGGATAGAAAAAAAAGAAGAAAAGAAAAAAAGAGGGGGGGGCAACAGAGACAGCAAAAGACTATGGACAGTCTAAAAGCATATAACCAGCCAAGGGAAGAGATAAAAATGAGATAAGGGAAAATATATCTGGATGGCGAAGAAAAAAAGGAGAAGAAAAGAAAAGGGAAAAAAAGGGGGGGGGGCGATCTCCTGTGTGGATGGGCGTGGTTTGGTGTAGGTAGGGCAGGTCTGGGGGGCTGCTCTCTGAGGCCCCGCCTTGTTGGTTGTAGGGAGAAGAATGGCAGCGCCCCAAGCTCTGCTTGAACCCAGCCTTGCAAGCCGCTCTTTTGAGTCTGATCTGCCTGTGCCGCGGGCGAGCCAAGTTGTATTTTCCAAGCTCCGCGTCGCCTCCTAGTCCTAGTCCATGCATTTAATGCTACCACCAGAGATGAGATGCGCTCCCGCTGGCAGCCGGCCTCCCAGACCGGGTCGCGCAGGGGGCGGCGGCTGTCTCTCCTGTCGCCTCTGTCTCCCGAGGTGAGATGGACTCGCGCTGGCAGCTGGCTTCCCAGCCCGGGTCGCGCAGGGGGTGGCGGCTGTTTCTCCTGGCGCCGCTGCCGCCTGAGCCCAAGGAAGAATTCGCCAGCTAGATGGGACAGATTTATCTCCCTGCGCCCAGCGGTTATATATGGGGTGACAATATCTCTCTCCGTCCTGGGGCGAGTTTTTTTTTATCTCTTCTTTAGAGACAGTTCTATGAGAGTTTTCAATCTCTCTTTCTCTTCCCCTTGTCTCTCCGGGGCACAGCACACTTTCCCTGTGTTGGGCTGGGGCTCCCACCCCTCCGCAGCTCGGGGGCCTGGCCCATCCTCCAATTTCCCCAATTCACAATCTCTCAGGCATCTTTGAGGTTGTCTTCTTTCTGGAGTCTGTGTGTTCTCCTCCCCCTCTTGCAGATCAGAGTATTGTCTCTTCAGTCCTTCTCAGTTTAATAGATGCGGGCGGGTGAAGATTACAGAGCTCCCTACGTCTCCGCCATCTTGCCCTTTTCCGAAATCTCTTTTCTTTTAGAGAGACTCCACAGTATCATTTTAAAGAAAATCAACAGTTCAAAATAAAAAGTTCAAGGTTAGGAAGAGTTCCATTATATGTATAATGGAGTTCCATTATAATCAACAGAGAAGTCATTTTTTTTTAAGTAAGTGGTAGGTGGGGCACCTGCGTGACTCAGTTGGTTGAACATCTGTCAGTCTCTTGATTTCAGGTGAGGTCATGATTCCAGGGTCGTGGGATCCAGCCCCACATCGGGCTTCAGCGTGGAGCCTACTTAAGACTCGCTCCCTTTCCCTCCTCTACGCCTCTCCCCCACTCATGTGCTCGCTCGCTCTCTCTTTCTCTAAATTAAAAAAAAATAAAATAAAATTAATAAAGTAGGTAGTAATTAAATTTACAGCAACATTAAGAAGGGATGTTCTGAAGGGGTAAAATTCTCTATCACATGTCTTCATGAGGTCAGACTGGTTTTATATTAAAACTAATGGAGTCATCCTTTGCACTGTCTGAGGGTTTTGCATCATTATCATTTAGCCCTTCAAAGGGATATACATTATTTTCTTGCCCAAATAACCCTCAGTGTCCTACACTCTATGAGGAAGGAGGAAGTATTAATGCCTGCTTTGCTGGAAGCATAATCATCCATGCACACTTCCTGGGGATGTTAGCGAAGGGGAAGGGGAGAAGCAGTCAATTCTCACAAATTGTTTCTGTGTGGCTTCTTCGACTCCTCAAAAGGTGGTAAAACCAGGACGCACTTGGGCCACGAGCAACCCATGAGCAGGGCTTCTCCAATGCGTGGGGGCAGTGTTCACTCTCTGTCTGTGGCTTGGAGGGGTGCCAGAGGAGATGCCCTTGTACCATGGGAGTTATATCTTGCTTGATGTCAGATGTTTGCTCTAACTTAAGAGAGTCAGCTTAGGAGGAGGATTCATACCCATAAAGACACCTTCCTTTTTCCTAGATGACACTGAGGCCACTCATGATTGAAAATACCCAAAAATCACTCACATTGCTTGTTAGGGAGAGGTTAATATTATTAAATATGGTAGTTAAAATGAGATCCTCTTATTTTAATATTGTTTTTATTTAGCCCCATTATTAAGTTGCTATATGAGCCATTTCCATAATCATATTGAGCTTTGGGTTGCCAAATCATCTATGTTTCCTATAGAAAAATGACTCAGGACTTGAAGCTATGTGATATATTAAGTAGTTTAAGTCCAAATGTCCATGCTATTTCTTTGCGGAATATAGATAATAAATGCCCCTTATTAATGGTGCTAGAGTTGGGATTGGTGATACAGCCTAGGGGCTTGCCAGTCCCAGCAGTAAGCATGTTGGCATTGGCAGAAATATATGTATTTTTAAAAATTGTGCATGTCCCTCAAATACAGTTAAAGCTTGACCAAATTTCTAAGCCTGTTCTTATACAAACATAGGATTCTTTTATAAGAATCTTTCTTTTTTAAAGAAAGAAAATACACCCCCTTTAGTCAATAGAGTAACCATAGAATTATTTATTACAATTCGACTATAAGTTCCCAATGTGACTGACTGAAAGTCATGTTTTTTGTAATTTTTATGATGTTTATTTATTTTTGAGAGAGACAGAGACAGGGTGTGAGTGGCAGAGTAGCAGAGAGAGAGAGAGAGAGAGAGAGAGAGAAAGAGAGAGACACAGAATCCGAAGCAGGCTTCAGGCTCCGAGCTGTCAGCACAGAGCCAGACATGGGGCTTGAACTCACGGACCACAAGATCATGACCTGAACCAAAGTCAGAGGCTTAACTGACTAAGCCACGCAAGCACCCCTGGAAGTCACTTTTGAAAATAAATGCTATAAAACACCAACCCATTCCAATGTATGATCATCACTGTATATTTTCAGTATACACTATTTTGTGAAATTGTTTATGTATTTCTTCCACAAATTTACTACAGAACCTAACATAGTTGGTAAGCAACAGGGATGAGATATAGTAGAAGCAGCGTGCCAGAGTGGATTGTGCCTGGACAAGGCATCTAAAGACCTGGATTCAAGTTCTAGCTCAGCCATTTCATAGTGTATAGCAGATACTCCTGGGGACCTGTCCATATCTGCTCACCCTCACCACCTCAGTACCCAGAGCCCTGACTTTCATCTACTGGCATCTGTGAGAGCATTCTCACACTGCTGTAACACACCTCACTGCCAGTGCAACAGGCCAGAAGTACAGAGGTATTATTGCCTCCTGGGGGCAACCTTCAAACTATGTAGATAATAAACAATGAACAGCGAACTCCCTCACCCTGAGTGGGGTAATTCTGAGACATATGGTCTATACTGGCTCCTAGAATCTCCCCACACCCCGAATGAAGTTCCAGTCTCTCACAGGGTCGGTTGCTTTGATAATACAACCTGTATTGACCTTCCACCCTTTTGTGTCTCATTCCCCCACTTTCTCCTTGACTCACCTTTGTTTCTGGAGGAACCCAGAATAAAATAACACATAGTCATTGGCCTTGGGAAGGTCAGCCAACCATTCAGTATCACATGTAATAAACTGCAGAATCTACCAAATCTTCCTTTCAGTTCTAAAATTCTTTGATTTTAATTTCTGCCCCCCCTCACCTTTTCATCTGGGCATGGAAAGAGGTATATGGAATATAGAAACGGCAGTAGTGACCAATTCGTGGCTTTATTAACACCTTTTGAAACTATAGGGGAGAGTTTCCACCTAGATAATGGAAAGACTTAAAGGTGATAGTAATGGGAAGTCACATATTACATTCTTTCCCAGTCTGTAGTTCCAGTTTTGAGTTTCTGTGTTGTTTGGTAGAAAAATTAAACCTTAAAGAAAACAATTCATTATCTAGATATACTTTTAAAAAGCCCTGAAAAAGCTCTTTTCAAAAAACAGGACAAATATATATCCTGTACAACTACTCATATATAGACAATATGTATACTTTACATTGTCCTGTAAATAACGTCCTCCTTGCAATATGCTTGTGAGGAAGAGAGGGCAAGGCTGAGTAGCCCTAGCTGCCAAATGAGAAAACTGAAGTCTAAAAATGTTAAGTGATCATTCAGGAACTTTAGCCTTTTGTGTCTGGGATCTGTGCATTTTCTGCCACATTCTTTTTTCTCATGTTACTCTTTGGTGAATTTTTCTCTTCAGGATGGCTGTTTTCTAGAGAATTGTGGCAGTAAGAATATTGAAAATCTATTTTGTGGGAAAGGTCACTTCCCACTCGGGAAGTGAGCTAGAAATGGATGCCCTATTACAAATTCCTTGGGCACTTCCTGGGTCATTATATTAAATGTCTTCTTTTCCACAGTATCTGCTAGCGTTACTGTTTAAGTGTATTATGCCTAATATTGGGCAACATACTCAGAGAAGAACATAATAAATGGAGAGATTTCAGGCATCCAAAGAAGAATGTCATTTACCTCCCTTACCTCCCCTGCTTACTAGTGGATTTCTGAAATCTTTCATCCCTTTAGCTTAGCAGTTTGATTCCTGCTAAAATAAAAAATATCCTTGATATATGTCACAGTGGAAGCTGTTTCTAGTCATTTTTACTATGAATGATTTTAGGTCCTTTTCTGAAAACAGATCTGATAGAGGAAAGGGGAGCATCCAGAGCTTGATCATCTTAAATGGAAAAAAAGGCAGAGGATTAATGGGGATGGTGATGGAGACAGAACAGAATGTGGAACAGCATAGTGGCATATCTGACTTCACTATTTGCCTGAGACCTAGACAAAGTGTCATGGAATAAATTTACCAGCCAGGTTGTCATGGGCAGGTCACTGACTTGTCTTAAAGTTTTCTTATTGATAAAGGGTAGGTTAGGACTACATGTTCTCCAAGTTCTTTTTAGTTCTAGGATCATATTATTCATTGATTCTATTTGTTATATACGCCCATGGATATGGTAACAGAGGCAAATGAGAAAATCCAGTCAGCTTCTGTAGTCTTAAATATTAGCTAGGAAACAAAAAAATGGTAATGAGATTTTGTGTTTGAGCATATAATCCACAAAAAAGTCTTCACAATGAGAAATGAGAAAAGGCAAACTAGAGAGCTAGCAGTTTGCATTATTCATGAGCAGCCTTCTGCACATGCTTCTAAAGGACCCAGAGCCATTTGGCAAGGTACAGAAAACTGAAAGGGTATGCCCAGTGTGCTGCGACTGATTTCTCCTCTGGCTCTAGCCTGGAGGCGGCCGAAGAGCTGTATGAGACACCAAACCAGAAGGAAGCAAGGTGTGGCTCTTCTGGCACCAGCACTCACTCTCCACTTTCTCCTTTTCAGTGTGCCAGATGGTGTGATCCCATAGAGCCTGAAACAAGGATTCATGTGCTGGTAGTTTATTTCAAAGGTTCAGGGAGTGTTGGTAGGGAAGCAGGGACATGGTACAAGGAAGGGAGGGCAGCTGGTAAAAGGTGCCCCGTAAAGCCAGCTACCATTGTGGGTGACTAGAACTTAATCCTGCAGAGCAACTCAAGGAAACCTTACAACACGTGCACCTCAGGTTTATTCCACCTGGTGGTCAAGGGAGCTGGGGTCTTTTTGACACAACTCCATCAGTCACTGACCATAGGCACTCCCATGAGATGTTAACTCCCCAGCACTCTGGCCTCATGTGCGCAGGCATATTAAACCCTGATGGCCAGAGAAAGCAAAGCCCTCCAGCAAAAAAGCACAGGTTCAAAGTTAGGCCAACCAACAATGAAGAGGTAAAGGTGAAGGCATCTGGATAGGGTAGCAATGACATCACTACACAGGAATCATTTCAATAAATCCTTGCAGCAATGCTATGAGTTGAGTATTATTTCTATGTCTATTATAAAAATGAGAAAACAGAAGATCAGAGACTCTAAGTGTCTTCTAAGGGCAGAGTTGAGATTGAAATCAAGTGTCCATGACAAGATAGACCATACTGTTAAGCCCTGCACTTCTGCAGGAGGGAATGTGTCATCTTTGGCAAGTCTTATCCTAAATGCCCTTCCTTCTATGAAGTACACCCTGATTCTGCCATCATTTGTTCTGTATCTTGCCATAGACTTACCTTTCTAGCTCTACAAGAACAGTTACTGTTTATATTCACCCTTCTTGCTAAATGAGAGTTTCTTGGGTTGTAGAGAACATTGGTCTTTACATTTTTGTGGTGCCCTTCCCCCTGCCCAAGCAAAGGTTTGACCCTCAATTAATGTCAATAAAAGGCTAATGCCTCAGTTTTTTTGATAGAGGCTTAAATTGACGGTAATTTATCCATTCAAGGCAGCCAGTATTGATAGACTCCCTACTATATGCCAGGCAAGAAATAGATACAGGAATGGAAGTGGGAAAATAAGTGCCACTCCAAGGCACAATTATATGTGGAAGGTTGTTTGTCTCTATTCTAAATAATTCTGCCCAGTCAACCCAGGTTTGATTAAATTTTTGTAACTCTCGTGGATGTTGAGAAAAAGCCGTCTTTCTTTTTAACCTCATTTTCCTCATGTGTGATAAACAGCAAGAAACATGTAAATGATGAAATCTGTTTAATTTGTTTTATACAAGCTGGGGCTGTGTATGAATACCTGCTTCTAAGATCCTACATTTTGTAACACTATTTCTGGTGTCAAAGTGAACCTGTTTTGGATGTACACCAATATCTTATTTATAGTTTGTGGCCCGTGCTTCTCTCGGCTGCTGATCCCTCACTGGGTATAGGCCCAGTGGGCAGCAATTTTCTACATATTTCTACTGCACAGCAAGAAGCAGTTAATTTCCAGGCCCATATTGCTTTAATTTCAGTTAGTCCAATCATTTTTCAGTACAGTGCCAGGGTCCTCCTGCCAGGGGCTGTAATTTTATAAGAGCAGAACTCTTGAAAATGCGTGGGAGAGATTAGTGCACGTGCCTGAAATGCTTTCTTTCTCACTTTGTACTGTGCAAAGCCTCAGGCAGAAGCTTTGGGAGGTGGTTTCATTTGGAGACATTGATCGATTTTGGATGAACTCTGGAGAAAAACTCAGATTTTCCTTGGAGTTGAATCATTTGAATTGGGAAGTGGTCCCATGTGCTTGAGATGACGATGTGTACAAAAGTATACAGGCCCCACATGAAAGTACTTTTCTCTTGTGTTTCCTTTTTATGTTTTGAAGGAATATTGATTTTCACTTTGATTGGGTTTAAAAATGAAAAGAGCAAATCTATTCCATGCTAGTCCGAACCTCTAATAGAGACCAGGGGAGAAGCAGGAAGTTCATTAGTGATGGTCCCAGAAAAACAAAAAAGCCAAATTCATGTACAGAGGACAGACTGTCCGGTACTGGCCCAGAACCCTAAGATAGGCTCAGTGTCATATGCCAACAGAAGGCCAGTGCATAATGACACTCGCTGGGATGTCGGAGTTCATAGCATATTTGTGCTGTGTGGATTACAGAAGAGGGCACGTCCCTGATGCAGAATGACCCAGAGTCCACGCTACCTAGTGGTAAACACATATGTCATTTGTCTGATCCTTTTTGGCAGAGAGATGGCCAGGGAGACCAGGGCAAGGGGCTATGAAAAAATTTTCCCTATCACAACTATTTTTTTAACAAATATATGTTACCTACTCTGGGATATTCCAGTGTTTTTCACTGTTTAAAACTCACAGACCCATTAGTGGGTCATGAAAATCAACTTTGTAGACAGCAACTGGATTTTTAATGACACAAAATAAAAAAGAATAGAATAGAGTGAAAGAAAATAAAATATATCAGATTGCATCTCATTCAGTAAGGGTATTATTTCACCCTTTTCCCAGTTAATACACATATGTGTGTGTGTTCATATATATGTGAATATGTGTTTATATGTATATATTTATATGGAGATGCAGATGCATATCTGTGGTATATATGAGATGGATGAGTGGACTAAGACATGATGTAAGTGCATTTTTTTATTATGGTTTATCATCACAATAGCTTGAAAGCCCTTGTATTAGATCCTAAAATAGACAAGTAAATCTAACCCACACATAATCTCTCACCTTCAGAATCTTACAATCTAGTTAGAGGTAAATTACCTAGAGGAAAAAGAAACAAATATTTGTTTTATTCATCACTGATCACCATCAAGGTGCATAGGTCATTCCATGTAGTTCTCATGACAGTTTCACACATGGAGTTAATGCTATCATCTTACAGGAGAAGAAATGAAATAACTTGACCAAGACAAGGCAACCCAGCCCAAATAGGTAGAGTCTATATTCATAGTCTGGTGGGATGCTTAACACAATTTCCTCTCTATCCTAACACCTTTCTGTAAAGGTAGCAAATACATGTGAAATGGTAACGTGAACATTGAGAAACTTGGATATTGAAGAATGGAGAGGTTACTAATTTCTGTCAAGGGAGGAAGAAGAGAGTCTTGTGTAGGAAGTAGGATTTGATTTTAACCTGAAGTTAGGAGGAGAGGAAAAGAACTAAGAATGAATTCTCAACAGTAGATTAGAGTATGAGCAAAGTCTTCAAGTAGGGAATGAGCATGGAGTGCTTAGGGCCCAGAGAAGTGAGTGAGTTGGATGGAGAAGATGTGGGTTTGGGGAACAGAGAAAAGGCTGGATACAAATTAGCCCTCTGAGAGGTTCATCACATACCATGTGCCAGGCACTGTGCTAAGAGATTTGTATACATGATTTTGTTTAATATTCATGACAGTTCTGGGTCATAGATATTGTGATGCTCATTCTATCTATCTATCTATCTATCTATCTATCTATCTATCTATTTTTATGTTTTATTTATTTTTGAGAGAGGGAGAGAGACACAGCGCGAGCAGGGGAGGGCCAGAGAGAGAGGGAGACACAGAATCTGAAGGCAGGCTCCAGGCTCTGAGCCAGCTGTCAGCACAGAGCCCGATGTAGGGCTCAAGCCCACAAACCATGAGATCATGACCTGAGCCGAAGTCGACGCTCAACCAACTGAGCCACCCAGGCACCCCTGTGATGCTCATTCTAAAGAGGAGTAAATGACATGTAAAGGGATTCTATAAGTTGTCCAAGGTGTTAGTATGGTGCTGGATTCAAAGACACGTGTCTGAGTCTAAAGCAAATGTTGCTGGCCACTCTGCCATACATGGGAAATGATTCCCAGATAAAGCATTGTACTTGCTTTTGCTTGTGCTCTACAATCAAGTATATCCTGCCCTATGTTACTCCAAAACCTATGTAGAATCTGATCACTTCATATTTCCTCCATATCCAAGCCACTGCATCTCATAACTACTGCAATTACCTCCTAACTAGACTCCCTGAGTCTTCCCTTGCCTACCTTCTATCTACTTTCACACTAAAAGCTAGAGTGATTCTGTTAAAACAAATGAAGTGGGGCACCTGGGTGGCTTAGTTGGTTAATCATCTGACTCTTGGTTTCTGCTAAGGTCATGATCTCCTACCTCATGGGATCCAGCCCTACATCAGGCTCTGCACTGACAGCCCACAACCTCCTTGGGATTCTCTCCACCCCATCTCTCTGTCCCTCCCCTTGCTGTCCCTCTCCTTCTCCCTCTCTCTCCCTGTCTCTCTCTCTCTCTTTCAATAAATAAACTTAAAAAAATAAGTGAAGTAATTCTGCTCAAAACCCTCCAGTGGCTTCCACGTTAGAGTAAAAGCCAACGTCTACACAGCAACCATATGACCCTATATCCTCCTTTCTCATTCATTTCCATTATGTGGACTCCCCACAGTTCCTCAAATATTTCCTATTCCTGCCTTTGAACCTTTGCAGTTGCTGTTCCTTTGGTTACAATGCTCTTCCTCCCATGTACACAGGGCTCATTTTTAAATTACCTTCAGATCTTTATTCAAACATCCCTTTTTTATGTTTATTTATTTATTTTGAGAGAGAGGAGGAGAGAGGGAGATAGAATCCCAAGCAGGCTCTGTGCTGTTACCATGGAGCCCAATGTAAGGCTTGACACAAGGCTCAATCCCACAAACCATGAGATCATGATCTGAGCCGAAATCAAGAGTTGCACACTTAACTGACTGAGCCACCCAGGCACCCCAAACATCCCTTTCTTGAAAAGATATTCCCATATCATCTGTCTAAAATTACAATACTCCCAACCCAGTGATCTCTCCTATTCTTTATTGCAGCTTTGGTTTTCTCCTTAGCATACATCATCCGTCAACACGCTGTGCCTTTTATTTTCTTAGGAGTTTTGCATCTGTCTCCATTAGTGGAATGTAAGCTCCATGGGGGCAGAGATTTTCTGGCCTCTTTTGTTCACTACTATATTCACAGTATGTACAACAGCACTGGACATGTTTTAGGCCTACAACAAATATTCTTTTGAGTGAGTAAAATACAGGCAATCCAATTCCAGAGACAACACTCTTAACTATTAGGCTAAACTGCCTCTCAGAAGTTCAAGAATGTTTCTTAAACAGATAAGTTTTGAATACATTTACCTAATATTAATTATTTTGTGAAGTCTAGCCAACGTTCAGTTATTTCTAGATAATTTCAAATATTCAGTGCAGAAGAAAAAACATCATCTGTGATATGGTGTATTTTTTGTTTGGTAGTAAAATGTCCCCTTCTGAGTTGTTAATAAATGTATCATTATCTGATTTATCCCACCATCTCTGCAAATTTCTCAAGACACTTGTATTTCTCTATATGCAGTGAGTGTACTGCTCTAGAGTATATTTATACTAGGTGAGATAATCATATAATATTTTAATTATAGTATAAAATTCACTTTCTATTTCATGATTTGTTATCTTTTTTAGAGCACTCTATACAGCTTCTTAGTATTAATTCCTTCTTAGCATTCTTTTGCAACTAAAGAAATAGACCGGTTGAAATGAATTTAGACTTTGTATCATGGTTTTGGCATTAGAGTACTTACAGATGTATAAGAATAGTTTACTCAATTCCTTTCTTTAAAAAAACCTATTCCTGAGGTATCTAAAATTTCAAAATAACCTCTCATTAAATTTCTGGAATCCTATAATATGTGTTAAAAACTCTACTCCCTTGGTGTTCTTCCATATATGAGGGTTGTCTTTAACCAACCAGTGCCCTGCCCAATTTACACATCTTACACTGATATTGGAAGGCTGTCTGTATTTAGTACATCTTAAAATGTGCAAAAAAAATGAGTCTATGGTTGTCCTTAAACCTGTGCTTCATTTTCCATAGGGCAACATAGAATGTGAATAACATTATTCTGTGTACTCCTTAGTATTTGGTGCTAATAAGTATCTTTTTTTAGAACAATAATTTTTATTTGATGAACATGTTCATTAAAAATTAGCCCAGGGCAAATTTATTAATCTAAGCCCTTATACTTGGATACAACAAACTTTTTAAAACACTTGATCAATCTGTTAGTAAAATAGTTCAAATACCTCCTTCTCAGTTCTTCTATATTTAAAATGGTTGATTTAATTGTATTTGATCATTCCAACTTTCTTGATAAATGTTGAAAAGACTCATGTTCTGGCTTAGGTTAAAGCACTGTTCCCCGAAGTGCATTTCACAGAATACTAATCCTACAAGTACTAATTGATGATGTTCAGGAGAAGAAAAACTGTTTCCATGGTCAAATGAATTCCTGAAGTGCTCAATTAGATCAAAAGCAGAGTTTAACAAGTTTTTTTTTTTTTTACTGTGGGACTTCTTAGAATTTTTAAAACTAGGAATTGTGAATCCCACGAGAAGAAAAATACTTTTCAGGGATTTCAAATTGCTTTCCCCATGGAAAACATTTTTTTGTCAGCTAACCTAGCTATAGCAGTGTTTCATGGAACACAATATAGGAAACACTGGTTTGAAGCCCCAGCAAGAGTTGGATTATTAAGAACAAGAAGATTGTCTGCAGAGAGTTTAAAGTGCCTGTTGCTCAAAGGTATTGAAATTTCTGTTGTGTGTGTCACTGATAATATTCTCAACTTGCAATTTTAAATATTTTACTCTCTGTGGGAGGGAAGGATGGCCTAGCCATGATAAAATGGGAGAGAACAATTACAAAGCATTTTTCGATTCTTATTACACTTAAAAAAAATATGTCTGAGCATTTTGTCTCTGTGAGATAGACCCTGTGAATTCTGATGAGGCAGATCCCAAAGTGATCTATTTTAAATAATATCTTCAGGTAGGAAATACCCAATCTCATTCTTTTTTTTTTTTTAATGTTTTATTTATTTTTGAGAGAGAGAACGGCAGCGTGAGAAGGGAAGGGTCAGAGAGAGAGGGAGACACAGAATCCGAAGACGGGCTTCAGGCTCTGAGCTAGCTGTCAGCACAGAGCCCGATGCGGGGCTCGAACCCATGAACCACGAGATCACGACCTGAGCCGAAGCCAGACGTCTGCTCAACCGACTGAGCCACCCAGGCGCCCCACCCAATCTCATTCTTAAGTTTAGTTGCCAAGGTGACCATATGTCATTGTATACTCAGTACAATTCAGCTTTGTACCTGCTATGTCTGTGTAATTATTAATAACACCCCCTTTTAGTCTAAAAAAATGGGACCATTTTGGATAATTTATATGATTACCATCCCAATTAATCCATGTGTGGCAGATTATATTTTCCAAAAGGGTTGCAGCTGTATTTCCTGTCCACATGCCAGTCTCTCATGAAGAGGTGTAATCTAATTTAATTTCTCTTCCTTGGAATCTGGGAGGGCCTGTGACTTGCTTATAACCTGTAGAATACAACACAGTGACACTCCCTAACTTCCTGGCTGAAGACATAAGAGGTAATTCTGCTGCAGCCTCCTTCAGTGGAAAACCCACACGGAGTCCTTAGTCACTGTGTGAACAGTCTGACCGCCCTGAAGCTGCCATGCTGTGAGGAAGCCCAGACTAAGGCACATGGAGGGAGAGGTGCCCAGCCAGCCCCTAGATGCTCCAGCTGAGTCATCATCGGACTGCAACTACACGGGAGATCCTGAGCCACAACTATCCCGCTGCAAACTTCCTGGAATCCTGATCCACTCATGAGACATAACACGATGTTGCTCTTCTAAGCTACTGTGTTTTGGGGTGATTTGTTACCCAACAGAAGACAAATGGAGCCTGTGGAATTTAGATCAGACATAACAAAGTTGGCGTGCTACCGGTCTACTTACCTTCTTTTGAATGTGAAATTAGGCAACAGAGAGTGAATTAACCATCTAAAATTCAAGTACAATCTTGAGACTACATAAAATAATACATCTAAGTACCTCCTATCCAAATACAAACTTGTAAAATAAAATAATTTGGTAAAAAACAAAGTACCAACAGACTTCTTTCAGCTCAAACTTTACCTCTTAATGTGTTTTTGTTAAATATGTATCGAGAATAGTATATAAAACATCTTTTTAGCTTAAAAATTGGTAACAACATGAAGACCTGTGTATACATTCTTCACCTAACTATAAAAGTGAACATAACTAGAACTTCTGAAGTACCTCCCAACCAGGTTTCTCTTTCCGAATCGCCTCCTTGCCCTCTTTCCCAAAGGTAACCACTGTGCCCAAATTGGAATTTGCTTTTTTCCCACCTTTTCACTGAAAAAAATTTGACATGTAACATTGTTTAAATTTTAGGTGTACAATGTGTTACTTCGATACCTTTGTATATTGTAGTATGATTGCTGATGCCGTGATATTTTTCACAATTCTAGTACAGTACTATTGTCTCTTTTCTACTGTGCATTAGATCTCTATGGCTTATCTACTGTTCACTAAAGCCTGAAGCCTTAAACACTATCATTCTTATCTTCCCCACTCCCATCGCCTGGTAACCACCATTTTGCTCTCATTTTTTACAAGTTTACCTTTTTTAGATCCCACATACAAGTGATATCATATAGTACTTGTCTTTATATATTGTCTGACTTGTCTTGCTTAGCATAACATGCTCAAGGTGCATCCATGTTGTCACAGATGGGAGGATATCTTCCTTTCTTGTGGCCAGATAATATTCCACTATATGTATGTACCACATCTTCTTTATCCATTCATCTGCTTACAGGCATTTGGGTTGTTTCTATATCTTGAGTATTGTGAGTAATACTGCAGTAAACATAGGAGTACATATGTTCTTCTCAAAAACCTGTTCTCATTTCCTTTAGTTATACACTCAGAAGTGGAAATGCTGGATTGTATGATAGATCGCTTTTTAATTTTTTGAAGAATCTCCATATTGTTCTTCATAGTGGTTGTACCAATATAGATTCGCACCAACAATGTATAAGGGTTCCCATTTTACCACATTCTTACCAGCACCTGTTATCTCTTGCTTCCTTGATGGTAACCATTCTCATATCCCATTGTGGTTTTGATTTGCATTTCCCTGATGATGAATGGTGTTGAACATCCTTTTATGAGTCTGTTGACTGTTTTGGTGTCCTCTTTGGAGAACTGTTTAGTTCTTCTCATTTGTAAGTTGGACTGTTTTGTTATTGTTGTTATCATTATTGAGTTGTGTTCTTTATTTTGGATATTACTCTCTTATACAATATATGGTTTGCAAAATTTTTCTCCCATTCTGTAGATTGTCTTTGCATTTTGTTAATTGGTTATTTTGCTGTGCAGAAGCTTTTGAGTTTCATTTGGTCTTGCTTGTGAATTTTTTCTTTTGTCTTTGTGCTTTTGGCATCATGCCCCCTAAATTGTTGCCAAGACTATTTTCAGTGAGCTTCTTCCCTATGCTTTCTCCTAGTTTTATGACATCATGTCTTATGTTTAAGTCTTTTATGCATTTTGAGTTAATTTCTGTGAGTGCGGTGAGCTAGGGGTCCAATTTCCTTGTTCTCCATGTGTTTCTCCAGTTTTCCCAGCACCATTTGCAGAAGAGACTATTCTTTTTCCTTGGGTATTCTTGGCTCCTTTGCCAAGTATTAGTTGACTATATATGCTGGGTTTTAATTCAGGGCTCTCCGTCTGTTCCATTTGGTTGACATGTCTATTTTTGTGCTATTACTATATTGTTATTAATGTGGCTTTGTAATATAATTTGACATTGGAAGCGTTATACCTTTGACTTTGTTCTTGTTTCTCAGTATTGCTTTGGCTCCCTGTCGTTTTTGGTGGTTCCACACAAATGTTAGGATTGTTTCTTCTATTTCTTTCAAGAATGCCTTTGGTGTTTTGATGGAGATTGTGTTAAAGCTATAAGTGGATTTGGGTAGTGTTGCCATTTTAATAACATTAATTTTTCTGATCCATGTGCATGGGGGTGTCTTTCCATTTGTTTGCATTGTCTCTGATTTCTTTCAGCAGAGTTGTGTAGTTTTCATTGTACAGATCTTTTACTTCCTTGGTTAAATTTATTTCTCGTATTTTATTGTTTTTGATGCTATTGTGAATGTGATGATTTTCTTTATTTTTTTAGATACTGCATCAATGTAAAGGAATGTGACTGATTTATGTATGTTGATTTTGTATCTTGCCACTTTCCTAAAATTGTTGATTAATTCCAACAGTTTCTTAACTGATTTGGGGAAATTTTCTATATATAGGTTCATATCATCAGCAAATAACAATTTTACCTTTTCCTTTCCAATTTGGATGCCTTTTAGTTTTTCCCTTGCCTAATTGCTCTAGCTAAAACTTCCAGTATTGTATTAAATAGAAGTGGTGAGAGTGGACATCCTTGCCTTGTTTATGGTCTTAGGGGAAATTCTTTCAACTTGTCTACATTGAGTATAGTGTTCACTGTAGGTTTGTCATCTATAGTCTGTATTTCTTTAATTCCATGTATAAGTGAAATGTGGTATCCTTATCTGGTTTTGGTATCAAGATAATGCCTCATAGAATGAGTTTGGACGTATTTCCAAACATTCTTTAAATGTTTGGTAGAATTCCCCATTGAAGCCATCTGGCCCTGGAGTTTTCTTTGTTGGGAGTTTTTGAATTACTGATTCAATCTCTACTCATTATTGATCTGTTCGTATTTCCTATTTCTGCTTGATTCAGTCTTGATAGACTATGTGTTTCTAGAAATGTAGCCATTTCTTCTAGGTTATATAGTTTGCTGGCATATAATTGTTTATAGTGGTCTCTTATGATTCTCAGTATTTCTGTAGTATCAGTTATAAGTGCTCTTTTCATATCCAATTTTATTTATTTAGGTCTTCTTCCTTTTTTTCTTAGTCTAGGTAAACTTTGGTCAGTTTTGCTTTCCTTTTGAAGAGCCAGCTTTTCATTTCATTGATCCTTTCTATGTTTTCCTGGTCTCTATTTCATTTATTTCCACTCTGATATATATTGTTTCCTTTTTTTACTAATTTTGACTTACACTGTTCTTTTTCTAGTTCCTTGAGGTGAAAAGTTGTTTATTTCAGATTTAATTTCTTTTAAAAAATTTTTTTAATGTTTATTTATTTTTGAGAGAGAGAGAGAGAGAGAGAGAGAGAGAGAGGCAGTCTGCAAGCAGGGGTAGGGGCAGAGAGGGAGGAAGACACAGAACTGGAATCACGCTCCAGGCTCTGAGCTGCCAGCACAGAGCCCAACACAGGGCTCGAACCCACGAAATGTGAGATCATGACCTGAGCCGAAGTCAGTCACTCAACCAACTGAGCCACCCAGGTGCCCCCAGATCTAATTTCTTAATATATGCATTGCTGTAAACTTTCCTCTCAGAATTGCTTTTGCTGTATCCCACAGTATTTGATGTGTTGTGTTTGCATTTTCCTTTGTTTTTAGGTAATTTTTTAACTTCCCTTTTGATTTCCTCTTTGACCCATTGGTTGTTTCGAACTGTGTTATTTAGTTTCCACATATGTGTAGATATTCTCACTTTCCTCTTATTGTTGATTTCTAGTTTTATGCCACTATGGTCAGAGCAGATAGTTGTTATGATTTCTTAAATTTGTTAAGATTTGTTTTGTGGCCTATCATATGCTCTATCCTGGAGAATGCTCCGTGTGGACTTGAGAAGAATGTGTATTTTGCTGCTATTGGGTAGAATGTTTGATATGTATCTATTAAGTCCATTTTTCTACATTGTTGTTCAATTCCACCATTTCCCTGTTGAATTTTCTGTCTGGATGGTCTGTTCATTGCTGATAGTGGGGTATTGAAGTCCTCTACAAATATTGTATTCGTATCTATTGCTTCCTGAAGATCTGTTATTAGTTGCTTATATTTCAGTGCTCAGGTCTTAGGAGCATATATATTCATGATTGTTACAGCTTTTTGATATATTGACCTTTAAATATAGAATGACCTTCTTTGTCTTTTATTACTCTTTTTGGCTTGTCTGATAAAAGTATGGCCACACTCACCTTCTTTGCATTTCAATTTGTTTGGAATATCATCTTTCACCTTTCTGCTTTGAGCTTAGGTAGATCTATAGAGCTGCAATGAGTCTCCTGGGGTAGGCATATAGTTGGGGCTTGTTTTTTCATCCAGCCAACCACTGTGGGCCTTTTGATAGTTGAGTTCAATTCATTTACATTTAGGATGATTCCTTTTATGTAAGAGTTTACTGCTGTCATTTTATCTTAGGCCTTCTGGTTATTTTGTCTGTCCATCATTTCTCTTTCCTTTGTCTACCTTTGTAAGTTGGTGGTGTTTTCCATGGTCATTTGATCAGTTTCCCTTTTTAAATGTGTTTTTTCTTTCTGCTCTAGATACTTGCTTTGTGGTTGCCATGAGGTTTACATAAAACATCTCATAAATAAAATAGTCCTATTTTGCTGATAGTAATTTATCTTTATTTAATTATAAAGGTTTAATCCTTTTACTCTTCCCCTTTCATATTTTTGATGTCACAAACTACCTCTTTTATGCTGTGATTTTGCTACAAAGTTGTAGTAGCTATACTTATTTTTAATGCCTTTTCCTTTAACTTTATGTTATATTTAAGTGTTTAATGTACTATTTTTAAAAAGAGCGTATTCTAATTCTGACTGTTTGCCAACTTACTCAGAGTTTTGTATGCTCTTCTCTTTTTGTTTCAGCTGGAAGAACCCTTTCAATATTTCTTGTACAGCAAGCATGGTAGTAGTGACTCTAGCTTTGGTTTGCCTGAGGAAGCCTTTATTTCTCCTTCATATCTGAAGGATAACTTTGCCTGATGGAATATTCTGGGCTGGCAGTTGTTATCTTTCAGTAATTTGAATATGTCACTCCACTGTCTCCTGGCCTGTTGAGTTTCTGCTGAGAAATCTGCTAGTAGCCTAATGGGGGTACCTATGTGGGTTACTGTCCTTTTTTCCCCTAGGTGCCTTTAAAATTCTTTCTTTATTATTGACTTTTGAGAGTTGTAATATAATGCCTTGGAGAAGGTCTTTTCATCTAGAGATATTAAGCTATTCCATTAGCTTCAGAGGCTTGTATATCTAGTTCCTTCTCCAGATTTGAGAAATTCTCACATATCATTTCTTTAAACATACTTTCTGGTCCCTTCTCCCTCTCTTCCTTCTGAGATATCTATTATTCTCATGTTGGATTTCTAATCGAGTCAGACAGTTCTCATAGGTTTTCTTCAGTTTTAAAAAATCTTAGTTCTCTCTCCCCTTCCACTTGAATCATTTCTATATTTCTCTCCTTGAGCTTACTAATTTTCTCTTCCATATGATCTGCTCTACTTCCAAGATTCTAATGTATTCTTCATCTCAATTAACTGAGTTTTTCAGCTCCAGAATTTCTGTTTGGTCTTTTTTCATAATTTCAGTCTCTGGTAAAGTACTCCTTCTTTTCCTTAACTTTATTCCCGAGATCATCATATTACCTTTCTGAATTTTCTTCTAGCTCATCGAATTTCCTCATAACAGGTATTTAAAATTCTTTACCAGTTAGATCACAATATTCCATATCTAGTTGCTGGAAAATTGTCATTTTCTTTTTGTGATACTATATTACTGTGATTTTTTTCATGATGTCTGATGAGAAGTGCCTCTGCCACCACATTTGAAGTATCAGGTACCTTTCTTATTTAGGCAAGATTCTAAGTGCTCAACAGGTTAGTAGTTAGGAACCTTCCTTTTGTTTTCTAGAAGGTGACGCTACAGCACTAGTTTTTGGTTTCTGTTATTGGAGCTGATTAAGGTAGAGTGCAGGCATTAAAATAAAGGCAGTGCATGGCTACAAAGCAAGGGGAGGTGTGTACTTAGCACTTGGAGCTTTGGGGTAGCTTACCAGGCTGAGGTATCCTCAACTTGGGGATGGGGTCCCAGAGGTCTGTGGGTGGTCCTTTTGCCTCTTGGGGCAGATAGCAAAAGATGTTTTCCTTCAGTATTTTTTGCCTACTTTCCTTCCCTTTCCCCCCAGTCATTGTGGTCTCTCTTCAGAGAGTGCAACTGGTCTCTCCAACTGTAACACATGTGGCTGGACCTTCACCATCCATGTCCTTTGCCAGAAAGGTTGTGCTGGCTCACTGCTGGACTGGCCATTGCCTTCTCTGCAATCACCTCCTCTGTTACTAATGACTTTACCACCACTTGACTCAATCCTCCTCCATGATCCAGTCCACCTACTTTTGGGTGCACGGATTGGTAGATTTCTCCAGTGTCCCAGTATGCTTTGCAGAGGTGGGTTTTATTTTCCTGTTATGAATATCTGATTAGCTATAAATCAAGGAGAAGAAAAAAAAGGAAGAATTCATACCACTATGATGCTGATGTCACCCCTCCTCACATAATTTTCCTAAAAATATATAGTATTTATTTTCCCAGGACTTAAACATGGAAGCATACACTTTGTATTTTTTGCCACTTGGTCCTTAAACTCAAATGTTATGTTTTTGAGATGCATCCATGTCGATGTGTGTAGTCTCTCCTCCTTTTACACAGCTCCTATTCTGATTAAATTGTGGGGAGGTAAATGCAACATGCTTACTTTCCTCAGAAGTTTCCGGAGTAGAGTGAACCAAAAATAAATAAATAAATAAAAGACACAAGCAAGAAAATCTGAAACCAATTTAAAAGAATTTACAATCCATAGGTAAATAAAAATTCATAAATGGGTTCATTTTTCAGTTCTAAAGGACTCAGTCACAATACCTATATCTGTGAGACAAGTTCATTACTGGGTTTAGATGAGAAGGCACCCTAATATTTGCATCATCTGAACCTAACAGTAACAAAATTTCTTAACATGCCATCATTTTCTCTTAACTATGATCATCATAGCAACGTAGGCTGCCTACACCCGTGGTACTTCATTATCTTGGTTTCCATGTTATTTGGGTGGCATGTGACTGATACTGGCAAGTAAGAATCAGGCGGATGTGATATACCCCTCTCCAAGTCCTCACCATACATACCCTTTATGAAAATCTAGTGTACTTCTGGGATCTAGGCCCCTTTCTTCAAAACATAGGAGGAGATCTGTCAGGAGAATCAATTGTCTAACTGACACTGGGCTGTAACATAACTAAGAAATAAACCTTTTTCTAGCAAGTTGCTTAGGATTTAGAGTTGTTTGTCACAGTAGCATAATCTCACCTATTCTGATCCTTACCATCATCAGTATATGTTATAGAATGCAATATCACGAACTGGAAGATATTACTTTGAAGTTTTTCTCTTTTTTTTTAATTGTGTTTTCACAGAGGAGCGGCAGTTTTTGTGAGGTTAGAAAGGAGTATGAGATAAAACTCCATAAAAAAGCATAGCAAATACCACTGACTGACCCCTTTCTGCTTACCTGGCAATGTGCCAAATAATTTTTAAACAGCATTTACTGTGTTGCTCATAGCAACCTTATGAAAGAATTACTACTTAATCATCACCATGTTACCCATGAGGAAGTCGAGGTGCATATATGAGAAAAAACTTAATCAAAACTCTAGAGTAAGTGAATTCCAGAGTCATAACTTTAACTCAAGCTCCTCTAGCTCCAAATTTCGTGCTGTGAATAATGGTGATTAATTCAACTTTAAAGCTTTAGATGTAAAAGACCTGTACGATGAAAACTATAGAAAGCTTATGAAAGAAATTGAAGAAGACACAAAGAAATGGAAAAGCATTCCATGCTCATGGATCAGAAGAATAAACATCGTTAAAATGTCATTATTACCCAAAGCAATCTACACATTCAGTGCAATCCCAATCAAAATTGCACCAGCATTCTTCTCAAAGCTAGAACAAACTATCCTAAAATTCGTATGGAACCACAAAAAAACCCCGAATAGCCAAAGTAATGCTGAAGAAGAAAACCAAAACGGGAGGCATCACAATCCCAGACTTTAGACTCTACTACAAAGC